>VZSE01005451.1:1087318-1147526 GCA_013398275.1 Promerops cafer | reverse complement strand
CGGCGGGTGCGAGCCCCCCCAGCGCCCGTGACCCCGGCAGGGTCGGGGGTGCGGAGAAAAGGAGGCTCTGAGGTGACCTTACCACCCTCTACAGCTCCCTGAAAGGAGGTTGGAGCCAGGTGTGGGGGGTCGGCCTTCTCCCCTTGCCCCTTCTCCCGGGCAATCAGCGACAGGACAGGACAGGACAGGACAGGACAGGACAGGACAGGACAGGAGGACATACTCTCAAGCTGTATCAGGGGAGGTTTAGGCTGGACATTAGGAGGAATTTCTTCACAGAAGGGGTTTCTAGACATTGGAATGGGCTGCCCAGGGAGGTGGTGGAGTCATCATCCCTCGCGGTCTGTAAGGAAAGACTGGATGTGACCCATAGTGACTTAGTGGTGGTTTGTTCGGTCATAGATTGGATTCAATCTTCTCAGAGGTCGTTTCCAACTTGACTGATCCTGTGATTTTATCTGCAGGTACAGAGGCCTCCGACAGCAGAGGAGCAGCCATCAGGTAGTCACAAGGTGTGTTGGACAAAGAGCCCACCTTAGCAGCTGGCCTGCTGGCACACCCGACATCTGCTGGCCCTGCCACCGCTTCCAGGACAGCACAGCTCTGAACTCCCGCTCCGTTTGAGACCGCACAGGCTCTGATTCCTATGCACCTCCATATGGCAAAGATGCCATATGTGAATATCATGACACAATATTCAAAGGATGATTTCAGGGAGAGGACTGACGGACTGAACTCACTGCCACCTGACAGAGGACAGGAATACGGGTCTCACAGAATCACAGATTGACTTCGTTTGGAAGGGGCCTTAAAAATCATCTGGTTCCAACACCCCTGCCATGAACAGGCACACCTTCCCTTCAAAGCCTTATACAGCCTGGCCTTGAACACTTTCAGGGATGTGACATCCACAGCTTCTCTAGGCAACTTGTGTTGGTGCCTCACCACCCTCACAGTAAAGAATTTCTTCATTTTATCTGATCTAAATTTACTCTTTTTTGTTGGAAGACATTTGCCCATGCCCTTGTCAAAAGTTCCTCTCCAGCTCTCCTGTGGGCCCTTTAGGTACTGGAAGGTGCACTAAATTCTTCCCAGAACATTCTTTTCTCCAGCTCTCAGCCTGGCTTTATAGAATATGTACCCCAACCCTCTGAGCATTCTCTGCTTCTTGGCTGGACTCTGCTCTTCTCTGGACTTGCTCCTTGCCATGCTGTCTCTGGGAATGGCTTGAGCACAGTTCTGTGACAAAATAGCAGTATATTTCAATTTGATCATGAAAATATTTCTGTTGCAAAGGACACAAAAATAAATGATCAGAAAACATTTTTTATCTCGTTATTTCCAATATTTCACAAGCATGTCCTATAATTTCAAAAGTTTCCCAGAGAAAACATACACTTTCAACACCAAGACTCAGCCCAACGAAGCATTTTCAGATGAGTTGGAATGACCAGTAGTGGAAAAGAGAGATTATAAGCACCTACACAAAGTGTCTACAGAAAAGTGAAATAAACCTCATGCCTTTTGAAAAACTAAGGGAAAACCAAGTCTTGTTTTCAACTGTGAGAGCTGACTTTGAATTATTTTTACAAGTGGCATAAAACAGCTTAATTTGTTTTCCAGATGAAGCAGGAGTATGATTTGGTAACTGCTTTCACTTTGACTGGAAATTAAAATTTGTGCAATTGCCTTGTAATTGACAGAATAAAAGTCAAAGGTGTTTCTGTTGTAAAACTGGTTTTAATCCCTTTTCACACCTGCGGAGCGTGGAACGTACAGTTCGTAGCAGGAGTAGAATACAAGACAAGTCTGCTGCCAAAAGCATGAGGTGCTGTCTGGCTTCTTGCAAAAGTCAGGGCACATGTAACATTATCTCTGCAAGACTGCATTTCTTGCAGCATAGACTTTCAAGTAACAAAATACCACTGAATGACTAAACAAGAGAAACCTGAAAGTACAACACTGAATAATTGCCTAAAGTGTGCACAATCCCCTCTTGCTTGTGCCCAGGCAACCAAAAGACATTAGAGGATACACACATACAATTACATTTGTCCTGAGCAAGCCCACATAGCAGATATCCTTTCAAATAGTAATGATGAAGCAAGAGCCCCAGTGATTTAATTACTCATGCACAGGATGCCATGGTGTGTTGATTTGCTATCTAGAATACGAACATCCAAACCCCATTCCAACTGCAGTTCCAGTCGGGGTGAGGAGAACAGGTTCTCCTGTTTTCACATGCAGTATTCCTTCTTGCAAGGCCAGGATTATGCAGTGATACCACTTTTAGTAAAACTACTTGCCAGAAATATATTGTGGAATAAATTATTCCCAAAAGGAATACCTTCCTTTATGCCATCCCCACAAGAGCAAAATGAGAGAACTGAAGACGCTGACTCTGGGCTGTATTGTTCTCTGGGTATATTGTAATTTTGCACCTCCTTGACTTCAGTCAATAGTTTTGTGCATATTGATTTCTTCACAGAAATATTTTTTCTATTACTGTCTTTCCTCTATAAGACAGTTTTATGTGGAAGTGTGCCTTTCTGATATTAATGCCTAGCAACAACACCTTCATATAGAATTCTTTTCAGATTTTAAGAGCTATTCTTCATTATTCATGATTTTAAAGCACTATTTATTTTCAGTTCCATATCCCATCTTCTGGGATCATCATCATCTTTCTGTATTCCAGAAAAATGACTTTTGGTGGCTCAGGTTAATTAAGACCCTGCTTTTTATTTCTCTCCTGGTTCCCTTTGAGGATCTTAAAATAATTAATACCAAAGAAAATAATCATATTTTGAAATATGGCAAGTGCCCCATCAGAGGGGATAATTAAATGCAAAGACTATATTAAATAAGCTTGCCCAGCTGTTTCATTGAATGAAGTAAATTTGTTTAAACATTATTTTCTCCAGGAAGGATTAGGCTGTTTCACCATTTTTGTGCATCTAAATTAATATCAGGGCTTATCAAATTTGCTGAGTGCATGTCTGCATTTACAAAGGTTTGAATCATGTTAACAGAGGTTCTCACTGAAAACAGAAATGCTTCCAGGCATCCAACATGCTTTAGCCTTAGAAGCACAATCTGATTTAAAAAAACAAAAAACAAAACCAAAAAACAACAAAACCCAGAAGGTAATGAAGTTTTTAAGTAGAAAGTTAGACAAAGAGAATTAAGATTCATTCATTGTCATAATGGTCATATTTAATACTTCTTTTCACAATAAAACCAAAATAAGGCAGTTTTAGCAGTAGGACATTCACAGGCTCATTTTTGTGTCAACATCCTCCTGATATACTGTATCACAGCAATATGTAATAGCCTCTTGAGGGACACTGCTGTCCAGTCCAAAGAAGAAGACAGGGAAGAAATGAACTCTGTTATAACCAGAGTAAAGGTACTCTGTGGAGTGGTATATTATGAGAATAAGGATGCTCACCTGGAGTCTGGGATTCTGCTCCATGTAAGGCAAAGCAGGTACAAAACTGGGGTCCCCAACAACCCTGTGGGAAGACATCACTTCTGGCCAGCTTAGAGCATGTGCACATGTCTCTTGCCTACTTCAAAGACTTTAATTTCATTACAGTGTGAAAAACATTCAGGAAGTACAAGCTCAGATCTTCACATGCCATAGGAATTTATGAGCCAGCCAGCTGTAACACAGCACAACCTCCTCTCAATGGTAGTAACTTATAAGAAAACAATAAGCTTAGAAATTGGGATACAAAACCTTAGAGGGTGCTTGTGCGGAGGTGATGCACAACCATCTAATAAAATGTCAGTATCTCAATAATCAACTGGAATTGCTGGGATGAGAGGTAATGTTAGAAGGTGTATTACACAGCTGCCTCTTTACTAGCCCTGTGCAGTATGTGCAGTTCCAAGCTCTGGCACAATCATTGCTGCACTGTTACACCTGCACTGGGTGTGTACTTAAGGACATCTAAAAAATGTGTCACCCAGAGGTGATGCTTTGTTTATCAATGTCACATCACAGGTAGTGTCATACCCCATTTATAAGTGCTTTTCAGCATAATTTGGTCTCTGTTCTACCACGTGTAGATGAGCCATCAGGTAATGGTGCAGTTCAGTAGCATTGATCACAGCTGTATCTCAACTCAAGCCTGCATCAGGGCCGTCAGATAACAGGACTTATGACCAACATCAGTCTTCTTTGTTGACAGCTTGAATACTGATCCGTCCTCCAGTGCAATTGGGCTTCAGTGGCATTTGAAAGAAAGTCACTTTATTTCTGCTAAAAGAAGGAAAATTACATATGGGTTTATTTTCAAACACGCCCATATGTGAATTAGGTGAGCAGAAATACTATACATATACAGGCTATGTACAAACATTCATCCACAACTGCCAGGCACATCTCTTCTTGGTGTCCAAAATTAGGGGCCTCTGTGGATTGCATGTATGGATTGTCCCCATTAGTGCATCTAGCCCTGGTTCTGTAATATGAAACCCTATTTTAATTTATATGAAATTAATACATTAATCCAAATGATGCCAGCCCTGTATGCAACTTCAAAACCATTATTCTAATAAGTAATTTTCTTCACATAATAACAAACTCTCAATACATGATGTTTAGTCAACAAGACTGATGTGCACTGAAGTTCCTGTTCACAGATCTATCTTGCTTACTAGATAGAAACATGAAAAAGGTATATCTTAGTGAGATACTTCAGAATTAACACTTCAATCACTGCAATTAGTTATAAATCTCTCAGATTGCCACCTTATGTAGGCATTTGCAATTAGAATGCAGAATAAATCTGTGCCTGTGGACTCTGAGTAAACTAAAGCAATTCAAGAGTATTGTCAAAAGACCAGTCAGGCTCACTAGGAACAGTTTAACTCTGTTTGAAGCTTTGTTCTATGCAAGTCAAAGTCACCCAGTCACTTCTCCCTCTTTTGAATCTTAGATGTAAATTGCCTGACGGGAAAAGAAACAACATTTCTTCTGCCCATTAAAAGGGTACTGAGAAAAAAGATCAAGGCTTGTCTCGCTGCTTGGCAAACAGCACAGCTTTCAGCAGTAACCTTAATTTGTTTTTGGATCTGGCTCTATCTTTCAGGGTAGTTTGGTGATGTCTAAGCTAAGAAACCTTCCATTTCTACAGAGCCAGTAGATCAGTGACTCTTTCTCTGACTTCACAAGCATAAAGCATTACGTCAAAATTGCAATTTTATAAAACAAGGCCCTAATATTCCACTGCAGGCCACCTTGGTTTGTCACTGCAACCAAGAGAGACCAAACGTCTGCACAGATATAACACCCAATTTAACTTGAAATCTAAGGCCAGTATCACCTAATTAAGGGATTTTCTGCTCTTGCCAAAGGTGTTGAGATCAGCCCCGTTCTATAGATGCACGATCTGAAACATGCTGAGCAGATACCCATCAGTGGAACCCCAAACCTATGATTAATATTCAAAAATTACTCTTAAGGACCAAAGTCCAGATAAAGCAAGACTGAAAGACACTTGAGCATCATATCCAGCTTCTTTTAGAGCCATCTGCAAACCTCCTTATTTTTGTCAGTACTATAGTAATCAGACCCTATAGTCTGGCAAATAAAGGGCATGATACTGCAAGGTTACCTGCAAGGTTACCTTGAATTTCTATTTGGCCTGGAGTTTAGAGGACTCAGTATCTCACAATACTGTCAAAGAGAAACTGAAATAGTCCTCATCTGCTTTTCTTTCTACATTGCATGAAGTTGGCTTGCAAGTAAATGAAAATAATTTGATTTTCTCACTACTCATGGGCTCTCAGCCATGTCCCTCAGAAATAAATGTGGAGTTTTTTTGGTCACAGAATCTTATCTTTTTCCCTCAAAGAAATGTGGCGTAATATTCAGTGAAAAGATTTATTGAAAAATACTTGATGTAACTATTGAGTATAACTCAGATACCATTACTGTACAAAGTATAAATACCAGGGGCCTAAGTTCTGTAAATTAGTTGAAATGGAAAGTCCATATTCACAATTCATCCTGATTAACTTGAGGGAAAAAAGCAAGAAGCTAAATACTAATTCTAAGATAGGGTTTTTTTAATATTGAGCAGTGAATTTTACAGAATTCAGCCTTATATCAATCAACTTCCTGCAGTATCAAGTACTATCGATGAATTGATATTTATAGAGTTGTTATTGTATCATAATTCCCATACACACTTATGCTGCTGTAAGTCAGAGCAGACACTACTGAAGTTGTCCCAGAGTAAAACAAGTGTGAGTGGAAGCATTCAGAGAATCATCCTCAAGACATAAAGATATCACTTTGTCTGCCACAGAACCACTGCCAGCTTTAGGGTGAATGTGGCTACTGTTCAGCAGGGCACAGCAACATTATCCATCAGTGTGAAACAGGAAATGAATTTAAAAAACCCCACATCTAATTGATATTTAAATATGGTAGGATGTAATTACTCATGCTGGAATTCATTCAAAGGATCAGCACTCTGAATGCTCCTTTATTTAAAAAAAAAAAAAAAATTTAAAAAAATTTTTAAAGTACAATCAGTTCTTTACTGTCCACCAACAGAGAAGACTTAGGTTTGGCAGCTAATTGTTAAAAACTTGGTTCAAAACATATTTCTCTGTTTTTCCTGTTATTATTATGTTTATTATGCTTCAAATCTATATCTGGACAAAGAAAGTTGTAGCTCAATTAAACAGTACTTAGAAGTTTAACAGCCCTTTTCAAGTTTAAAATTCATTGTAAATATTTCCAGCTTGTATTCATTTTCACAGCACTTCTGAGGGAAAATTAAACAGCAGAACCACTTTACAAATGGTGAGACAACAAAAAGTGTTTTGGTAACTCATATTTAAAGCTAACAGCAAAGCTGAAATATACGTGGTATTGTTTGGTCCACAATTGAAACATGACAGCATGACTAATGCAAACGTGTCTTCATGTGATCTGGGGTTGTCTGGCCAGGAAATTAATATGTGAAAAGAAGGAAGTCAGATAGTAATTTATTTCTAAAGAGCTCTGTCATTCATCTAAAAACCACTGGCAAGCATCTTTCCTAACTACATAGGTATGAGCATGCCAAGGGAGCACACCTCTAACTTAAACAGAGCTGCAATCTGAGCCCTAGAAACTTAGAAAGTGAGAATTACTAAACATAAATCCTTAACGATTACAGAAAAAACTGGTTGATATTGAATTAAAATTCATGTTAGCCAACAAACAGAAAAGGGAAAATGATAGTTAATACCAACGAAAATGTCTCAAATCTACTCTGACTCATATATGTGTAGGTAACAGGTGGAGGAAATTAATACAGCCAGAAAATTTTAACATTTGTAGAAAAAAACTCCATCTTTGTCATTATCCCTCTTTAAACATCACATTACGTAGGTGATCTCCAGTTATTTGGCTCAGCTCTCTCTGCCATTTATCCACCACTGTGCTCCATTTAAACTCCACCCCTTGATGGACACTAACTCTGACAGACACTTTTGTCTGCACTGATTGAATTTTAAAACTTGTGACAAAGAGTTAAGAACACAATCCTAGAAAACTCAAGCAGATAAACTTAAAACCAATTTTTACACTATGATTTCTGTTTATTTTATATATTTATTTGTGTGTGTGTATCTTTTTAACTCCTAGGGTATGTAACAATGTTCTTAATTTCACTTTTTATAAATGCAAAATAGCAACTTTGTACATACATGCACAGCTGGGAACACACGTTCATGAAACGGAGCCTGGCATTCTAGCACAGTCTGAGTCCAAAAATCCTGAAAATCAGACTTCCAAGACATAAGATTCTCCATTTGCTGGTTTAGACATCCCATCTAAAAGCAACTAGCAGTGCAATCCCTTGAATTACCTTAGGTGATTTTCACATTTGACATTTTTTTACACCAATTTCTTAGGCTGTATCTCTTCTGGGAAGTGTCCTTCTCTTTGTTACAAAATTACAATTGCAAGTTATATGAGAATCTCCAGTGTGGAGAGAGGACAATTCTCATTTTATCACCTGACCATTTCGCAACTTCTGGTTTTATTCATGATTATTCTTAAGTGGTTTAAATCCAGCACTGAGAGAATTGGCAGATACCAAAGTCTGGGATTCTGGCCCCACAAGTGTTGATTCAATGTAAATAAAAGAGAGATCTTTCTGCATCTAATTGCCATCCACTGGGAGACTTAGAAGCCCTTGGGTGAAATGGCCCCCATGTGCACAAAATGATCACAAATCTCTGTGCTGATCCTAGCCAGAGCTGTGTAATGGAAGTTGCACCACATATATAAAACTTAGATGCTGAACAGAAGAGAGCAGAGCTGTGGCAAACATAGCTCTGGCTTAAAACACAGTAGAAGAAAGCTCAGCAAAAATGTTTCAGACAATTTGAACCAAAACACTGACTGTACAAATTTAACTGAGTACACTTGATGAGGAGGAGACTAATAAAAGCCCAGCTGCTTAGTACTTGTGACTTTCATCTCACACTGCTTGTATGCAAGATGATTTTGGTTCCAAACTGAATGTTGCTGGCTGGAGATTAATAGGTAGGCTGAACATATGCTCACTGTCTTGTTTTAGGAGAAAAGAATTACCAAAGTTTAAAATGTGAAGTCTGAAAACCAGTCTCAATAATGCAAACAGATTTTAAGGCAGCCTCTTCCTCTCTGCAATGATTAATATTAATGTCAAAATCTTTCATTTTTACTGATTTCAGTGATGAAAAAGTCCAGTCCTGCATTACTTAGCCTCTTCTGTGCCTTAAACAAGACAACCAGACAATACCATACAGACCTTCCCCTTTTTAGGTTTTTTTACATACTTTCATTAGGGGTCTTAACAATTTTTCTAAGGCAAAACAGAATAAAACGACATAAATTCAATTTAGTTAATACTGTTAGATTATGATATCGCCATCCTCTCTTTAGAATGTTGCCCAGTGGCAGCAATTTTAATTTCTAAAAATAATTTAGTACCAATATTTTTATTTTGCCACAATTAAAACTAGTAACAAACATGCCACCAATAGTATTTGCCATCAAAATCTTTCAAAAGGTAGTGTATCTGCATTAAAAAAATGTGAAACATCCTCATACATTTTTGGAGACATGCAGTTCTGTCTTAAGACCTCTATATTGGTGACTACAGAGGCTGACAAAAATACTACAGTAAAGGATGTAAAATGTTGCTCTGTGAAGTTATTTTAAGAGCCTGTTAAGGTGGATTGCTGAATTAATGTAGGTTGCAGGACCCTGTTTTAAGACAAATCATTATTAGAGGGTGCTTGACTTAATTTTTACGGGGCTGATATTCTCATGCTTTATACTGTATTAGCTTATGGGCTAAAATAAACCACATGGCTCATGAAGTAAAGATGAAACTTGTTTTTTTCTGTCTAACAGAATTTCTAGAGTTGGTCACTTGCTTTGAGCAACTTGGTGTCCTGCTGCCCTGGCACCTTAAATTAAGATGGCCCTATATGTGCAAATCAGTGTATATTTGCAAGGAAGAAAGTGATAAAACAGGCATCCTCTTTTCTATAAATCATACATCCTCCAATTCCCTTTCTTTTTAATTGCACTCAGAGGAGCACACGGGCTGCAGATCACAAAATGGGGGCCATCACTTCCCTCCCCAGCCAGCTCAAGGGTGGCATTCAAGTGTTCCAGATCAAATTTTAACTGCCCTTTACACTTAGTAATCAATATGAAACATCACTGATGTTTGACTCACCATTAGAAGTGTTTTCTACACTGCCAAAAGAAGATAAGGCTAATGGGAACCTGCACCATCCCAATGGCTACAAGGACTCTGGGTCACTGCACCCCTTCTTAGCTCTCTGAGCCATCCAGTACCAGCACCCTACACAAACAAAAGCCCCCAGTACATAAAATCAACCTCTCGAGAAAATTGTGTTGTTCCTCAAAAACCAGAATACATGAAAGACATTGCCAAAGCTCTATTTGCTTAAACCTGCATGGAATTATCTTAGTGAAAAATTAGAGAAGGCAAATAACCCTAAGAAGGGAAGGTTTCCCATCATAAAGAAATATCCCACCAGTGGCTCCCTGCCAGCCGAGACTGTGAGAAGGAAAGGAGGACCCAGCTCCTCTAGAGCAGCACAATGGAAACCAGGTAGCAGTCATTCTGCCTACTGAAAAATCACCCCATTGGAGCCTCCCCAGTGCAAAACCAGTGCTATGGCCCAGGTACTGGCCAATAGCAGGCCAATGCTAGTTGTCCTGGGTATGTTTGTGGATATAGTTTTCATGATTACTGTCATTGTCCCAGTGAGGCTAATCACAGAAATAAAATAAGCAGTATATAGCCAAAGACAAGCAAGACTGATTTTAAAGTAGTGCCAAACAAAGGAAGTTGCAAAAATTAAAACTGTAGAAGCACGTGTTATATTTCTGTTTCATAATAACAATCAAAAATAGTAGTCTGGAAAAAGGAAGTTTTACTTCCTATTTTCAGTGCTAAGAACACCTACATGGATTAATTCCATATTCATAGCTGTTTCTCCTCTACAGCTATTATCTGAAAGCTGACATGGAAGTCAACACACAGTACAGTGCAGTGAATGGAGTTATTATGAGACTGTAAGAACTTTTGTCTTCTTTGCAATCCTCACACTAGCTACTGGCCATTATGGATTTGCAATAGAAGGAGATGACCCAGCAATCTGCACAGCCCACATAGAGCATCACATTGTCTCACTGGGACTTGGTGAGCTGTTCACAGATTATGGATACAGCAGAGCTAAAGTGGAGCGTAAATACCTTAATGTCTTCCTTGCTTATGTCATTCCTGAGCATTAGCTCTCCATCTGTAGGATATTGTCTGAGCTGCTACAGATATGTCTATTCAAATATGTCTTAATATTCAGCTGACTGTGCCTTTTTGACATGTCCCATCAAATAGCCAATAATGATGTATTTTTTGGCATTCCTAAAACTGCTTCTCATGTCTCTCAATTACTTGCCCCCAGCAAAATGGCTGCAGTTATTAGCTTGTGCTTCACTGTGTCATTTGTGTTATTCTAGTTCAATGTGAAGTATGACTTCCTGCCACTTATTTGCTGATGGCAACTAGCTGCCTTTCCTTCCCCCCTGAGGTTTTGTTTCCCCTCTAAAACATACTAGATTTTTTGCTGGCCAGAAGCATAATTATTCTTCACTGTCAGTAAACTCCCCAGTTTCTGTTCTGTTAAGGTTCTGTTCACATCCAGCATATAGGTACTATACTTACTTAGTAACAAATAAACTTCTAGAGTATAAATAAGAGGTATTTTCAAAGTACCAAATCCAAACAGCCTACAGTATGCTATCTGACATGGTGAAAAAAAGACAGCCATAGAAAAATTACTTGGAACTTATGATTATGATTTTTTGGTTGTTGTTGTTGATCATCATGGATTGTAGTCTTTGACTCCAAAATACAATTTCATATTAACATATGCACAGTAATGCTACAAACTGCCTTGGCAGAGGTTTTTAGTTTGATTTGTGAAGAAGAATGAGTGTTTAATTTAATCTGCTTAGAATCAGCCAAAACTAAAGCCCACTGAAAATCATTCCTGTCTGTGCTATTTCCATTTGTCAGAAGAAAATAACAATTTTGTAGATTTTTAAAATTCAATCTCCATTAAACACTGGTTACAGAAAAAGTCTTTTGTCCATTTCTGGGCATCACACATAGATATCCTGGAGTTTCTGATTAAACTGGTGGGAGATTGTAAATGCCTAACAATGAACTGCAAACAAATGAAATCCAAACAGTGAAAAAAAAAACCCCAAGGAACAAAAAGCTGAAGTCAGGATAAAAGGCAGTCAAAGCATGGAGGCAACAGAAGAGTGTCTACCCCACATAATCCCATGTTCTGGCCTACTTCATTATTCCCTTTACCATTTTCTGTACATTGTATTTCCAGACTGTGCAATTGGATGATTGATTGTTGACTGTACATATTACAAGTGGTACTTCAGCATTCTAGTATTTCCTGATCTGTTTAAATGACAAAGTGTGCCCAGACCTCTCAGTGTTCAGCTTTAAATCCCTGAGCAGTCATCCTTCCCCTCCATACTTTACTTGGCAAAGGGACAGCTCTAATCCTTCAAACCACAAATGGCTCTGATATGATGAATTTGGGATGTGGTGAACCAAGCCTATAGGTGAACAGCAAGAACAGATATGAAACCAGCACGAAGATCATGCTAAACATGTAGGTTTGCATTAAACAGTGCCAGGGACTATTACTAGGAAAATGGTAAGTTCTGCATTGCAGGATAAATCCTGCACTGCAGGATCACATGATCAGGCTGGTCCCTGGCCATATGAGCCAGTGTTCTCACAGGCCACCCCCAAGGACACTTCCAGGGATGAACTCCTTGAACACCATTCCCAGCAGGCAGTGTGTGCCCCACCATGCTGTTTTATAGCCTGTTTACATGGGCAGGGTAGATCACACCTGTTGGTCTCTTTAGCAGCAAACAAACCTTAATACTTTTAATACCCATGTAAAACATGTAGCTTTACAGCCCTAGCATCCCCTAATGTACCATAGGGGTATCTACCCTAGATTCACTATTATCTGTCACTGTATTAAGATTTGGACACAGGAAAAACCACAATTGTGATCCATTTCTGATTGAAAGAGCCTTTTAGTTCAGTGGAACAGCAACCAGTGCTTTAATTTTGTGTCATATGCTATTATATTTGTATATACTGGGTTAGATGTGTAAAGTGTTAACTCCACATGATGTTGTCAAGGAAGAATTACTCAGCGTTCATTTGATATTATGCACAATATCAGATTTAAAAAGATTACGATGAGAAGAGAGAAAGTGACATAAACAGATTAATAGAGAACTGTTTAGACCAATTTGTATGGTGTATCATCTAAATGGATATTTGTTTAGTTATTATTTATACTGTCATTTATTTGCTACAATATTTTTCTCACACTTTTTGTTTTGGTAGCAAAAATACATTTCAGACTAGATAGGTAGTAAAAACATTCAGAGCACATTTCTTTATTACTATGACTACTTTTAGAGGGACTCCACAGCTTGACATGATTTGGGAAGAAGACATTCACAAGAAAGTTGTGGAAGAATGAGAGACCTGTCATTTATAGAGACCAGCTATTAACCTGAAAATAGAGGCAGGAGGAAGGCACCATTGGACTGTCTATCACCACTTTTTAATTCTCACTCTTTTCTCACAGTAACACACATTCATTCCGTTTATGATTTGCTCCTAAAATCAGGCTTGCAGTCTGCAGCCTAACATAAAAGCAACACAGAAAGAGTTGCAAGCTTTACAAAAAACCACAAATTACTTTTCACAACATTAATCAATTGTCCTACATTTTACTGGGGAAAAGTCATCAGTGTAGACAATAATCATTAAAAAAAGAAAACAAATCTGTTTCTCCATCAGGTTCAGTATTGCTAAAAAGCAAAGAATTTAGAAAACTAGACCAAACATTGTGAAAACTGTTTATAACTAAGATAGCTGAGTAAAACAAGCAATTTGAATACATTCTGGAGGCAGCAAATGTCCCTCTAAATTGCCTGCATCTGAGGGTTCACATGTATGTGCAATTCACATAGAAATCAATGTAAAGCTCAAGCTATACTTTCTATTGCTCAGCAACTCAGAGGATCTCAGCGTGAGTCCCACAGAAGACAAAGAGAAGGTGATACTTTTAACTTGTCACCCATAATTTAACACAAACTGTAAAGAAAATGGATATATTTTAAAATGCTTTATATTTGTTCCAACAATATCTGAAAAGAAAGGGTTGTAGACTTCAGTTTGAGTTCAGTCCTGCAAAGTGTTAAGAAAGAAATCCTGGTCTCACTTCCGACACAGCTTAAAAAACCATCACCAAAAGCAATCCTCACACCCACCACACTTACCTTACTTGTTCTAGGATAAGGCTATATAGCTCCTCTGAAGTAAATGCAGCAAAAATTGGCTTCATTTTTAGCCCAAGAAATAAGCACACACTGTAGAAAAAAATTCACCCTCCTTATCTGTATGTGAGGGGTTTGCAGACCTTTAAGCATTTCCCTGTAATGGTGCCAAAGCATTGGTTTTGGTAAGTGATTTTGAACAAGCTCCTCTGAACGAAGCCTGCAGAAGCTACTTGCAAGCCATATTAAATTAAGAGAATCATGGTAAAGTGGGGAGAAGTTAAATAACTTCAAAGCTACAACAGAAAGTTTGCCCATTTCATTAAAAGTTGGTATCTATAATGCTGCAAGGGATAGAAAAATCTGGTTTTCTCTTGGCAAATTATTTCAGCTGTTCTAGGCAAAGGCCCTTCTTAATTGAGACGGTGATACACAGGTAGCCTTTGAAGTCAGGGTATCTGCCCACAAGGATTACTCCTGTTTCTAAAAGATACACTGTTATTTAAGCAAAAATTTTAGGGCTGGGCATTTAATAAAGGAAGAAGTAGAAGCTCGTTGGCATAGCTCTGTTGCAAATAGCTTTCAAAGCAGTGAGAGAATGTACCATTTTGGTACACAGTACCAATGGCAAGAGGGACTGGTAACAGGAAGGAGGCTGAGAGCTGTCCCTGACTGAGGAGTAAAGCACTTCTCTGCTGTCTAGGAGGCCAGCAGAAACTGAGATGGTAACTTTGGGAATCAGCATGCCTGTTTCTCACCTGTGGAGCAGAGGCCTCTTGTACCCCACCCAGCATGTAATAGGATGCAATTGACAAAGTGATGTCCACAAAATGCACCTTGTCCTTATCAATGCTCTTGGGCACAAAACAATGGAAGGGCCATGCAAACATGAAAGTGAGATTAGGAAATGAGTTTCCCAGTTTTAACTGCAAAAGGATTTACATTGCCCACCACTAGCACTTACTGCCCCTGCAGTTTGAGGAGACTTTGATGTAGTTACGTGTGACAGTCTCACTGTGAGGTGAGGGAAAGCTGCTAGGGGAGCTGGAGTTGCTCTGGGGTGAGGGCAGAACTGGTGAGAAACATCTCAAGCCCTTTCCAAGAGCTCTTTGGCAGAGTGGGAGGATGTTTTTCAGAGGGTTCATCAGCATCGTAGCCCAGAGGTCTGGACTTTAACCTAACCCACATAAGCAGCTTAGTCTGAGGGGACTCAGCAGTCCTGAAAGATGTGCAAGAAAATCCGACATAGGTAAGGTGGTGAAACAGTGCAATTTTTTGTGTCTGGTTGAACTTAAAATAAATAAATGAATAATGTTTTTGTTTGTGTTGCCTGGTTTGGATGCAGTTTATGGCTGTCAGCAGCTCGTGACATTGCAGGAACAGCCCTTGTGACTCTATAGCAGGGTCCGAGTGACAGAGGTGACAGTAAGCAGTGTATTTCAGAAACCTAGTTATGCTCTACTCAGGGCTGCTCACTGCTTCAGCCCCTAGCACAGCACAGGTTGGAAAAGCATGGCTATGCCCTAAGCCCACCTTAGCCCACATTTCCTTCAATCTCACACACACATTCCAAGCAATGTAGTTAGTTCTCCCCTTAACACTGAAATTGTGATGGGATCTGATTAACCTGCTCTTGGTGGATTCAAAACAGGCCCAGCAGCTGTGACTTGAGCAATCAAGAAGAAGGTAGGAGGTATCTTTCATGTTTGAGGGAAACTGTATGTTTATCTGAAGAAGCTGGTATTTCTGAGCTTAAAAGTAAAACATGATGAAAAATGTCCATGTCCCACAGTTAGATTTTCCATCACTCCATGAATGCAGGAAACACTGTCAGCCCATTTACACCTTCGTGGCTCAGTAATGAAAGCCTTTTGTGAAGGAAAAAGAAAGAAAACCTTGAAGAGCTAAGCCTAGAAGCCAGTCATTACTCTTCTTGTCAGTGGCTGTATCTTGGTGAACTTTATAAGTAATTCATGATAGTCTTTCTCAGTGTTCTTAATCCACAGCATAGTGGGACTGTCCATTGAGACTGTGATTCCTTGTTGGGCTTTACAAAGAGTCAATGGTTGACCAAGAAGGGACAAAGGAGGTTTGTGAATCTGTTGAACTGAGGGGCTATTACATTTTTAGCTAAATTTGAGAGGAGGAAAACGTCATCTAGAACAAAAGGAGCATACTCAACCCATATGTCAAAGCCTAATAAATCCTGTCTTTAATTTTGGGATTGTGAATGGATCAATTAAATGGATGTTACATTCCTGAATGAACCCTTGTAGTTTTTATCCATTTGTAGCATAAAAGCATTTTCCTGAGTGGTAACCAGGGGCTCAGAAACAAAGGACTCTTGAGCCCACTTTCATTTCCTTTTCCCAAAAAGCTCAAGTCTGAAATAGTCTTCAGATTAAACCAGAAATGAGGACTCGACACTTAAGCAACGTAATAAATGAAGCCTCTCCACAACAGTGGCACTTCTGGCTAAATGATAAAATATATAGACAAAAGCTTTCCATTTGGAGCATTTCATGAGCATATTTCTAAGAGGCAAGAACACTTCAGAAGCTGAGGAATATTTTTTCCCCCCCTTTCACAAGAAATAATTCTTCTATAGAACATAGAAAGAGGCAAGGAACATAATTATTCTTCCCACTGTGGGGAAGGTGATAGGCTCTCCTCAGAGCCAGGAAAACAAGTGAAGCCACAGCTGGCATCATGCCTGCAGCATCAATTCACCCATACACAGTTACACTGAGCAGTTACAAAGGCACAGATGAGCATGCCAGGACCAGCAGGACTTCACCTTTGCAAGGCCAAGACGAAGAGCAGGCTTCATCCAGTGCAGCATTGCCCAGAGGTGAAATATGTCTAATGGAACAGCTGGGAAGAAGAAAGGCAAAGCAGAGGGCACCACCACGAGGGTCTTCTGAGACACCTGGTGCCATGAGCTGTGAGCTGGGCGTGCTCTGCCCCAGCTGCTGCCCCTGACTCAGCAGGTGTGCACAGCAGGTCAGGGAGCCACACCTTTCTGAAATGAACCAGGAATGCAGCAATCCCCAAAGAAATATGCCATTGAAGACAGCAACCATGCTCCTGGCACCACTGCAGTTTCTTTCTGCTCTCCAGAACTGGCAACACATATCAAAGGCAGAGATTTCAATTCCTGATGGTATTTGACCCTCTGACTTCCACTCTCCTCCCAGAGATTCACAAAATACCAGCTACCTCCTCCTCATCTCAGAGCTAGTTAGTTCAGCATGTGAGTATTTGCTCACTGCAGTGACAAAGAGGAAAAGTTAGCTTTAATTTTGTTTGTCTGTGTGACCATCTGCTTGCCTGTGTGATGTCACTAACAACCCCTGGGATCTGTAGCTCAAAAAAAAATCACCAAGAGAATAAAAAGTTTCAGCACTTCCCATAAGAGACAGGCTGATCAGAACATTAGGGACGAAAAATTATTCATAACTTGCATTTACACAGGGTTCTTCCTTAGTGTCCAGGCACCAGAAAAGGTGATTAATTTTCACCCCTCCTTTTTCAGACGTGGGAAGATTACAACATTGAGAGAGCAAATAACTGCACTGAGGTCAGTCACCTGTGGAGCAGGAAACAGGAGCTGGGGCTGATTTATACCATCCTCTGCCACCAACACACAGTGACTCAGCAGTGAAGCCAGTTTCAGAAACCAGATCCAAATCTGGTGCTTTAAAGTCACAGGAACTGATGAAAGATGCCTGTGTATTTCATGAATAAACTTGTTTATTCATGCGCCCTTCATGACCATGTCCCTCACCTGCAGGGCATGGTGCAGATTGTCAGGTTTTTCACATTCACCTGGCATTCAGTTATTTGACTCCTGCCTCAAGCAGAGTTCCATTTGCATAAGGAGCTTTGCAAGGCATATCAAAATCACATGAATCAAGTCTGTGGGTGAAGCAGCTAACAAGTACAGTCATAATGGAACAGGGACGATTATATTTTAGCTTGGTTCTAGAGAACCAAATAAGCATACACACAGTCTATCTGCCTGATTCCAGCTTGCCTATTGTCTTTGAACCTGCTCAACACCACCAACCAAACACAGAAGTGAAGAAAACTGAGATATCAGGCCTTTGCTATAGCTGCAAAAATTGATAGTCATGTAAAAGAGAGATGTCAATTTTCTGTTTTAGGAAAACCCACCTTTTATGGACCACAGAAGACTCCACACAGAAACAGTCCAGTAGTCCAAAATATCTAATCTAAAGGATTTACTGATTTATCTGACACTGTAATTACTCTTAAAAAAATGGAAAAGAGAAAGTTCCTGACAGTGTAATAAAAGTTTTAAAGGAAGGAAAATTAGGGGTGCCTAGATTTCCAGACACAGCATCCCTCTAAGAAATAAATCCCAAATTAGTCAGTGCCATAAATAATACCCTAAGAGCCCATGCTTCTGAGATTGTGGGCTCAATTATTTTTGTCATGAGACTTAGAAGAGATTAAGCAGATAGGGACAGAGCATGCTGATTAAGGAAAATGTGGTTTGCTCAGCAGATGTCTTGTCAAAACCACATCCTTTAATCTGAAGTACAAACACACTAAGACCAGCATTGCAATGATCTGTTTTAGCTATTAGAGCATAGAGTATTCTGGGGCACAGCACCAGGGAATATGAAGGAAGTATGGTCATTAGGGTGCAGAGGAACTATATGGTAAATGTCTTTCTGTGAAAGGATAAATGTGCTTGTCTAGGCAGCTTCCCATCAGGAGGAACTCGGGCACAGCCCTCCCTCGTTGTTAACACTCAAGCAGCGTAGTGGTGCCCTGAAGATGTGCCAGGGATGGACTCCTCTCTCTGCTAGACCTTTTTCAGGAAAAGGATGCCCTGTGCAGAGCCTGTGAGCCAAACAGCAGGCTGAGAACAGGACCAGTGGTGTGACCCCAACAGAAACCACCCCAGTTCCTGGGAAGCTGGAGACAGAACAAACTCCGCTCTCTCCAGAGAGCATTGACAAATGCAGAAGATTAACTTGGGCATTGAGCTCAATTCCATGGCTCAGACTTGCTGGTCTGAAGAAATCTGTAGCCTGAGAGACTGAAGATGAGGCTAAGAAAGAGGAAATCTTAAGTTTTGTCAGTGTGGTCACTCACGTGACATGTAAACTTGTCTACATGAGAAAATCTCCTTTCACTTTTATTAGCTGTAGTAAAGTGTTTTAAAGTGTTTGTTCACACAAAATTAAAATAGCAATTTTTTTTTGTCCAAGTGTGGGATAGATTCAGCCTGCTCTTCCACAGTTCAGGAGACTTTGTGCCAAAAGGAGCTGTACAGTCAGCAACCAGAGACTATAGACAGTCTTTTACAATGTTAATTCACAGTTCAATCATAACAGCAAGAAAAGTAACTTTTTCAGCAAGAGACCTGGGAAAAAAAGCCCGTTGACAATTCTAGGGCTTGGTTCAAGCTGGCTGCAGTCAGTACATTGCATCAAGCAAGCCCAAGGAGAGATGGAACTTACATTTCTCTGCAAACTCTTAGTCTAAGAAATACCTTTGTTTCTTCCTCCTAATGTAATTAAATTCTGTGTAGGATTTGTCAGAATTTGGTTGAAGGCTTGAATTTATGATGGGACACTAACTCATCCAAGCACATGTTGTTTAACAATATAAAACAGCATGGGAACCATATCTGCAGTATGAAGCCCCTGCAGCTCTTTCATTTGTCATTTCTGAAAATGTAGATACATGGCAAAGATTATCTCCTGTACAGTATTTTATCCATCATATATAATATTATATAAATCTAGTTCACCTGAGACTTTAAAAAATAACAATGGTTGCCCTTTTTTTTAATCTGTTCAGTTTTCTGAACATTAGTTTGGTAGAAATCTTAATAGGGTTTGATTAAATATTGACAGTGTATTATCAATACATGTGTTTTTTCCAGCTAAATGTACAATAACCCAAGGGTGCAAGTATGTGAGTGTGTATATTTGAGGGAGTAAACACGTGCACAAAGCCATTGGCTGGAATGCAAGCATGAAGTTAAGATTAAATAAACAAACAACTTCTGTCTACAGACATGAAATCCCCACACTGATGGGGTCTGACAAGCAGGGTTTGTCACACTGGGTGTAGAAGTTTCCTGAGGAAGGGCTCAAGGGACTTTGCTGCAGGATGCACACAAGATGTGTAAGAGAGCAAATCTCTCCTGGCACCCCATGTCCATGGAGCACCTGCAGGCACATGCAGAGCACCTGCTGGGGAAAGGCAGAAGAGTGGGGAAAGCCACGGGGACTCAGGCAGAAGGCATGAAGTGGTGTAAGATGTATCAGAGCACCCTCCTCATGGGTGCTGTGTCTGCACCTGAAACTGAAAGGACATTGCCACCCCGGCACTGCCACCCTGTCCTTCTGTCCCTGCATTTCCAGTGGGGAATGTGACTGACAATTTCCCCAGATGAGCAGCTCGAAGGTACGTCGAACAACCACAAAGCTGAGGGCTCTTTTCCAGCTGTCCAACTGGACTGTCACATCCAGTGCACGAGGAAATGGAATGGGTCAGAGTGTCCAGACAGTACTTCACATTACATTACAACCTCTGGATATTATTTGGATCCAGCAGCCTCCCCTGTTTAACTTCTCCCCAGTTCCAGCTCTGTGCTGCTTCTGAGCAGGAAGCAAATGTTATTGTAGCTCTAGAGGTGCCAGCCTTTCCAGATCACATTAAAATCCTGGGCAGAGTGATGATTGCCCAAACCAAAAATTTATATAAGCTCATTGTCTAATCTACAACATTCTTCTTGGCTTTAAAAGAAAAAAGCAGCTTCTTGCCTTATTTAAATGGTATTAAAATTTTCAGTAACATTTTAACATAATGTTTGACCAAAGATCTCAACAAAATTTCATAAACTTCACAAAACTCTTAAAAAAAGTTTTTAAAAATCAGATGAGTTTATTATTAACTAATAAAAGTTAGTTTTAAATATGTAACCAAGTACATGAACAAAATTTAGAAAAATATAATTTCCTTGATTCAGCTAAATTGTGCTCCAAAATCCCAGCTCAGTGAGTCTTCTGCTGACTGCATTGGGGCTTACACCTAGTCCATAGTTAGTTTCTAGTAGAGCAATGCACATTTTGCTCTGCATTGACTGTTTACCTTGGTATTTGCAGAACGTGACCCAAAAGGATATTTCTGACTGAATGCTTTAGGTTTGCCAGAGGTGTAGAAATAAGTTTTGCCAACGATTTTTTTAATGAATATTATTGTCCTCATACAGTTCATGTTTCTTGCTGCAGATTCCACTACAATCTGGTGTATAAATCATGTATTCTGGTTACGTGCAAAGGCATATGTATTCATGAGAATAAATAGAAGCAGACAATATGGAAAACAATGTGTTAAGCAATCTCCAGCCAGTAAAAAGATGCAATTATTTTTGCTGGGAATAGCAAAAATGCAATGTGAGAAAATTAATCTTGAGATGGTTTTGCTGGAAAACACCCCAGCACAGAGGGGAAATGGGAGGTTAGAAACCCGTAAGAAGGAACGAGTTTGTGTTCTAATTTCCTTCCTTCAAGTCTGTGGATGTGTTTTGTGGACATCAAGTATTTCACTCACAGAATATAGAAGGTTTTAATGTTTGATCCTCACTCCTTCACAGTCCCACTCCAGCTGCTGGCCTGGGTTACCACTGGAGGTCTACTATCACCTTTGTGAGCGAGGCACAAAAATTGTACCTAGATAGGGCAGTGTAAGGACTGTGAGGCTGTAAGACTCATTTTATACATGAACAGATGGAAAGTTTTGTCCTGGATAACCCAGGGAAAACACACTTGGGTTACTTGTATAAACATTAACTTTACTATTCACTTTCAATGCATCTCAAATGACAGTCAGAATAGAAACTGTATTTCCAGCATCATCCACCTGACATGTCCAGGCTTATGGCTTCCAGGCACCATTGTGGTTTTGCCTAATATGCTTTCAGATACAGCCTACAAGGCAGACACTTCCATCACACACGTTATGAATGGATGCTGCACCATTTGAAGGTAGAAATTAGGTCAGAGAAAAGCAGGAAAGGCTGTTGAATAAACTATGTCAGGAAATTATTTGGATAACAACACACTGAGGAGAGGTGATGTATACCAATACACAGAATCTGCCTTCAGCTTGAAATACTGTCATATGAAACCTTCAGTCTGCATGTCAATTCAGTTTGAGCCATTAGCCATTTCTCGCCAGTCACCCTGCTCTGTAGGGAATATCTCTCTGGAGACAACACTGGATGATACAGTCATTATTTATCATCATGACACCCCTCCCGGGACTGTTAACAAATGGATCCTGAAAATCTGTCAAGACCATCAGTATATTACAAAGATGGCAGAGATAGTCATTATATAATAACTCTCCCACAAAAATGTAGTTTAAACAATGCAATATTAAAGCCTAATAGCCTATTCATCAGCAAAAAATCAGAACAATCCTTAGATTCAATGACCCCATCAATATTTATGTCTTCTATCATGGGCCTTCAGAGCTTATTAACTAAAATGTTTGCTCATATATGTGTATGCATACACATACACACACCTCTTCATATGCTGGAGGTGAAAATTACAGTGCACTTTTATGCACAGAAGAGAAACAAACCTGATGGGTGAGAGCTGTCAGAACACCAGTGGTACTGGTACTGCTGATGTCTAGTTCACAGTTTTAAATTGTTTTCTGGTAGACAAACCATTCACCAGTCACTGGTATCATATTGAAGTCTTTACCAAATTCAAATGTCTTTATTCCTGATTTAACCAATTTTAGGTCTTCAAAATCCTGAGTTTAGTTATACCTGTGAGATTCCATAGAATCTCCAGTGTTTTTCTGTAACCCAGATCCTGCACTCACAAACCACAACAGGGACTGAAGCTGCCTGTGGGACCCTGCTCCTACAGCAGAGTAAAATCTATTACCTGATAACATCCGTAGAGTTTGAGTTTCCAAAATATATTTTAATCAGCATTTTCCAGGCTTCTTGGAAAACTCCTGATTTTTCTTCTGATTCATAATAAAATACAATTTTTTCCATGGATACCAAATTTCAGTCAGCACTGGTAGCTTAATGCTAAGACTTAAGCATTTGAGTAGTGATTTGCAAACATCTACAGATTATACAGTCTATAAAAAGAAAGATCAAGATATTAAAATTGCAAAAGCCAAATGTGTCTCTGGAGAATTGCTTTGGACTTTGAGTGTTGTACGACATTAATAAAACAGCTCTTCCTTCCTGATTGTTTCATATTACTTTTTAATAAAGTGTGGAAGGGATAAATCATATTTTAACCCCACCAGGAAAGAGCAGTGTATCTTTCTATCCAACTACTTGGAATTCTACTAACATTATCTTAATTACACTTTACTTCTTGCTGCATTTGAATGACTGTTTTCCTTATACATGGCACATTTAATATTTCAATAGAAGGATATTTAATTTTAAAATTACTTAAAATTATGTGTTTTATATTTTTAATTTAATGATTAAGTTAACAAAGGAAAATACCAGTGTACTTGTAACAAGCAATGACAAAAAAAACCTACCACATGATACATATTTCTATAAAAAAAGAAAAAAATTGGAAATATTCTTTTCAATCTGAGAAAACAACAACTAAATAATGCTGTAAAGTTGCTTTTTGTATCTGCTTTAGCATTCCTCCCTCTGATACCTACGTACAGATACTTTTGTTTTGAGTGAGCTCATTTTCCTTTTGAGGATTTTTTTAGTTAGTTCATTGACAGTGAATCAAAGTGATTCTTTGAACAATTTAATTTCCCCAGGTTCTGCTGTTTCCTGTCACTAACTGCCAAATAGAGAAGTACAAAATTTCAATCTATTAAATAAGAAGTAATATTCCTGCCCAAGAACAAAGCACAAAAGCCAGAAGTCCACTGAGATGCGTATTCATTCATCTTTGAAATAAATTGTTTCATTTTGGAAGGTACAACACCAATGCAAATCTCATTAGCTGTCCAGGGGATGTTTAAAAACCCGTGCACTTTATCAATGTATCAAATATAGATTCAGCATTTCATTGTAAAGTACTAGCAAAAATAACACATTTGTACTTCTTGCCTGGTAATTCCTATTGGGATACACACACACACACACACACACACACACATCTATCTATCTATCTATATCTATAGATATAGATATACACACACATATAGGGTTTTTTTGTGTGCATGTATATTACATGTATTACCTAAAATATGTATTATATAAAGTATGTGAACATTATTTACATGTTATATATTAGACAGTTTATGGTATATTTATTATGTATATATTTTTTAAACTTTTTATTTTCCAATAGGATTCACCAACACATTTACTACACGATGTATCGCATCAACTCCAAAGCATTTAATTCTCCATTTAAGACGATTTTGTTTATAACAACTTAACATTTCCATAACTTTGCACATACTTATATGTCCAGATCTTTCCTAATTATGACTATGCTTTACTAGTTACACAAGGATTCAATATTTGTCATTTTTTAATTTTTTTTTACAGGGATACTTGATGTTATTCGGTGAAAGTGCTCACTAATCTCAAGCTGAAGTTGCAACACTACATGACTAGTGGTGATGAGCAGAAATAAAAATCTTCTGTGATGTCATCAATTGTAAAATCAGCTCCAAACTACCCTGATGACATCACTATTTAGCATTGGTGGAATATGAAGGTTTTTCAGAGCAGAATTTGTTTACTTGAGCTAAAGGATAATCACAAAGAAAACACAAAGTATTGTTTAACCTTCAAATTACAGACCTGAAACCATCCTTTTGTGTACAGTCTTATGCTAATGATAAAATTTATTACCATGAGTTTTCAGCATTGAATTCACAAACATGAGGGGAAAGCTGCAAATGCAATGGATCAGAAGCCCTCATGGTAAAATGCACATGTGGCACAGGCACACAGGCATGCAGGCTGAATCACCTCATCTCATATACCTCTGTAATAAGGCAGCTGCTCTTCTTGACACTTGAGATGAGAGCTGGGTCAGATCCTGTGCGGCCCCGGCTGACGTGTCCTGCCAGCTGCTGGCGGGCGTCCGTGCCGCGCACACCCACCGCTCTCCATGGGCCGCCGGGACGCAGCAGAGGAGCCGTCTGCACAGGAGTTCAGACCCCAGGAGCCTGGCTGCATTCGTTTGGAAATCTCTGCAGCAGCGAGTTCAAATGGGCAGGCGTGGGTAACGAAACCAACGAAGAGCCCTGCAGTGCTGCACTACAGCAATTCACCAGAGGTCATGGCCACAGATGCGACCGCATCTGCTGGAGTCTCACAATCGAAGCTGCCAACCCAGATCCAAACTTTCCTGAAGATATAATGGCACAGAACTGGAGTCTGGATTGCTGGATACAGTTAATCATACGTACATGGACTACTGGTGTTGAACAATTATCCAGAAGCAGTAATGCATGAGATTCCACCCACTTACATCTCAGTTTCCGTATCACACCATCAGTAGCACAGAAAGACTCTCCAGAAGACTTCCCCAAAATAAAACAGGAATGCCAGGAATGTATTTAGTGAAGCTAATCTTAAGTGTATTACATTGTCAGATTACCCAGTAAGGTAATACTGCTAATATTTATTATTCAAATAGCTCAGGAGACTAAGAAAAGAAATAAAATTAAACAAAATGCTATTCTCATCAACCTAAAATCCCAGACCAGTTTGTCTGTTGCATGGTCACTGCAAATATATTCTGCAGCAGCAGAGATGTTCTGCAGTGCCTTGGAGATGTAAAAACTATGGAGGAACATCTGACACACTAACAAACCTGATCACTGCATTTGCTGTTACACTAAACTTTTATACCCTTCCGCTGAATTTTCCCTCCCTCGAATATGAAGAGATAACTCATTCACCCCAGGCTATTTTTTGGAGCAGTTATCAAATCTATACAAAATTGTCTATAGAAAATAGATGCCACTCCAGATACACTGGTACATGTAAGTCTCAAATATGGTCTTGTTCATACAATAAGAAAACTGCTTTTCATATTCTGATTTGCATTAATAATGATAATTAACACAGAGTTCTTGAAAATATTGCATTTTAATCAGTCTCTCTGTAATGAAGGAGTAAGAATATTCAAATTTTCACAATAAGGCAGTTTGCTTTTTAAAGATCACAATTCAAGGGCCTGGGAATGAATTCAAGAATTTCTTAGTTCTGAAGGCTGGGTCCAAGCCATTAAGCAATATGATATGACTGACTTTAAATAAAATGCTACATACAAAATTCAAGTCTATTATGTGAGTGTGCTAAAAATGACACAGGGATGCATGTCTGAGAAATAAGATTTTCCCAGGCATATGTTGGAGACAATTTTGGGATAGGTTTCTCAATGTGCTGTTAACAACTCACTATCTAAGGATGATCATGTGGTAAAACTCTAACAACCCGAGCAGGTACAATTGTATGTCCTTCCCTAGGTAGCAGCAAAAAGTACATTTTGATGTTAAATATTGATTTTATGCCCTTTAAATAACTGATGAAGACATCTCATGAAGAACAAAATCAGACATTTACACCAAGAAAGCACACTTGCACAATGAAAAAGATTATTTACATATTAGTACTCTCCAACACAATATATATTTAAAGCCATCTCTCTGACATTGTTGAGGGAAACATGCAGAGGGGTAATGTCATGGAGCTGTCTCAGTAATAGCATATGTGCCCCTGGGACAGTGTCTACAGCTATAGTTTTTAACCAGATCATCTCTTAATGGTGTTTTCCTAGTCCAGAGGATGAACGGAGTATCTCACAGAGTACCTCTGTGTCTAACACACATTTATCCAATTCTGCCTACATTCATGTTGGTATAGTGGTATCAATTGCTGTGCCAGTACCACCCTCTCCCATAGATTTATAGTGACCTTGCAGAGGTCTAGATTTAGGAACAGTTCAAACCGACTGAAATCAGAGGCAGCCAAGGGTCACGGTTTCAGTAGGATATAAAGTAGTGTTGATTTATAGGAAATTAAAATATGACTCTGTTTTAGAGTAATCTTGAAATTCACAGCTGTAAAACTAAAACATGTTTCTCAGTAGTAGAAAAGCTTCTCCAGAAACTTTCCTTCTCTCTGGGGTCTTAAATTCACCGCTTCATTCTTCACATGCTGGGCCCCTTGCAGCCATTCCACAGCTATAGATTCACCCCCTGCAATTCTGCTTGGAGGGGTACTGGGGGAAGCAGCTGATGCCCTTGCAAGGCCAGTCTGCCACTTTTGACTCTGTGGAAATCCAGCTACACAGACACAAATGGGTTGCTCAAGATCTTTCATTAAATTAAATGTCTCAGCATCAACATAATTCTCTCCACTGCTCACTTCACACGTATTCAGACCTCTTACATTTTAAAATCCTAAATAGACCTCTGAGTGGGAGTATTTCACACATTCAGAATGAAAGTCATATACTGGATTTATTAGATTGAAAGTCCGTTTCCTCTGAACAGTTCAACCAGGACAACCCTGCTCTTTCCTGGGAGGTTATTTTTGCTTCTGACTGCACTTAAATACCGGAGTGGGGTGGGCAGTGAGGGGCTGGGAAGCAGAAACACACTTTTAACCCTCTTTTCTTCTTCAGACAGCACTTTCCAGCTCTTCAAGCATCACCTGAACTACACCCATTTCACCAAGGAGGCTGCTGCCACTGGCACATGCTGCAGGCTACTGGCATCACTGATGGAGGGAAGGCAGCAGCACTCGATCACCTTGGCACGTTACTCCTCCATATTAAAAAAACCCTACAACCCATCCCTCCCCCCACAATAAAAACTAGGATGCCTCAGACTGCACTATAAATTTTATATATATATAGTTATATATATATATAGTTATATATACAAATAAATTGTTAATAATAGTGGTGGGGGCTTGTTTGTTTGTTAGGGTTTTTAGGGGGTGTCTTAGATGCTAGGGGGCTTCTTTCTGTTTTTTAAATCAAGGACCCTGCACACACCTTCCCCTGGGTTTAGTTGGCCTCATCAAGGTTACTAAGTAACCTTGAGTTGTATTCAGCTTTTCTACTGTTCTTTTGAGAAGGAAATTGAATCCCTCCCTTGTTTGAGAAGCCCAGCTTTCAGTTTAAATAGGATTTTTCAAGCATTAGCATATCAAACAGTATAGTTGACAGCACGCAATATAAGATTAGCACGTTTTATTTTTTCTTAGTTTCCTTCTGTCCTGCTATTTTGCATTTTTAGTGAGAGCAAACCAAAGGCAAGCTTGGCAGCCATCTGCAGGAGCAAGACACCAGGTATATTTACACAATAGCTTAATTTGCTTTCAGGACTCAAAGTGTGGCTTTAATCTGCTGGGTCCTCCATGAACAATGCTGGCCCTCGGGAAGTCTACAAGGCAGCAACATTTCAGCCCTGACCCCTGAAAATATTTACCAGTACTGAAGAGCTGGATCCCAGAATGCCACAGAGGATGTTAGAAATGTTAAAGAAGCCAGGATCCTTTCCTGATCATAAACTGTTCAGGGGACATGCCAGGTCACATAGTATGTTAAAAGGGACATGGAAATAGTGACTCTGCCCCATCTCTGGATTGGCAGCATGCAAAAGTGGTTGTAGATGGTATGAGTTTTAGAATCTATATTCTGCAGCAATATTTTGGGCTTTTAAGTCTTATTTTACTATTTTGTTGCATATTTGATGAAAAGCTCACGCATTTAGTGTCAGGGTGGAAAGTGAAATAGTTGCATAAATTGTCTCAATATGTTTAAACACACTGAATGCAAAATTTGGTCACAGGTTTATTGTGGGTGTGGATCTCAATGCAGACAGCCACTAACATTCCACAAACATAAATTATTTGAGACGGATTTCATAATTAAGAAATAATATATATTAGTAGGATATAAGCCTCCAAAACTCATGAAAAACATAGTAGGTCTTTACCTGCTTTTTTTAGATATTACCGTCTATATAGGTAACCCTTATATCACTCCTCTAACTAGTATCAGAACAAGAGTCTTATATATAATTATCATGAGAAAAGACAGACTGAGGCAAATTACATTCATTTCTCAACCTCAACTATATTGCTAGGGCTACTAGAAGCATTACTTCCTAAAATCCTCTCAAGTATGACATACATCATTACCTTCCAGGTATCCATAACTGCAGTGAAATGTTACATTACAGTGATGCCAAAGCTCCTTCATCAAGTTCTACTTTTCCTGTATTAGGTGATTCACTGGTTCATGAAAAAGCAGCTCCATTATGGAGCAAGGTCAGCTCCACAGTGCCCATGACAGCTCATTAAACTGCGTGGCACCTGCTACCCATCCACAGGAAAAACACCTCATCTCTGAGGCTTAAGAAGCAAGGATTCCCAAAGAAAAACAAAAAGAAAAAAAAAAAATCACAACAGTAATGTAGCAGGATCTTTACCTCATCTGACATTAAGAGATTTCTAGCAAAATTAATGTGTGATTTGGTATTCCTTAAGTTGCCAGATAGACATCACCTTTACAATGGAAGGCAATTAGTGTCACTCATAATCAGTGTACCCAGAGTACTCTCAGGTGAACATATCCCAAACCCACATCCCAAGTATGCACTCAGTTTACACAGTTATACTGAGATCTGTATGAAATGTTGAGAAGTAAAAGGAAAGCAATGTACAGACAGCCAGGGAAACTTCAAAATCTTTCAGAAGTTTCTGTCAATTAGGTCTTTGAAACTGGTCTATTTCAAGATGTCAGACCTTTCAGTAGTTAGATCTCAAAATCATCTGCTTCAGGTGTTCCAGAATAACAATTTCTGGGTCTTTAAATTTGTCTAAATTCATATTTGATTATCTATTCTCATCTGTCAGTGCATTTATTCACTTTTAATGCTCTTCATACCCTCCCGACAGGCAAAGTGGCATTTGACATTTACCTGGTAGAATTTCACCTTTGTAGTCTCCTACCTGCTTTGAACAGGAAAAAAAACAACACAGGAGAGGAACCCAAATCATGTAATTTGATGGTTTTGGATCAAATAAAACTGTTCACCATTAAAGATATATTTCTGTCAATCCATCTCCAGATCAGTAGAACAAGACAGAAGCAGATCTTTCCATCTCTTCAAGCTCTTATCTAAACAAAGGAAAGTAGTGCTTAAAGGTTGTTGTTCTCCCATTTACAGTTGTTCTTTCCATACAGGGCTTGGACAATTGTAGCAATGGTTATGACAATTCTGGGATGGAAAAATGCCTCTATGAAAAAGCAAATAGCAAGCATGACTGTAGTTATTTTCCCATCTAAACTTAGTTTAAAAAAATCAGCCTTTCTAAAGAGATTCATAAGCTGAATTAAAAGCCCTCTACACACAAAGACACCCATTTTTTATTCAAACCAGAAAACTGGTGTAGCACTCATGAATATACAATAGGTTTCTCCAAGACAAACATTAAAAATATCCCACTAAGTTGTTCGAAAACATCTGTGTAAGGCTATTTGTAACAATTGATTATGAATGATCTGAATGTTCCAAAGGCACGTTCTTTGTTGCCCAGTTTTTAAAGATTCACTTTTTTCAACAATGGTTCCTCAAAGTAACTTTGCAGATAGGTATAACTGGGTCTGTCAGGGATGGAGTTAATTTTCCTTAGAGCATCCCAGCCATACAGCTCTGTGCTTTGAGTTTGTGGATAAAACAGTGCTGATAACACACCAATGTTTTGGCTAATGCCAAGTAGTGCTCACACAGCACCAGAGGTTTCCTTTTTCGTTGCCTCTTCCCCCTTTGTGTCTGCCCAAACTTGCAGGGCCTAGGCTGTCAAGAAGCTGGGAGGGGACAAAACCAGGACAGATGCTGCCAGCTGACAAAAGGGCTATTCCATATGAGGTCATGCCCAGCAATAAAAGCTCAGGAAAAAGAGAAAAGCAGGCTAATCAGGGTTATGGGGTTTATCTTCCTGTTGTAAACACATGCCTGCTGCTAGGATACAACTTTCTTATTTTATTTTGCTTGTGCACACAGGTTTGCTTCTCGTATTAAAATGTCTTCATCCTGACCCAAGTTTTCTTGCTTTTGTCCCAGTTCTCTCCACCATCCTACTGGGAGGGAAGAGCGTATGAGCAATGGTGTGGGGGCTCACCTGGTGGCAGGGGCCAACCCACCACAACAGCCCAAGTTTGAACTCAGTTACTTCAGTAGTTCAGAGAGACAACACTAATTCATTCACATATGATGTTCAGCTTTCAGATACTCAAGTTTATTACAGACTTAACACAATAAAACATAGTATAAAAAAGTAGATTGCAAAGTCTTCACATCATGGAATGCCAAGTTACAAAAATTGAAGTCATACTCTTGAAAATACATGAAAGCTAGTGGGAAAATATGGTGAGATAGAGGGAAAACTTGTGGGAGACAGGGAAGAAAGGGAGAAAAATATTAAGTCAGTTAAAAAAAAATATACGTGATCCAAGCTTTTTAAATAGAAAATTTAATATCATTCTTTGAGTCAAACAATCCTGTCTAGAAACATATTCATAATGAAGTTAGGTCCATATTTTGAACCTCTGAATAACAAGATCCCTTGCACCCCAGATTAGCTTACATTAACATAGCTTCTGTGTCCTACAAGTCATTCCAAAATACTCTTTTGACTTCTAGAGTGTTTATCATGCTTTACTGGATAGATCGTTTGCTACACAGTTACAAGAACATCTTAAGTTACAAAAATAGTTATCACTCATTAGTATTTCTATACATATCTCAAGCTATTATATGCACACTCTGTACAGTGGATGTTAACAGCAGTTAAATTTGCTTCCTTAAAACAAACAAAAGAACTAAATCACAGTCAGTCAGACCCAAAATACTCAGGCACCATAATACACTTACATGTGTGGTACTAAACATCCCTGCCCATGCAAAGCAAAAGCAGTTCCAGTACCCAGGAAACACATGCATCCAAGTTGTAGGACCCTTGTGATGGCTGGAGGAGGAGAGTATGAGGATCAGGATGTTACTCCCCCCGAACAGTCTCCCACTAGACCGCAGGGTTCTCCACATGAAGTGTGCAGATCCCATGCAGACTGTTTTTCCTGGCCAACAGGCCTGCCTACCCATGGAAAAGCAGATTTACATGGCAAAAGCTGTAGGCAGTAGAACTACCCCAAAATACCTCTCCGGTAATGATCAGAATTCCCGAGCTAAACAAAATAGGAAGGTGACTTCTAAAACGGCACAAACACTGGGTGTTTGCCACAGCCAAATTATTGTTCTCCACATCTTTTGGCTGGGATCTATTCCTCCATTCCTGGGGGAAAAAAAAAAGAAAAAAAGAAGAAAAAAAAAAGAAAAAAGAAAAAAATTATTCTTGGCATGACCAGGGACATCACTAATAAATATTCTGCTGGTGGCAAGTAGTCCATTGCTGAAGGATAGTGGTTGCACTTGCATTATTTATCCTTCCCTTTCAGTAGTGGAAAGCCTGGAAGTATTACTAGGGTTGTGGTATTTTGTTAGACAGGCAAGTAAAAAATTTAATTCTTAAGAGATACCATTGCTAGTCTTTCTCATCTCTCAACTCTACAAGTGCAGTTCAGCTGACGTGACGCTTCCTGCAGCTGCCCAACTCTGGAACAAGTCACCCATTTCAGAAGGTGCTGTCTGGGAACAGACAGATGTCTTGCTATAGATTAGGGGGGTGGGAAGAAAAACAAAACCACAACTACCACCCCTCAAAAAAGGAGGGGAAAAAAAAAAAAGGAAACCTCAAACGCCGAATAAGAAATAACACTATTTCTCTTTTAATGTTTTCTGAATATAGAAATTTCTCTCATACCACTCCAAGCACCATCCTTTCCATCATGAGGGCACAACACTTCAGTTAGGTTAAAGACCCTCATGGTTCAATTCAAGGACTTAGAGGTTCGGTGTTTAAATGGTTCCCTTTATAAACCACATACTAAAAAGCCCAGGCATGTTTGCAATGCACTACTATGAAAAAATATATTCACTTGCAGAACTTCAAGGACAATTTGAAGCAAAGTCAACTAAAACGTACTCAAATCTGCCAACATCAGGCTGCAAAATATAAACACCACAATGTTAATATCAAGGTCATGCACACATCAGAAGTGCATTAAGAACTTCCAAGTTATACCACAGAGGAAAAAGATACTTATAGTTTGTCTTCACGACAGATTAGGAATTAAGCAACCATCCCTGTGACACTGAGATGAGTAAAGAAATTATGAATGAACTTCTACAGGCTTTTTCCCACACCAGGAATTCAAGAATGTCAGGTATTTCATCTTTCAATAAGAGCGCTTCCCTTTAAATCTCTCCAAATAGATATTTGATGGTTAGATCTTTGATGGTTATTTAGTCATTCTTTTCTTTTTAAAGCAGTGTATTTGAAATGTTCAATAACTTTGTTCTCCAATGGCCAAACAGTCAACATTCTTACGCACTCAAGTGTTCCATACTTACTTCAGTTAAAATTTTGAAATTTTACAGTTATTTTAAACAGAATACATTAAGCTGATTTTCAATAGTGCCATTACAGTGCAACATATGGATTATACTTCTTACTGTTTTAAGAAATAACTAACAGAGCTTCCATTTTAAAGTGCAACAGGTTTTGGGAAAGGAATTGCTATGAAGTATTCAAGTGAAAAGAATTTTACTAGAAATAAACACACTGCAATACCAGTATAAAGGTAGTTGATAGTGTTTGAAGACCAGAAAAGTTACAAGTGAAATATGAATCACTTCAGAAGACACACATAAGATAAACCAGGAAAAAAATTGTAATTTTTCAAGCCGACTTTCTGGAGTGAATTATATTTATTGATTTACAACTGAACTGAAAGGCTTGCCTTTTTTAAGATTAAGATAAAATGAATGTGAAAAATGAAAGGTCTGGCACTTGGCTCTATACTGATACCTTGTTTACAAAGTTATACAAGTTAATGAGTTCTCTTGCTCCCTCAGCATGTTTCCAAGCTTGGTCACATAAAGCAAGTACAAGTTAAATATTCACAGAGATGTTTACCTGCTTATCTGATGAGAAGTTATATTAAAATCAGTAGATAAATTGAAATACTTGCCTTATTTGGTTAGTAATATGCTGACAGTTGTGCAAGGGAATACTAGCACTTGGAACCTTAAGCCTTTTATTCTCCTGTTACTGACTTAATTTGAGAGTTCAGTAGGATCTTTAAACCACAGTTTGTTTCTTAAGATGAGAGCTCTTCATCATTCAGTAAGTCTATCACAAACTGATGTTTAGATATCCTAGATGAAAAAAAATGAGTTTTATCTTCTCTCTTCTGACACATACATGGAAAGAATAACTCCACCCAATTCTTTAATTTGTATCAGCGAATTCCAAGCACTTCATGCAAAGCTAAGAACCATAGATTTAAGTATTGATTTTGCTCAGCATGTCCACCAAAATTTCAAAAGCCGAAAGTTTGAGTCTCATCATTTCATAAAGTGTAACTCCCCTGCTGCCATGCTTGTTCAAAAGCATCATTCACTACTGTCACCAAATAATTTGATAATTGTGCCAATCCAGTTATTTTAGATTACTTTTTATCCTTGGAAGAAAAATTCATTTTAAATCAATATAACTATCTGCCTACAGCTGTTTTCTTCTTTTTCTATTTCAAAAAACCCACAAACAACAACCCCCAAACAAAAAACAACACTCCAGTGTGTAAATATTTAAGCCTAGAAGAAAAAAGTCTGTGTCACTTGCTGGCAGACTTCAGTTCTGATATGATTTAAACCAGAATTCTCTCCCTACTCTCAATTATCAGCATATCTTTCTAAAAGAGGTATCATGAGTTTAGTTTACCTCTCTGCTTCTAGCCAGCTCCCCACTGTCCTGGTCTTTAGTTATCACCTGTTATCTTTTCAGGCTATAAGACAAGCTTATAAATGCATCTTAGCAGCTACAGGACTGAACCTCATCTGAACTTTAGAAAGGTGTCTGCTGTGAACTAGTTTCCCTCATGACTGTGAACTGTAATAAAGAATGTTTACTTTTAAGGGCTCAAAATCAAGAATAATCTTCAGAATACAATTACAATAAGTCACCTCAATTGAGTACTCCAGTTACAGAAGTTCTCTAAAGGCAAAAGATGAAGTGTTCATCTTAACAACTATATGAAACTGACAGTTGAGATTCCAGAAGTTTTCATGGACTCTCAGAGTAAGTGCTCATAGCAATTCAAATAGAGGAGGGTGCAGGGTTTATTATGGTTACTTTATGTCTTTTAAATCAGTCTTACATCACCCACAATTTTTCCCCACCCACTCCCTTAGGTCCATCTAAGAGAAGCCATCAAAGAAAAGAATAATGTAGACATGTATCTTCACTGAAGTACTGAAGCATCAGAGACTGTTAGTGGCAAGCTACTCAGAAGCCTTTTTCTACTGTCTTTATTGCAAATTCATTTTGTGTAGCTTATTTCCAGGAGATAGGCAGCACAAAACCAATAATATCTATTTTAAAAAATACATTATTCATTACAATGCAACAGTCTCAATAGTACCTTCTTACAGCTGCATCTCACCTAACTCAGAAATAAAACAATCCTGATTTAGCTAATTAAGAAGTTAACCCTTAGAACAGTCAGCCTTCAGGAGTCAAACAACTTTGGACCCAAAGTTTATAATCATCATGATTGACAACTACCCCAGAAATTCGCATGTGCAAACTGTGCTACAGAAACTATTTTGTGCTGTCAGTCAGTAATCTCACAACTACATCAGCATTTACTCCTAGAGAAAGAATTGCTTCATCTTCCCTTACATAACTTTGATGTGACCGTTGAGTGCTCTGGAGGTACAGAAAACTACTGCATTTGCTTACTGAGCCTGCGCAAGAAATAAACACAACCCAACATATCAACATTTAAAAGTTGCTTAGGTACGTAATATATTAAAACAGTAAAAATCACAAAAATTTACACCAAGCTCTCCAAACCCATGCCCAAATTTTCCCACCTAGTTCCAGCTGCATAATCTTGATTTTAATACCTGTTCTAAAAAGCTTACTAGAAAACAGACTGGTAAAGTCTTGTTCATTTTCTAGAGTCTTGTATTTTTCCTTTGTCAGTAATTGTTGTGGGGGTTGTTTCTTGTTTAGTTTTAAACCCAGCTTTAAATCTAACAATATATATTCTCCTTATAGCATCCCAGAGGTAGCAAGAGGGAATATGAATGAAAATATGCCAGATTCTAGAAACTGCACATTCAACTATAGTGTTGTCCAAGAGAGCATTCCTGACTTTCATAGAATGCATGTCACCTCTAATCATGGAGAGCAAATAAAGTGTAGAATCCCAAAATAAAGAACTATTGCCACTGGGTTACTAACAGAAGTTTCATACCCAGACACCTCAAAGTAATCTTGTTATTTAAGTAGTAACACTGCATTTTCAATAGTCAAATATCAAGAACTGAAGTATAAACTTAAAATTTATGAGTATTATTTTTAAAAAATGCTCATTAGTGACAGATTTCACCTAAACACAGACATACACACAGTTACTCTAAGTTGATGTACCACGCTGTAAGGAAAAGTCCCAGTTCTGTTCAAGAATCTGATATTCCCCCTCTCCCCGCCACCACACAACTTGACAGAAGTGCTTACAGTAACAGAAAGCAAACAGAAGGGGAAAACACAACATTTAACAAGTGCACCTATTTACAATTTGCACCTTTCCCTCCTTGCATCTAAAGTGTACAGATCTCCGTGTTTGCTATGCCGTACATCGCATGTACTCTCCACTCCATGTAACACCAGTTCTATCCCAAGGATCTCTGCAAGCACCAACAGCAGTCATTCCACTCCAACCAACAGGTGCTTTTACTGTGGAGGCTGAAGGACATTTAAATATTCTGACTGGCCCAGCTGGTAGGTCGTGTTTCCTCCACAGTCCACATACTGGTATCTCTCCTGGGATATTTGCTCAGGGTGGCCTAAGTACGAGGTTGTCACTGTCACTCTTAAAAAGACAGAAGAGAAGAGATTTTGAGTTTCCCATTCTAAAAATTACTGTGTTTATATTACTAGGGTTATTAAGGAAAAAGTTTGGGAACAAAGTATGTTTTAAATAAATTTAAGAACATTACTGATTTACCACTAAAGATTTTCTCCACGAGAGACATCTGGTTCCTTTTCCTGAAGATACTAAAGCTGAGGTTTCCTTGTAATATCTACCACTACAAATAATATTTCTTGTTTGTGGCAAGAAAGCAAATGATTAAACAAGGTACAAGCCACGCTATGTCTAGTCAAAAGACATGCCCCGGTCCCTCACCAATGAAAGACCCCACCATGCTGAAATTTATGCAATGCTACAAAAAGCAGTCTCTGACAGAGTACTAAAGCCACAAACTCCTTCAAGATCAAAGATCTCAGCAAGTTTTGAACAGTGGCTAATACACAAAGTCATTTTAAAGTTTTTGAGACATCAGGAGCTCCATGGCTACAGCCCAGGTGCACAGCAGATACAGTAACAACGACTGTCAATCCAGGCTTTATACCACCAGAACCTGTCCAATGACACAGTTCACTTTCTATAACTACAAAGCTACTACACCAGAAAGTAAGCTGACTTCATTTTATCTATGATGCAAAGACTCCAGGATTAAGTATTTGAGTATAATTTTAATGAGAATTATGTGGCTTCTGAAGTTGTTTCTTACACATAGGATGACTACCATACTTACTGCATCATCACTACTATGTTGTGTACTTTGATAGATGGTAAAGTACAGAAGTCACTGCAAAAAAGAACAACAATTGTTAGATTTATATCCAACTCTTCCAGGGTAATTATCTAAAAAGCAAGACTTGAAGTTCTGCCGTCTGTAAATATAGAGAGTACAGAGTTGCTGGCAATGGCAACAGAATCATTTGCCAGTGACTGTATGCTCACCTGGACCCACTTTTACATACACAGTCTTACTTTCACAGGTACTGTCTTCACTTGTGTTTGCTTTCATGTAATGCTTGTCAACAGAAGTGTCCTCAGAAAGTGTTCATTCCATCTTCCAGAAGCTAGCCAAGGTTAACCTGAGCCACTACATTTAAAGCCTGTCAATACCACTTGGTCACTGTTTTTTTGCACTCATCCACTTCTATATTATGCACAGTAACCTTTAACCAACATAGAGAGATTCCAAAGTCAAGGTTATTATTCTCCTGCAAGATAACCTTTTCAGACTTACGTTTTCTGACACACGCCTACATAACAGTCATAAAGAGCACCATGTAAGGGCACACTTTTAACCCCTGCTTCTTAAATCACTGCTCTTGGTCACAAATTTATCAAGTCTAGAATGAAAAGCATGTGATCAGCACAGTAAGATTGCTTGGCAGCCACCTACAATATTTGCATGCCTTTGTCATTCTTTCTCCTGCACCAACAAAAATAAAATATAAGCAGTCAGTGAACTCAGCTCATCCAAATTGTAAGAAAATACAGCATTATCATGAGTTCTATGAAGGCTATTTATGAAGTTTATTTATTCCTCATGCATCCAGAGAATGAGCAGATTCACAAGACTCAGTGTTTACATAAAGCTAACTTACATACTTTTAAAAGGTGACGGAGGTTCAACATTTTCTGTTGATTTGAAGTTTGTGCCTCTCTTGGCATTTCACATCTATTTAATTTTATTTCAACGCTCCAAAGCAATACGGTTTTCTCCCACCCCAAAGGGGCTGGCATCCACTAGAACTGCACACAGACCTGAAGTCTCAATAGTTAACTATTTCTGTTCAGTCTGGATTTCAGTGTAAGAGAACTAAAACTGGGGTTTGTGACCAAGATATAATGAAGTAACAGTCTGTTGGACAAATGAACTTTCAGAAGCTATGAATAAAACCACTCAAAGGGCAGTCTGTAAACACTGCTTACCATTGTATACATAACATGTGAAGACAAGCCTCTAATTTGCATACCACTAAATACAAATTTCCTTCTACAGCAGAGAAACTTGTAGGAAAGTTAGTAGAAAACTTCTAAGGGGAACACACCTGCACTTTCACCCCCTAGAGCAGCAGTCCTAACTAGTGCCAAGGCCTAAAATACTGTAACAGAGATACCATTTAAAGGGTTTATAGACAGGTACAGCAAGCCACTATATGAAACTAATCAAGCAATTGTGGTTTACCTATCTTTCAGTACTACTAAACCTAAAGAAAATGCCCCAACATCTTTTCAAACAGATTCATGCTAACTTTGGAAAAAGTTGTTTTTAACAGCACTGCAACTTTTAGTAAGATCCATGTGATATTTACAGGTGAGTACACTTACTACATGTAGCTCATTTCATCTTGTATGACTGTGGGCACCATATAATCAATCTAAAAAAAAACCACAATAAAAAAGCAATGAAAACACAAATAAGTAGATTTATATATGAAAATTAACACATGTTTAACTTTGAAAGCCTAAGCTACTTACCTGTTTCATATCCAGTGGACCAATGCTGGTGATGTTATTTAACCGTGCTTTGCCAATAACTGTTTTTGAAAACTGAACTTGGGCTGTGATATTTGCCACTTCAACAGAGTAATAGTTGTTATTTGTTATATTAAGTGTGTTCTGAAAAAATAAACACAAAACAGTAACAGTTATCCATTCTGTATATCTTGATGAGCAAGCATTTTGAATCTTGTGCATGAGACAGTAATATCAGAAATTCTGCAAGTAAATTTTCCTGCCTGTGAGGATTGCAGAGAGGAGTGGGGTGACAGACCATCACTTAACTCTGAGTTTTAGTGAATATATTGAGGGACACAAACTTTTGCACAACTTTCCTGGTAACAACACTTCAAATACTGCATTTCTTCCTATTCTCAATTACTCCTTCCAGGAAATTTAGCTACCAAAGGTCCTCTTTCTCCAATGGCAGCTTTGCTTTATTTAAAATGAAGAACTCTACCAAAAATCTTCAGGCAACCCTGTATCAAGGTTGTTACAAAGAAATCAAAAACTATCTGGGAAGAGCTCCTTTAACTTTTAAGGTGGATAAGAAAGTATTTTTCCTCAATACCAAATCTGACAGAGGCATAATACCAGGGCAGAAGCAAATAGCATTCCTACATACAAACACTACATTTCAGACATATTCCAAAAGTAACACTGAGAACTCCAAAGGTACTGTTCCCTTGAAAACAAAAGGCTCAGTGTCAGCTTGCAACTACACCTCTATTATCTATAGGTACAGGAACCAGCCGCAGCAGGCTCAGTTACATTTTTCAAACTGGTCACTGTTTCTAGTTTTTAGGGCACCAACTAAGCTTTTCAGGCAGACCAGAGTTTCTACATACATTAAACTCTCAAGGCAGTATCTCCTGCTGCATTTATGCATTACAAACACCCAAACAGTCAGACTCACCGTAATATTTAGATAGATGATCCGCCTTTCCTGTTCGTAAGTGACGTATACTGACTTCACACCAATGTACTGAACGTCAATCGAGCGAGGAAACAAGAAAAATACAGCCAGCCCAGAAAGCAGTAAACACACAGTTACAGAAGCAGTCACATAGAGCTTTCTGGAGAAAAAAAAGCACATTTCAGAGTCAAAAGCACATTAAAAAACAGTGACATGCTATTTTAAGTGATAAGGAGCAGGACTAGTCAATATAACTAATTCAGTCTATTTCTAGCTTCCATCAGCTTCTAAAAAGGGAAAAAAACCTATGCTGCACTTCACAGCTACGTCTTAAACAGCTGTTATGCATATACATCAGAAATCACATTTCAAATGATGTGCTAATCCCAACATTTGTAACTTGCTGTCTTCAGTAAAGAGTTTGTATTCTATTACCAACTGTCAAAAGTGAGGCAGTTATCTGCTGTTAATTAGCCACCTGATAAAAACAGGTGGAGCAGTTTTATTTATCTTTTCCACAACCAATCCTCCCTCAAGGAAATATCTTCCATTAATGAGCCATTGAGTCTCATTGTGAGATGCTCCACCCAAGGGGAGGAGCCAAGCATTCCTACCTGGATAAAATCTGACCTCTGGAACACCTCAGGGAGCCTTCTCCGACTGGATTCTCAGAGGAAGACCAGGCCCATCTACACCACCCCTAGACCTTCAAAAAAAACCCTACATCCTTCTACAAGATCACTGCTTCAACAAAACCACATCCAAAAACAATGCAGCCACCATTTAATCAAACTGTTACCAACACCCTGACCAACAGGGTGTCAGGTGGTATTCTGACTCTGTCAGTAGTTTCTTTTCTTCTAGCGTTTTTATTTTTAATGTTTCTAATAAAGAATTGTTATTTCTATTCCCTTATCTTTGCCTGAGCGCCTTAATTTTAAAATTCAGAGGGAAGGGGGGGTCTACATTTTTTATTTCAAAAGAGGCTCCTGCCTTCCTTAGCAGAAAACTGTCTTTTCAAACCAAGACACTTGCAAAGGAAAATGGAAGAGGTAAATATTTATGTGCTTTGAAACAAATCCACTTCCTCTTGACATTTATTTATAGCACAACTTCCGTCATTATGTGGAAGTCTCACAAAAACCACCCAGAACACAAAATAAAGCTCTTATGACAGAGAATCCTGACTTCCAGGGAAAGTGTTAGGACTCCAGCTAAGGAGCAAGAAATTCACAATCAAGCTAATACAAAAGGGTGTGTTTGTGTGGGTGTGGCTGTGTGTGTGTGCATAGGAGGGTGGGGTGGTGGTAGTGGTGTGAGAGATAATAAAAAAACCCTCCACAAATAAAAGGATCTACTTCAGCTCCAATTTTGTCAAAGTTTGAACACTAGAGTAATATGTTTCATATTTGTACTACCACTACATTAGATATATTATCCAGAATAGTATTATGTGAAGCTAATATATTTCTTTTTCCTGGCACTCATTTCTCTTTTCTACAAAAACATCAAAACAATTAAAAAAAAAAAGTAAAAACCAAAACATGTCAGAACAAGAAGCCCTGAGCATTGTAGTGAACCCTCTAAGTAGAACTTAGAAAAAAAATTAAATATGCTGTATCACAAATTTTTGATTTTTCTAGCTGCAAAAATCAGAATGTCACAAATTAATTTCACTTATTTTGTAGTAGTGGCCCAAACTCTAAAAGTGAAGATGTGTCTGCTTAGATCAATTAGGATGCTACAGAGATTGAGACAAACTCACATCATTACTGTAAACATGAATAGGTCATACAGTATTCCTTAGCTTTGTACTTAGCTAAGATGTACTGTGATGGAAGTGTGCACACCTGTTAATAAATAACTCTCCAAGAGTTAGAGGTTAAGGCTGATATTACCCACAAGCCCTGTTCTTCCAATAATGAATGCAAGAAAGCATTCCAGTGATTTTTGCTTGATTCTTCTTATTGCTATCTCCTTTGAATTGTTGAATTTTAACTAGAAGAGAATAATTAACTGTAGATTCAGGTATCACAAACATCTATTGACTTACGTTCTTCTTGGCCTCAGTCTCTGATCACTGTATGGAATTAAGGCTACCAGCTGATTTTCCTGCCCTGGAAACAAAAACAACCTTTCAGAATTTAAACAAAGAATAAGTGTGGTTGCAGTCCTTTTAAACAAAGAGTACCCCTTACAACTTGGTGGCACCAAAGAATAAACACTAAAGACAAACATTTAAATTCCAGATAAGGACCCAGGTCAAATGCTACTGTAGCTGATGTCACTTTCCGAAATAGAGCATGGCTTACGCAACATCAAGATGAAAAAACACCAAGTCCACAAGGACCAAAACAGCCATAAATTCTGCCTCTGTGCTGCACACATGACCAGAGGCAGTATTGCCTCTGGCACCATTCCCTGGAGAAAAAGAGATGTAGAACAGCTCTGAGCTCTCTATGCCAGACCATATGAACTCATGGTACAAAACATTCAGAAGCTTGGGCAGCAAGAACTGATCCAGAAGGCATTTTGCACGTACTCTTCTGAAAAGCAGAAGTCAGGTTTGGTTAAAAAACCCCAACAAACAACAAGCCCAAACTGAAACAACCACAGCTATCAACACTGGTGATCTGGGCAACACAAGCTATGCATACACTGCATTCTGGAAATCAGGAGTATACAAAACCATATTTATCATGGTGCTGCTGAGCTGCAGCACCCTGGAAGTCAAAATAAGGATCTACTGGAATTTCTCCATGAAAGTTATGTCACTAGACAGCAGTTTTAAATGGGGTGCCTGAAGAGCAGAAGTAAAGAGCACATGCACAGACGAGTAGTTGAAAATACGTGTACTACATCTGCCAGTAGAGCTTTTGCTATTTGTTGTGGAACTGTATGAGAACAGGACTCAAGGCCAAGTCAGATCTGCAATTTTTAAGCTAAATGCAGAATTTGATCAAATCATCACTTAGCTAATCAAGCACTTGGCAATGATTTCATGCTGAATCACTAAGCTAAGCAAAACATGCTAACCAAGCATATAGTAGCATGCAGAACATCAACCTTCTAAAAAGCCTCTACCAATTTAAAACACATTTTCATCTCTACTTCAATGAAGCATTTTCAGCCTTTGAAGATAATAGCACAGTCTTCTTTTCATACATCATACTAAAAAACTGAAGCTGTCCAAGTAACAAAACATAATTTCATGGATTTATTATAGTTTAGCCACCATATCACGTATTAATTATAGTCTTACTAGTCATGCTGTGAGTAATTTTTCCCCTCTCCCCTCAAATGACCTCCAAACATGACATTTTTTCTTCTCTAGAATACTAAGTAATTATTAGAAAGACAATCCTCTTAGCTCTAATAAATCATTTAAAGTTCTAAGATTAACCACATTATTTCATTAGAATGTATAGACAATGTGCATGTTTTTATAGTTACTGCAAAATCTTTAATAAAATAATTAACTTACATTTAAGTATTATATCTAAGGACTCTACAGTGAAAATAAGAACACAGAAATCCTGCTATTTCTGCATTTGGAGTAAAACGTGCTATTGATATTAACAAGTATTTCAAATTAACAACTTAACAGAACAAACTTCTTTACCCTTTCTGGCTAAGGCAGTTTTTAGTTTCATAGCTTTTCCAGGTGTCAAATTTGCTAAGTTCAGATGTACTCCAAGAACACATTGTAGCAGAAAGTTTAACAGCAAAATCACAAATCTCCTACGGTACTTGCAACCACTGGAATATTCTGTGCTTCCTGGTCCTTCTACAAAGGTAAGATGCAAGTGTTTGTGAATTGTGTCATCACCTAATCTCACTGAAGCACGTGCAGAAGGACAACATGGCACAGACATCCCTCAAGTTTCCTGAGCTGCTGGTCAAAATCAGTTCCATGAGGTTTTATGTCCAATAATCTATTTTGGATAAGAAGTCTGGCAAAAGCAAACTCAAACATGAAATCATCTCATCAGTTCTTCCCCAGTCAAAGGGAAAATCTCACAGCTGAAGCAAAAGGCTGTGCCTTGGCCCACTGCATTTGTCACTCTCTCCTTCTGCCTGGTTTCAGATATCCTGCGTTCTCCTTTCACAGGTCTCTTCATAAATATTTAGGTAGCTTATCATTTAGGACAGAAGCATAACAAAGCAGCATGTTTTACCAAGAGGAAAAGCAAAAGAGGAGGACAAAGCAAACAAAACAGTTAGGTATGGAGACTAATGCTGTGTAGCCTACTCCTTCCAGAGGCAGCCAAAGAACCCACATATTTTCAACTCCAAGCTGGAGTTCTCCACCTAGCAAGCACCAGTGGGACAAAAGGAGGATAAAGAAAAACAAAGGATACCGGCAGCAGTGAGGTCAAAAAAAATCACTATAAATCAGGGAAGAGGTGTTGCAGCTCAGGTCTACTTTTCAATCTCTGTATTTGCAGCCATTTTTGCAGTTATGTATTGATTCAAATGGTTTAAAATAGGTAGTTAAAAAAAGATGTAATAAAATGTCATGAAACTAAAAGTTTGTTAATTTAACTTGCAAGAGCTATGATTATGACCGGATTCAAAGCTGAGGAGGAAGAAACAGTTGCATTGCACAGACAAGAGGAGATCCAAGTTGTAACAGCCAAGGTGTAACAGCTGACCCCATTTGTTACACTCATCTAGTGTAACAAAATGCTTAGTGCTAAAAAAAAAGTCAAAAAGAAGAGAAAACTTCATCTTCACTTGAAAAGTGACTTGTTATGAATTATTACAACTGCATATGGTTATGATGTAAATCTATAGGTTAAAAAAAGAAATAAAAATAATAAACAAGGAAACTTACCTCGTGGAATTCTTCCTGTTCCCTGGCAGGTTGGGCAGGTGACACTGTCTCTTCCCGTAAATTCCACGTAGGGAAACTGCGACACATCTCCACATCTGCTGTCTTCATTGTGCACTTCTGAGTGAACTAAACCATTCCTCACGTTGTCAGACACCGAGCTTCCATCATAGCCATCTTCCTTGCATGTATGCATAGGCAGGTGAGAAAGTGATTTTCCCATGTCTAAAAAAAGTCAGAAGGAAGTTTTCAGGGAGAATGATTCAAACATGGCTTGCATTTATTCCTCTGCACCAGGTAACTGTTAGTCTGTGGCCATAGTCTGACAAGACTCAGTTCTCTGTTCAGATCCCTTAAGACCTGCAAAGCACTAAGGCCCTGTCAAGCTGGAGTCAATCCCAAACTGTAAAGAACCTGAATTAACTGGGAGCTTTGTTCAGATTCTCCAATATGCACAGGCTAAAAGGGGATCGATGAGAGGCTTTAAAATTAGAACAGTACAACTGCTGGCAAAAGTTGCAACAGCTTTTCAAAGGATTGTTACTGTACAGGCTTTAACACAACACACTAATCTTTGTGTTAAAAAAAAAGATATCACGACTTGGCCATATAAAGCAATTTTGCAATTTTGGGTAAATTCTACACACATGACAGACACAACTTTAGTACATTTTTTAGCCTGGACTTGATTTGAGAAGATAGGACTGGCTATTAGTTTCCAAGCTAGAAATATAGATTGCCTGGTATTTAAACTGATGATTCCCTTTAATTCAAAAGAGGACTAGTTCAGAGGGAAGTCAAGTAAAAAATGCGAGTTACTTAAAGATAGCAGCTGCCAATGTATAGCATTTATAAAGACTTGTTTAAAAAAGAGTATTACTCACAAAAGCATTTTTGTTACCTATGTGTATTTTAGTTTTTTCTCATTACTGTAGCTTTACAGCCATGACACTGAAAATACATTGAAACACAGAACATTTGAAACTAAAGTCTGTAAAAAAAAGTGCAGTAAGCAGAAACCTCCCCAGTTTGCAACATGTGGGGAAAAACCCCCAAGATAAAAAAATAAACCTCTACAGCAATGGCAATTTGTTATCCAGCTTATCTACATAACCCATTTTAGTTACTTAACACACAGAGACAGCAGTCGCTCAATTCATCAGTGTTCTGAGAAACTGCATGGTTAAAAAAGAATATGCAAAACTTCACTGTTTTTTTTTTTTTTCCATTAAGAGGTATTTTTAGAATGGCAGCTAGGGATTATCATGCTGGTTCACTAAAAGGAAGCCCTAAGAGGAAGATTAAAAGAGGAAAATAAGTCAGAATATTTTAAAACAACTACTCAAGACAGAACAGAAATATCTCAAATATAGTGATGGCAATGCAAACACAACATTGCCACAAAGGCTAGGTGAATGTGGGAGAATGAAAGTAAGTCAACAAATGCCAACTAGTCCCAGTTACTGTCTTGCATGTAGCAAGTATCCCAGCAAATATGCAGGATTATTTTTTTAAATTTATGTCATTAAACCCTTACAAGCAGGAAAGCTATTTACCTTTCTGCTGCTACAGCACTTTTTAAACATGCTAAGTTTGGGAGCCATTCAATAATGGAAATTGTTGAATTGGAAATTAAAACTACTGAACTATTGAAAAAAAATCCTGAAAAAGCTGCTGACACTGTTGACAATTATTTCACATGGGGTTTTTGTTTACTTTTCTCCTTGCAGCTGACCTACAGCCTTCAAGCTACGGAACTTGAGTCTTGCAGCTTAGGCAATAGCTGTCACAATTATAGATCTGAAAGCTCAGGGATTGTGCTGTTCTGCCACCACTTCATCCAACTGACTACATTCAACACCCACTGACAACTGAAGTGCACCTTCCAGTTTTAGCTTTTTCCAGAAGGAAAAGTTCACACACTCCCTGATCACACTGTGACATGAACCAAAGCGCAGCAGGCAAGGATGACTGGGAACTCCTTTCAAGAACACATCCTTTATTTGATTTAAAGTATTAATGCAGGTGCATCCTTCAATGCCAACTGTACCTGAGCTTCAATAATTGAATTTAATGGTGTCAGAGACCAGGGAGAAACATCTCAGTTCACAAACGGGAAAATACAGAACCATCTTCAAGCAAAATTGGTTTCACCAACATGCTTTTCCCTAGCCAAGCCTGAACCTTATTACAGCTGACCACAAACCAAAAACATGTTGATCTTTTATCCAGCACTTATAGGCTAAAGAGTAGTAACACTGACAATATAACATCTCTGTATGTCACAGCTTTTATTCTGTCACCAAAGTCAGAAATCCTACTTCATGAACAGCTCTGCTTTGATCCAGTCTCCCTTGCAAGTGATGTTACATTCCCCTTGGCCTTCTCTGGGGTTTCCATGAATTCACAGTTTGTTAAAATGGTTTGGTAAATTAAAAATGTTGCGACAAGTGGCTTTTGTTTAGGACCGCACCCTTCAACTAGCTATGCACTGCAGCACAATGGTACATGGACGAAACCCAAACAGTGTCACAAGACAGACTGAACCACCACATCCTGAGCTACATGCAAGACTAGGGGAAAAAACTTTGTTTATAAACTCAGTGAAACTTCATAGAGTCAAACTAAATTGTTATACCTCTCCAGCAAGTTAGGCTGGTGTTTTTAACGTTTATATGCAAACATATAAACTTGAGATTACAAACCTACTTCTTTTTCAGTACAGCAAAAGATTTCGAATCGCAACCACCGTCTGCCCCATCAGCTGCGCCTTAACCGCGAACATCGCAAGCTCCTCCAAAGCAGAGGACGCGGCAGGGTGAGGCAGTGACTTAGCAGCCACAGGCTTGTCCAGCTCGGGTGGGCACGACCAGCGCTGCCTTTCACGGCCCCTTTACAGACCGCGTCTCGGGCACTGCCTGAGCGGTAAGGCGGGCCCTGTCAAAATAAAGGAGTCAAAAATCCTGGGGTTTAGGGATTTTTCTCGTCCATCAGCGCCAGCTGTTCTCACAAACATGGCGAAGTTTACAGCCGGCAGGCTTGGACCAAAGCCCGGCGAGCTCGGCTGCTGCTGGGCTGCCTGGCCGGCCCCCCGGTCCCCGCTCGGCCTGGGGTGGTCTCGGCACGGGAGCCGTCCCGGGGCAGGGGCAGGGCAAGGCAGAGCAGGGGCAGGCCAGANCTCCGCGGGCCGGGCCGGGCCGGGGACAGCACAGGGGCAGAACCGGAGGCTCCTGGAGCGACGCAGCTGCCGGTGCTGAGCCCCGGATCGAGCGTGTGCGCAGCCGCGGGGCGGAGCAACGCCCGTCCCGCCCGGCCGCGGGCGGAGCCGGCTGCGCGCTGTTCTGCTGGCCGCCCGGGCCTTGCCGGAGCCCAGGTGGCCCAAGGCGCGGGAATGGCGCATAAATCCCCGTCCTGAGCTGTGCGGGGCGATCCTGTATCCGGGAGTGGAATCAAGGGTAGGGGAAAGGGGAATAGGGAGGTCGCGCAGCCTGGTTTTGCGGCAGAAGGACTAAAGGGGGCAGACCGGGATTCCATCCGGGATTTCCCTGTCAGCCGTGGTTCAGAATCCTATTAACGGAATCATCTAGTTTGGAACAGACCTCTAAGATTGTCTAGTCCAAATTATGACCGAACCACCATGTCAACTAGACCACGGCACCAAGGGCCATGTCCAGTCTTTCCTTAAACACCTCCAGGGACAGTGACTCCACCACTTTCCAGGGCAGCCCATCCCAATGTGTAATCACCCGTTCTGTGAAGAAATTCTTCCTAATGTCCAACCTAACCCTCCCCGCGGTGCATGTTAAACCCATGTCTTCTCGTCCTGTTGCTGGTTTTGTGGTGCTGCCCGCAGCTATGAGCGTCTCCTCCTTCTGCCCTCAACTTCGTGGTACCTTGTGAGGCACCATCGCTATTTTCTGTGCCCTCTTTGGTAGCTCTGGTGGAAGTTCCTCGCCCCCTTGTGCTCTGGACATGAGAGCAAAGCCGTGGCAGGTCAGCAAAAAGAGGTGCCAGAAACAAGTGCAGTGTGTTTTCATCACTCTCAGCACATTATACAGTGTTGCTTGTACAGTGGGTCTATGTATATCCAGGGCATGGACATGAGATGTTCTCCCAGGATTTGCCAGAGCAAGATGGCAATGAGTAAGTTGTGATGGCTTCTCTTCACGAGTTGAGTTGAGACGGCTTCTGCCTCTTGCTCACAAAAACCATTACCCGCTGTCTTTGGAAATGCTCGAGATGACTCTGTGGGGATGCGTGAGCACCAAAGGGATGAGATCTGTGCTAGGGGGACACAGCTCAGAGGGAGAGCAGGAAGAAGCTCTGCCTGGTTTGGGAACCTCCACCCAGCTGCAGGAATGAATCAGGCTGGGGGTAATTCTGTGATTCACACCATGTATTGCAGTGCAAGGACAAGCACAGGGTCAGGGTCCAAGGGAGAGAATGAGGAAGAGAGGTTCTTATGACTTCTTGGGGTGATCACGAGGCTGGGGCAGGGTGCCAGGCTGCTCCAGAGGCTGGGAGGAGACAGGCTGCCTCCAGCAGCCACCCAGAGCAGGTGTAGCTCTGAGGCCATCTGCAGTACAGCCATGCCTGCAGTGTGCACAGCACCTGGTAGTGGGACCAGCATATGTTCAGCACAGAAAAGAACTTTTTCTCAGCCAAGCATGTGCTTAGAGAAAAAAAAAAAATCTTCATTTATCTTTAACCAGGCCAATGCCAGCCCATTTATTCTCTTTATCCTTGGAACTTGGTGTTTTCTGGGAGTTTAAGAAGTCTTGGCTTGCAGTAGTCTCTAGCTTTCATTATCCAATTCAAGTAATGCTGAGTCCTGCACCACAGCTGGCTTGCCTCCACTTACCTAGCCAGGCATGGTCAAGCTCCTGGCAATATTGGCAAAAGCTGGCATGTTCCATGTCCTGGTAGATCTCTACCTGAATCTTTGGCCCATCACTGTTCAAGGCCCCTGAGGTACCCATATAAAGCTCTCTCAAGCAAGACTGACCATGGTATTTTGTGAGTTCTTAACTACAAAATGGTACATGTCAGATAACTTGAACAGGTGCCTGGCATGCTCAGGATCAATATGGAGTTTGCATCTTGCTTTAAAACATCAGCAAATCCCAAATTTGGAAGGCTCAGATCTAACTAGTAATTTCACTGTCTATTAACTTTTGGATCTAGCTCAACTGTACATTGATCCAGGGAGTACAAAATGCATTGTGAAAAATACTCATAGCTTTCAGCTGTACAAACAGAAAGTAAGAGCACCAAGTCTTTGCCTTTCACATTTTTTTAAATAATAGTGGCAGCCTGAATCATCACACAACAGGATGTGCCAGAAAAGGTTGAGAAAAAAGGGTTTTGGAGTAGCTTTGGGAGATCCCACTGAGTTCTGGCAATTGAATTCTCTCAATACAATTTTTTCAAGAGAAATATTACTAGTAAACTGTAATTAGCATGGAGATTTTTATCAAATCAAAATTTTGCACCTTAAACTGCAGCAGTTTTTATCCAATACTTCTAGCCCTCAAACTAACTTATAAGCCATCATGCAGGCAAGCATATTATAAGACTGCTGGACAGAGTTTTTTTCCCCTGCCATGATAGATGCAACAGTTGAAATCAGTAAGGGCTTTAGAGACAGTTCTCCATTACTGTAGTAAATAGACATGTTTCTGGTTAAAGACTTACTACTTGGCAGAGCCCTTCCTCCATAGCTTTGACACAAACAGAATGGTTTGGGGTTTTTATCTCTTTACAGCTGTCATGATGAAAGGGAACATATCTCTGACTATCTGTTTGCTTTGTGTTATTTTCACTTTGAAAGTACATGTTAAAGATAGCATTGTAGAAAGGGAAATGGAAACACTGCAAGGATCAAGCTCAGCCATAAATCCTCAAGGTCACCTTAAACGTAATTTATTTGGTATGAGCTAAAATTATTGAAACAGAAATGAAAGCAGAATAAACAAGAATAAAAAGTGTCACACCAACTGTATAGTCTTGAAAAAAAAAAAAGAAAAATATGTGATAAGAAGATGTAAAACTTAGAAGCAGTGCTTAAATATGTACTTAAAATGTTACTGAAATGAGACGCTGAGGTTGGGATAATCAAGACAGGGTTCCTGTGATTATGAAATAGTATTTTGCTGTAAAGAGTTACAGAATGCACAACATCCAATATTGCATGAACTGAATAGATTATGTCTAGATGAGGATTGCATGCTTAAACAGAGACACCGAAATTAATCAGTTTAGAAATTCATGGTAGAGGGGTGGTATGCAATACTACTGCTAGTAGGAGGGATATGAAACAGAAATACTAAGATGGCAGAAGGAGAGAAGCTGAAATCATCACATTTGGACTGAGTTATGGGACAGCTGCAAGTAATATGAGCTCTTAGTTGTCATAGATCACTAAAGGAGTGCAGTTTATACTTCTGATAGTACATCAGTAAAGAAATCCAAGCAATGAATCTGCTTTCAAGTTGAGTTTTGTGGCTGGGATATGATAAGTGAGTCAAGGCCTTGAAAGGTCTGGAGTTAGCAATCCATAAAGGAGCTGTTTGCAGCAGTGTGCAGCCTCCCAGGTCCTGTGAGCAAGAGACTTAGACCCTAGAAGTACCAGTGAAAAATTGTATTTACTTCTAATTTTCTCCTAAGATGAATAGCAATCTACTAACATTGGTTGTCTGAAAAAACTTCAGGCTGTCCACATTTATTCCATCCTTTACGAACATAAGCTACTAATTCTGTGAATATTGAAGGTAATGAAGCCTGTTTTTCTGCGGAGTTTCTTCTTGGTTGGCTATTATTTACCTGAATTATATTTACTGTTATGACTGTATATACCTAACATCTACTGCAGAGCATTTTGACAGCAAAGAGCAGGCTGCCATGCTCAGAAGTGGAAATTTGTAGAAATTCGCTGACTGGATTGGAAGTTATTTAATGTTGGCTCCTAAATGTTCTGTTCCTTGTGTCTCCTGCCTGGTTATCTATTTCTATGAAATTTCTGTGAATGATATTATCTCAAACTCCAGTGAAGCTGGATAATGCTTTCAAGGTTATTGGAAATTGGGACAGACAGAGACAGAGATTGCATAAACCTTGTTTTCATATAGCCTACCAGGCTATAATTGGATGGCATCCTGTCTGAATGCTGAGCTGGGAACAGAACCCTTTTTATCTGCAAGCAATCTCCAAGTCCAGAAAAAACAAACAAACAAACAACAAAACAAAACAAACAAAATGATATGAAAACTCCCCATCTCATCTAAAGTATAAAGAATGGGGGATTGGTCTGTTGATGGTGGTAGAGAAGATACTTATGAGTTCCTGTAATTACTTGAGGTTCATCATTACTTCACTGGGAGTTTTGTATTTAAGGAAAATCAGGCTTTGCAGAAGTATTACAGTTGTTTGTGTAGATTTCATTCCTCCTCCACCTTAAGTAGTCCAGGGAATACCTATGCTGCCATGCTGTAAAGATCATGGTTTTTTCTAAATTTCTCTCTAGTTTATAAGGACACCCGCAAGAAAATGTTCATTCCCTATACTACAGTTTTCTTATTAAGAAATTTTAGAAAAGAGATACAAGTTAACCAGACAAAAATAAGAAACCTAGTTTTTAGTGAATTTACCGTTTATTCCTGTTTTTTTGCAAGTCACCCTAGTCCCAGGATGCACTAGACTGATTTATACGGGTTTGCAACAGTGACTTAATTGCAGTTTTGCAAAATATCCTAAGTTTCATCATTGAAGGGCAGGTAAAGTCACAGTCAGGCCAAAACAAAAAAAACGGCCTAATATTAATGTATATTAAGTCTTATACAAATGTGTATTAAAAACAACTTCCACTGTCTTATTTTGGACTTTTAAAAGTTCAGTTTTGAAATGTCTTTTTTTTTCCCTCTTAAAGTATAAGCTGTACTTGAGAATTGCTGCTTTTAATGGTATTCTATGGTAAATATTTTAGACACAGTACTTGAATGTAATTTGTCACAGTTTCAATGCTCTAATATCTGATGGTGGGGCCTGGGCACTGAGTTATTTTGTATGAATAAAACATAAGCAGTATTTTATAACTGATGTGTTTCTGATACATTGCACAGCTACAAGTAGCTGTCATTGTTGCAACACTCCACAGTCTTCTGCTGTGTGGACTTTATAGTTGCTTTTTGTTCATCACATGCACAAACCTTAAATTCTGCATTAGTTGACAGATGAATGAGATGGTTGTATTCTGTAAGAATATGGGGTTTGTCCATTCCTCCACAACTCTGATGCTGTATAAGAACTGTCACACTTGCTGCAATACATGCTTCCTATACCTTCTGGGGAAAATGGCCCCTATTTCTTCTGTTTACATATTCTCACCTTTCTTTTTGAAAAAACATTAGCTGAATATTGATGAGGAAAAATGAAAACTGACAACAATCCACAGATCTAGACAAAGAATAAATCTTTGGATTGACTGGGTCAATGTCCTTGTGATTATACTTTTAATGCTGTTGAATAGCTTCTTTCAGAACAAGGTTTTTATAAATTACATGCAGAAACATTTGTCTTTACCTTAGAGGAGTGGCACTGGGTGGCAGATGTGGCCACCTTCAGCCATGCATATGGGCATAGAATAATGCTATTGTGAGCAGTCCTATTGATCTGAGGCTCATCTAATTTACATGTGATCTGTGCTGCAGTTTCTGATGGAGGAAAGTACAAACAAGGATATTCTATCTTTATTATTTCTAATGCATGACTTGTCTAGCTTTAGTCAAATTGGCTTTCTGCAAGCTAAACCTATTACTGAGAGGCTTTTTAAATTGTGTAGCTCCTCAGGGGAAGACTTCTACTACCAGTGGAATATTTGGCCTTTAAGCATTCAAAGTTACTTAACTTTTAAAAAGAATATGTTTTCAACACATATTTGCGAAAAGTAATGGCATATATATGAGTTACATAAACCTCTGAGAAGATCTAGTTTCATGTATTTGGACACGTGTGTGAGTGATGATGACTGTCTCTCACTTCACTAACAACCAAATGAGTATGTCACAATGCAATAAATAAATGGGTTTTGCTATTTTTTAAAATTTATTTTAATTTAAATTGATCAGCACCAAGAAAATCCACTTTTACTTTAAAGTTCCCGTATTGTTCTTCTAAAACATCTCGGGAGAAATATGGTATTGAGTTGTCCACCTTTCATTTAGGACTCTCCCACCTGGTATAAGACTCAAGAGTCAATCTGTGCAACCTTATGCACAGTTTATTCCATTATTTATATAAAGACATTGATTATGGCATCAGTCTTACATGAAGTACTTTTCTGAGCTACAAAATATGAGAAATGGTACCTGTAACAGATAAGTAAGAGATAACAGAAGGTGCAGCATCAGGAGCAAAAATGTGAACAGATAACATCGAGGAAAATATTTCACATGCAGCCTAAAGCCTGTTCCTGGCATTTTAGCTTAAGTGCTCTTTATTGTGTGCATTGCAGCAGTAAATATCATGTTTATCAGTAGCATATGTCAAGACATCTTTGATAGCCTGCCTGTTGGAGCAAAATGATAGACTGTTTGGTCAACTGTTGAAATCACATTGTGTTAGCCTGCCAGCTAGCCAACCTGCAGATGCATAGGTATTTTGGGACTGCTGTTCAAAACACTCCCAGTTTAATGGTTTCATCACTGTGGTCATGTCTAGCCCCCCGCAGCCTCTTCTGCAAGTTTGCCAGATGAAGGTGCCAGGAGATGCAAGTTTTTAACTCTTGGAAAATAGATAGAGGCAACCAGTTCACAGAGGTTACTTACATTTCTAGAGGTTTAGCTTTCCAGCAATTACAATTACTACTTAGTACTGACTGGACCAGAGACAGAAGCTTTGTAAGGAATTTAGAAATTTGTGGTTTAGAAATGGAACACCCTGAATTCACTTACTTCTTAACAGGGTCTTCCACATAATGGCGATGGTAATTTTTCATTTTTGCCCACTCAGGTGGTCTTTAGCTTTAATACTCCATTTAATAAACAAAAGCTCTTTTTTTTCATATGTCCATCTCTTATAGATTTTATATTAGAAAACATTTTTTTATTTTAAGAAACTGCATCATAGTTTGTGAAGGTAAATGAAGATAAATCTGTTTTAAGCAACTGTTCAGCTAAAGTTTATACTCTAAAGTTCATTTTATTTCTTTAGAAAAAGACTTTGATAATAAATTTTAGAAGGGGTATTTACTGTGCCAAAGTGTTGCCAGAGACAGTGTTCATGTTTCTGTTGTAATATGCTCCTGCAGTGTTTTAGTGGAATATGTATAGAAGAGGTGGAACTAGAAATTAATATTTTAATGTATCATGACCATCAAAATAATTTGTCATGGAAAAGATGATGGTATAATTGTATTGTGATTATCTTAATAAGTATAATTTTTTATGTCTGATTTTTTGTCTACTTTTGCACTTCTTCAAAATAGGATCCTATTAAAATGATTTTCATTACTGTCATGAGAACTGCATTGAAATATTTTATTGATAATTTAATCAAGCTATTATTGTGTGATACCCTACTGCAAAAGTAGTTCAGCCAGTGTGGTGGGTTGACTCTGGCTGGATGCCAGGTATCCACCAAAGCCATTCTACCAGTCCCCTCCACAACTGGACAGGGGAGTGAAAATATAGCAAAAGGTTTGTGAGTTGAGATAGGGGAGAGGGAGAGTTCTCTCACCAATTACTGTCACAGGCAAAACCAACTGAACTTGGGGATGTTAATTGAATTAATTGCTAACAAAATGAGAGCAGGATAATAAGAAATAAAATAAATTTTAAAAACACCTTCCCCCCACCCCTCCCTCCTTCCCAGCTCTACTTCCTCTGAAGCTTCACCTCCTACCCCCCAGCAGTGAGACAGGGAATGAGGGTTACAGTCAGTGCATCACATGTTTTCTGCCACTGCTCAGGGAGAGGGGTCCTTCCTCTGCTCTACCATGGGGTACTTCCCACAGGAGACAGTCCTACACGAACTTCTCCAGCATGAGTCCATCCCATGTGGGTTACTCTTCCATGGGGTGCAGTCCTTCAGGCACAGGCTGCTCCACAGTGTCACACGTCCCACCAGGAGAGCTGCTCCAGCATGGGCTCCTCTCTGCATAAGTCTGCAGGTCCCTGCCAGGAGCCTGTTCCAGAATGGGTCTCCCATGGGTTCGTCTCTCAGGCATCCACCTGCTCTGGCGTGGGCTCCTCCATGGGCTGTGGGTGGATCTCTGCATCCCTGTGATCCCACATGGGCTGCAGGGGCACAGCTGCCTCACCAGGGGCTGCACCAGGGGCTGCAGGGGAATCCAGCTCTGGCACCTGGAGCACCTCCTGCCCCTCCTTCTCCACAGACCTTGGTGTCTGCAGAGCTGTGCTTCACATATTTCTCACTCCTCTCTTCCCTGGTGACAATTACATCTGCACAATACCTTTTTTTCCTTTTCACAGAAGCAATAGTATCATTACTGATTGGTTCAGCCTTGTCCAGCAGCAGGTTTTAGTGGAGCTGCCTGGCACTGGCCCTGGCAAACATGGGGAAAACTTTGTCAGCTTCTCACAGAAGCCACCTCTGTAGCCTCCCCCACCACCAAAACCTTGCCACACTAACCCAATACAGCCTATATGGACTTTTTACAAGGCGTACATTCCTACAGAATAGTGTCTTTAGTCAGTACATCATGACAATGTATTCATTTCTGTAATACCCAACGTAATTTAATTATTTTTAAAGGAAGCAGAGAATTCCATTGCAACAAAGAGCAATGCCATTTCTAAACATGATAATACCATATAAAACTATCCATTTATTTTTTGTTCTGTAATACAGGAGAGAGCTTTAGTTGTTGAATGGCACAGTGGAGATTTGAAGAATACAGACTTTAGTTTCTTAAAGATTAAACTTTTTTTTCCCCCAGTGAATCATGCTTATTTCAATATGTACATAGTGCTCACAAATCTCTGATTCTAGATAGAGTGTTATTCATAATTGATTGCTTCTCTGTTGCTATGGCTTTAGATTTCAAAAACTAATGTCTACATTTTCCTTCCTTTTTTGAGTGGTGGATACCACAAATAATACAAATTTGTTGCTAAATAGATTAGAGAATTTCCATTTTATCTTGCAGCTGTGAGCCTCACAGAGCTTTGGTTGACCTTAAGCATTGTCTTAGAAAAGGATCCAGTAACAGGATTATAAACCTGCGGTTAAAGGTCTGGCATCTCAGATAAAGCAATAATCATTAAGAATAAATAGCTCTAACTATGCACTTCATTTCTAGATGTTTAGTATGTTGTGTGTCCTATAGTCTTTTAACAACCAGTTTCCCATGTGTATACATATCCTAAATAGTGTCACCATAACTGGGAAATAATCTAAAATAATCAGAAATAATTTTATGCCAGTTGTGAATGGAAAAACAGCTGTATAACATTTTTACAAAGTCTGAGGAAGGTAAAAATACCCCTTTGAATAATTACAAGTAATTCAATTAATAGCTAACTTGTTTAAAATTGGAATCAGGGTTGTAATACTGGTAGCCTGAACATTCAAAGGAAAATGTACATTTATGCTTGTGCATAAGGCAAACAGCAGAGTGGATGACATGAATTGGCCTAAATTAGACCATGAGAAAATAAAACTTAGAGGTGAACATGTTTAAAACCATATATAATTACTGATTAGGTTGTTTTGAAAATAGGGGGAAAACGAAATGCTTGAAGGACAGATTTTATGACTTGAGGAGTTCACAGCTTATTTTGAAAGTGTGAAGATTTCACTGATGTAACACAGTTACTGCAATCTGTGTTTCTGAGAATGTTTATGTGCAAAGTAGAGTGTTTGGACATTTCTGTTAGCAAGCGTGAAGCGCAGGATTTTCTCTCTCAATTTAAATTAAACATATGGAAAAAGATGGCTTACATTTTTACAGTATGCTGATTTGATTTTCTTTCATGTAATTTAATGCTCTGTGAGAAGAATAGTGTTCTTCAGGGAGGACATGCCAGTATGAGGATAGGTGGACTCTGGTGGGCAAGGATATCTAGCTAACAACTAGTCACCTTAAAAAGCAAGGACAAGAAGCAAGAGGAGCATTAAACACTTGGTACAGCAACACTGAGGAAGAGGACACAGCAAGACAATAAGAAATACGGGGGTCCTTTGGACACTGACTGATGGCCACTGCAGGAACCTCTGAAGCATGGCCTTGAAAAGGTTCAACCAGAAATTTGTTCCTGAAAGAGCAAAGAAAGCAAGGAACAAGATTATCATAGAGCTCATGGGGAGGTGGAAGCTTCTAATGGGACATTTGAAGGGACTTCAGAAGTTCTGTAAAATTTACTAAGGCGGATTGAGGGAATGAACAAAATTTATTATATCACATATAGGAAAGGAGCCAAATGCAGGGAAAGGAAGGGATGGTAAAGAACCAGAGAGGAATGAGGGGAAAAAAGGAGAGGAGAATCAAATGAATCAGTCATGAGTGAAACAAGCTGCTGGCCAGTACAGTTCCCTCGCTAAACCTTTGGGCTTGATTGCCTCAGTGTAGCTTATCATGCTGTAAACTATTGTTCCCATGTGGATGTGTCTGATCAATGAGCTTTACAACAGACTAGCTGGTGGCTGGGATGGGCATTCAGGGTGCTGACACACGTACACTGAAGCCACAGGTGGAAGGGGCCCATAGTTCCAGGGGACAGGAGAGATGGGTCAGCTGGCAGAGGGGCCCATTTGTGTGTGTGTGTACAGCTGGAGTAGCTGGTGAGTTGAGTGAGAAGACTGTGAGCTTGGCACTGGAGGGGCTGGGGGTCTGATAGTTGGTGACTGAAGGGACCATAGACCTGAACCAGCTGGCAGCAAGCCTCGTGTGTGTGTGCTGGCAAGTACTGGGCCTGGTTAGCTGGCAAGTAAGGCATGATCAGGCCACCAGTTTTGTTCATGTTAGTGCTTTTGGTGTAAACCTGTGGGTGTGCATGGGCCAGCGGAGCCCCTGCTGTCTCCTTGGGTTGCTCTGTGCTGCCAGATGTATGTCTGTGCACATTTGGGATACCTGCCTAGCCAAACTTCTGGATCTGGGAAAGGCCACAGCAGCATACTCAGCTGCAGGAAAAAGCCCTGTGGTTTCACAGCCCTCCAGACTTAGCTTACCTTAACAGCCAGCTCCATGTCCTTATATCGGTGTAACTACACCATGTCCTGGCGGTGCACAAACGTAAGGGCTGCATGTTGGCAGATGCACTTGTCTATATGGAGAAGTCAGTATGTCAGTAATTTGTGGCCTTGCTTTTTAGCTCATTCTCAGAGTGGTGATAATGATTTTATAAGCATACATATGTCCCAGAATTTGGAAACTTTCTGGAAATAACTGAAGTTAATGTGCAAGTGCAGCAGAGAAGTCTGAAATGTCTGTCTGAAATGTAGGTGTGTTTATAGGAGCCCTATTCATATATTATGGTAGCACATTGATTTAATGTCTTATTTCAAGTCCACCTTGTGGATCTCTGGGAATGACATAGCTTTTGCCATCAATATGATCAGACTGAAAAATTGTTTTTCTGTCTTCATTTTTATTCCCAAATGTACACTTTTGACACTTGATTTGTGACAGCTGACACCTCAAAGCTTATATATGGCTCAAGAGTTAAGCAGCACAGGGCCAGACAGAATGAGCTAGCTATAATCTTTCAAACACACAATACTCTCTGACATCGAGTGTGAAAATCATGGGCTTGTGAATAGTGTCATATAGAAAAAATATTAAAATTGAGTTTTGACTTAGAGAATGCTCCCCTTTTAAACTGTCTGATACATTTTTCATCCCCTTCTCTTTCTTTTCAAGGATATAGTAATAAAAATTGTATTCCTGTATTTTGTATCTACTCATGTTCCTGTTAATGGGGAAGGGAAGGGAAGGGAAGGGAAGGGAAGGGAAGGAAAGGAAGAGAAAACGAATT
>VZSE01005451.1:1058937-1083685 GCA_013398275.1 Promerops cafer | reverse complement strand
GCATTAGCCTCACTTCTGGTAATTAGCTGCCTCATGCACCAGGGATCAGAGGGAAGACGTGCCATTTCTCCCCAAAACATCAATAAGCAGGTTGCAATAGAAAGAGACATAAATATACTCTGATTGTTTTGTTTCATTTAAGAATGTTTAAACAGGGATCAAAACCAACCACAGTGTCGGGAAAAGGCTTGCTTCCTTTCAGTAGGACAGCTATTTTCTATTTTGACCCTCTAAAGAGAAGCCGTATTTGAGCCGTATTCCGTTTGGCTCACTGGAATCCAGGTCAGGAAACTGAGATGTTTTATGATCTCATTGGGTTGGTATCAATCTTGCTGAAGTTTATAAACCAGTAGTGAAAAGTACTAATTTACAATCATCTTTTTAAAATAAAGCACCTACTAAAGTGTTTCGTGGAAGGTTCAGTACTGCAGCTGAGTTGTGCTGTGCTCAGGTTGTGCTGAGCACATACCTGTTCTTAGGTTTAAGTCATTTTATTGCATTTCTAGGTCTTACTAAGGATTACAAATAAAGGTAAATTCTGAACTCCCAAGAAGAGTAGTTTGGAGTTTGATCCAAACACCTGATGTTTGGTGAGCACCAGGCATCACTCAGAGCCATAGCAGGTGATGCTCAGGGGGCCTTCCTGGCTCTGGACATAAAGTGCATTATGAAGCCGAAGTCTTCTTTTGGATATGGATGATATTCTAAGCATTTTTTAAATTCAGAGTTTAAGTTTGCTTTGAAGATCTCAGGAGAAGCTAAGCAAGCAGAAGGAGATTGAAATGACTTTTTTTTTTTTNTTTTTTTTTTTTTTTTTGTGTAACTTTTAATAATAAAGAGTTTACAGGTTTATGTCTTTATAACAATCCTTTGCATTCACTAACTCTGCTGTCTGCCTGTACGAGTGCAGGCTGAGCAATAGCAGAAAACTTCTGCTGCCTGGGGTTAGGGTGACTTCAACAGAGGGAGAATCCTTCTGCAGTGCCCTGAGTATCCCATCAGTGCCATCAGTTGTACCAGTTAGCACTTGTGAATCCTCTTCCAGCTCAGTGTTTTGGTGCCTTACAGTCACTGATACCTCAGATTGAATGTACTGGGTGAATTTATCTTTCTTTTGTTTGTTTCTTCGAGCTGTTAAGGCTAAATAAACAATGTATTCTTTAACTTTCTAGCCATATATTGTTTACAATTGATTATGTTTGCTTTTGGGTAATAAAAAGCTCCCTTGAAGTAAGCTGTGTAACACGTGTAGGAGTTTTCTTTGCAGTCTGATTATGGCTTTGGACAACACTTTAAAGCCTAATAGCAATTGTAAATCAATATATGTCAGTTGAATGTACATGTGGCTGCCAGATCAAATTTGTTCTATATTTATATACTCAGTTTGGTTGCTACCAGTTATTTCACCTCTTATCAAGTACAAGCAGCATGGAGCTAACAATGAAGAATGATGCAAATGTAATGATCCTATTGACTGAGTCAGAGATTCATTGTTTGAGAGAGATTGACTGCACCTACTGAAGCAGAAGATACTTAGGTAATGGACTTAGATGAACCAAATATCAACTGAAACTCTTACAGAATGGACATCATAGTATTCTCCTCCTGAGAGTATTGAGATAATAGTCAATTCTTGTCAGTAGCAGTACCACAGCCCTGCTTCTGGGAACATTAAGGTTCACCATAATGGCCTCCACAGCTCAGAAAGTTCAGAAATACCACAGAATAAAAACACAAGGTAGTTACACTTCAAAATATTAAAAATAATTTACAGCTATCATTTTCCTCAGCTTTACAAAAGACACAGCCCCTTCTTTCTTTTCCATTACCAGTTGCATGGCCAGGTTTCCTGTGGCTTGATTCGAGTCCTACCTGTGATCCTACACTGCAAGTGACCAGTGAATACAGAGAGCTGTCAAGTACAGCAGTATTCCCCCTTAGGAACAAATGGAGAATCAATACTGCCTGAACTCATTATCTGCTGGTGCATCTGCATTGCTTGTACAAATTGTTATTTCTAATAAGTGACTAACTCAGCATCCACTTGTCTACATTAATGTGATTATTTCAAGATTTTTCTCTATTTCAAACAATCCTCTAGGCAATTGCATAATTACAGGAATGTACCATCTCTGTGATATTATGGGCAAGTTAAAATGTGTGATGGGAACTTTGATTCATATACTAGAAGTGCTTTTTCTAAGATGTGTGAGTAAGATTTTCCTTGTTCATTCAGTGCATATGAAATCTCATCTTCCTGATGGAAAAAGAAGTCCAGTCATTTATTTACATAATCACTGAATCACTCAACCATCTTTAATGCTTTATTTTTAAAATACATTCATAAGGTGCGCTTGTCAGTTTTTCAAGCTTAGGAGGCGACTGCCAGTTCTGGTGCCCCAGACTGACATCCAGCTCACAGCGCCAAATTGGTTAGGGGCCTCACCCTTCACCTGCTCCTGTGCTAGGACTCTGTCTTTGTTTGGTACATGGTTGTAATTTGACTAAAAGATGCCTGTATGCAGAGGGAAAGAATGAAATATAAGATCTGATAGTAATGCTCTGTCTTTAGCACTGGCAGGACACAACCATCACTGATTCACCAATAGATAGTAATAGGTGTAATCTAGCTAACTTTCCACAAGCTACAAAAGCAGACCAGTTGCAGTAGAATATGCTGTAGTCTCCTGAGGATCACATACATGGACTTCTATCTGCCCATGTACCTACAGATACAGTGACAAAATGATCTTTTTTTTTCCTGTGGTTTGCACAGAGCAATGCAATCTGTTAATTGCTATAATGGACATTAATCATTATTCATACATATGTGTGGAGTTTTCATTTATTGGTCAATCTGACTTTGATAAGAGGCATCATTATTACAGTCTGCATGAGTTAATGAAGTGGTAAATGCTTCTGTCACATGTCTTGGAAAGGAAAGCCAAAAAATGGGGTGAGTTGAAGCATTGAAACTTGCATTGAGCAATTCACTGTTGATTTTTTTTTTTTAATGAAGCCTTTCTACTAATACAATTATTTATATTTTTATACATTTGACTTGGTTGGGTTTTTTTGTAAAAATAAGAATTTACATCATCTGATTTCAAAAAAGATGTCCTTCATATTTTATCCACAGAACAGGGACAGTGCAGTGGCAGCCTGCTGACACACAGCCAGATTCAGACTCATCAGAGGTCCTCCATTAAGAATCAGAAGTCCCACACAAATAAAAGAATGTGTAGTTTAATTTTTATCTTCTTTCTCCTTCAGACAGTTCTGCCCAGGCTCTCAGCTTGTATTCTGACACTGAAATGCTTACACTTGTACTATCTGCATGAATGTGAGATGTTCCTGTGAATACAAGGCCAAAGCCTGAAAGGCTTTGAGTCAGCAATGTTCATGTGCATAAAACCATGCCAACATCTGCAAGACCAAGGCTCAGGGGAGCAATTAGCACAGATGGTTTTGTGTGGTACATATCTGTCTGTCAGGGCCTGGCCTGAGACCAACAACTCATTTTACATTGGTCAGTGGGTAACGTTTCGTATCAGCTGTAGTTTACTTCTGGTCTGAACTGAACTGGAAATGATGAAATGGGATTTGACCTCTTAATCGGCCCATTTCTCTTTCCAAAAAATTTGAAATGCTAATACATTATTTTTTATAGACTTATTTGAAATTAATTTGAAAGTCATGCTCTGGCTACTATTCCTTTTATTATATATTCTCATGAAACATATAGTAAGGATAATTGAACTAAATGAATATTTGAATATTTTCATAGTCTAATTCACTGTAATTCTTCTCTGGCCTGAGTTAGCATGGTTCTGGTTTTAGATTTTTGGTTTTGGTTTTTTGGGGACTTTTTGTTGTTTTGGTGTTTTCTTGTTTAGTTTTTTTGTGTCTTTTTTTGTTTTGGTTTATATTTTTTTTTTGTTTGGTTTTGTTTATTCTCACTTTTTTTGAAAGAGGTTTTCAGGTTCTCCTACGTTACACAAATCTTCCTCCTTCCTCAGAGGTGGAGTATAACTTACGTTGGGACTACAAGGCCATTTTTAACATGTGTGTGGCCTTTCCTTCCTGAAGGCCCAGTAAGTGACTTTTGGTCTCCAGTTTATTCCTTTGGGAACACGTGATACTTTCAATGTATAATTCAGCTAAATTTGCAAATCTTGTTTCATTAGAACCCTCTCACTAAATGAGCAGGGAGCCTAATTAGATGTCAGCCCCCTGGGGTACACCAGCACCTGCAGAAGCAGGCTCAGATCTCAGGTGTAAGCCTGGGGGTGATTTATCTCTCCCCTCCCACCCCTTCCCTTACCAGACTTGTTATTTTACCTTTAAATGCTGATGGATTGCCAGCTCCAGAGCTGTGATGGATTCTGTGTGGCAGGGTGGGTGACAGTGAAGCAGCTGTGGGAGAACAAAGACTGGTTTGTTGGTGCTTGTGTGATTCTATCTGTAGGGGTTCTTTCTTTTAATGGCAGCAATTTAGACATGCAATAAGTTGGCAGTTTTGTAGTTATGTGAGACTTCTGCACCCAGTTTGGGAGAATAGCAAAATTTTGGCATCTCTTTCAAATAAGAATGTTTGTAACATAACTATCTTTGTGAAGAGCACATTTCCACTGTTCTTCATTGATCCACTAATCTTTTCCCCCTTAGTGCAGGGGAAAGAGAGTAACAGAACATAGATGAGGAGGTAGGTGTGGTGGGGAGAAAAGCATAGTGAAAGGAAGTAGGAAATACATCATAAAATTTTCCATGTAAAATACGTTCAGAATTCTTTGTTGTTCAGAAGACTTTCTACAATACTTTCCTGCAAAATGCTGTTTTCTGCATATAATAAGGAATATTCCTCCTATCTGTCTGTAACTTTAAGTGCACACTGCAGTTGGATGGATAAGATACTTCAATGTTGATGTTCTTATTTAGACTAAAATGCCAAAGACAAAGGAGCCCAAGGGCAAAGTTAAACACGTTAAAAAGGTTGCTGGGGGGAAAAGACCCTTTATATATTTGCATGCCAATGTGAATTAGAAATGAATAGATTTCTGGAATAGTTAAAATGTTTTAATATTTACAGCTTTATTCAATATTTGAAATTATGCTGCCAAGTTTTTAAAAACCACTTGTGCTCTTAGCAAGGTGACACCATGAGAATTACTAATTACTAAAAAATAATATTAAAATAATACTAAAAATATTTGTTTTTTAGTCTTCTTTATAATTCTTCTGGTTTTACTTTTTAACTGACCCCAGTAAAGATGTGCTCATTCTCCTACTGCCTTTAAAGGTAAACTACTCTGAGAACAATTTGGATGGATCTGTAATACCCTGTTGGCATATGGCTTTACTAACAAAATATATACACAGACAATACGAACAGAACTTTTGGGGGATTTTTTTTTTTTTTTGTATAATTGAAAAAATGCCTGAACTTTTAACCATGTTATCAGGAAAAAAAAAATTTGGCGTAACTACTATTATAGAGGGGAAAAAAAGAAAATACAGAGAAAGCAATATGGAGTTAATAGAAAACTCAGTGAATTAATGGGTTCTTCTGACAGCCATTTTATATCAAAGAAGCAAGTTCCTGCTGTATGGTAGCAAACAAGAAGGAACCAGAGAAATTGCCAAGTTGCCTTCTAATTCTCAATTATTTTTCAGGTAAAAGGAAAAAAAAAAAAACCACTGAGAGACTTCTTAGGTTCTTCAGCCTTAGATGTATTACAGCTCTGTCTCAGAGTCTTATCCCAGATTGTCTGTGCAAGGTTATATAAATAACCAAGGCTTCACCAGTGAAGTGTATTTTCCTTCCTATTTCTCCCTAGTCTGGAACAAATTTACTCTTTTTTTTTTGTGTGTGTGTTACTCTGAGCTGAAATTGGATTTTTGATTACATATTAAATTTAAAGGCTAACAGTTTCTGAACAGAATGGAAATCACGCTTAAAAAGAGGAAGAGAAAATGGAAGGGAGGCTGTAATGGGAAGATTTGACTTTGTCTAGTGCTGGCAAAAGGCCAATCAAGCCTCATGTTAGCAGGTGCGTTCATGGTTTGAGGCTTTTTCCACCTAAATGGTTTTTATTTATGGAAAAAAAAGAAACCTTATGAACTTCTAAGAACTAAACTCTGGTCTGAATGAAAGGTAATCTTAGATCAGATAGTGGTGTAAAAAAATTAGGAAAAACCATTGTGTCCAGCTCAAGTTGGTAAGAGGGTTTTTCTTATTGTCTTTTCAAATCTTTAACCTACCCAAAAAACCATCTGATTTTTTTTTAAACCTGCACTGAGTGTGAATTTTCTGGGCAATGCCTTCTACAAAGTTCTACCTATCTGTAGTTCTGTAGTGTTCATGCATGCACAGATGAAGTTTGTGAAGTAAGTTTTGAAAATTATTTCTGAATGTTTCATAGATATGGAAATGAGTTCTTGCATTTCATATTCAAAGTGCTGTGAACTGAATTCTTCAACATGTATGGCCTTCCGTATTGCTCATTTCCACTGTGAGAAATGGTGACATACTTAACATCCATGTTCACCCAATATATCAACAGATGATTTAATAGGAGTTACACCTTTCTCCTTAAGCAATTTGTCTTGCTGTAGCAGAATCCTTATGTGTGTTCCAATCAGCAGAAGGCATGGGTTACTTGTTATAATTAGTTATCTAAAGGGCACTGATACTCAGTATGCTTTATGTTCATATTCAACCAGGCAAGCACAGAAGAAGAAAAAGTTTCAGGAATAACTGTGATTGTCTAAACCAGTAAGGCTACATAGCTGGAAGGGAAATGAAGGATTGCATCTCTTACTACTCAGAGACATAAGGAATTTGTTATATTCTTTATTTTAGGAATTGTTAAACAGGACTGAAGATAATCTCCATTACTACCCTTTAGATTCACTAATCTTACAGAAAAAAATATGTTTCCCATGCTTTTAAGATTCTTTTTATACTCAGAGCATGGCTATGTAGTAGAACTAAAGCACCATAATGAACCAAAAATAGTGTTTAGCCAAATGTTTATTGGCAGGATTTAGAAAGTAACATACATTATTTGAAGTCCGTTAATGCTCTAGGACATGTTTTGGGATACAATATCTGTGGCAGATTATATACACGGATGATGTGACTGTCAAGCAAATTAAATGAATCATCTCCAGTGAAGTGACAGAATAATGAAATTTAAATACAAATAATGACTTCATTTATCTTAATTTAGGGCCTGCACCCTAAATCAGGTGCAGATATGAGATAAAATAGTCTGAAAAATGACACTTGCTCTGTAAACTATGGAAAATTATCTGTTTGCCTTTTGTTTTTGTCTGAAGGATACGTATTTAAATACCAGTTATATGTTTGATCAGAACAGAGCTAAACAGTTCTCCTAAACCTAGTGCTGCATAGATACTACATATTTTTTAATATATATTTTTTAAAAACAGCTTTATGTCAAGTCTAATGGATGCTATTTGACATATTGTCAAAAATGTGGTTACTATGGGCTACTCTGCACTATTCTTGTGAGCCAAGCACTTACAAAAACAGATTGTAGGGAAAAACATTCTCAAAACTGATTTAGAGTTAAAGTGAAAAGTGTAAGCATTTCTGGGTTTAAAATTTGAACTAAGAACCTGGGTGGGAATATGACAATTCTTAATAGTTGTTTATGGATGCTTTTATAATTGCAGTCCTGCTGCTTAAATTAACTACAAGAAATTCAGTTAACAAGGTAAATCTGACAAGTGGGTCATACAGAGCCACCTTCTTGATTTTTCTTTCTTTCATTCTTTCATAAATAAATGAAGAAAAATTCAAGCTGTTTGTGCTCAGATCTGTAAGATCATTTGCAATACAAGTGATTGCATTTCAAATAGGATTGGGGGCATTTTTTTTGCCCTGGGTTTTGAGGCCGGTATTAACATTTCATAGTTTCCTTAATAATGAAAGGCACAACAGGGAAAACTAGTATCTATCTAATGAAAAAGAATATCTAGTGATTGCTATGAATAAACCAACAGATCTTCTGAAGTGTGTAATGGCAAGCTGCAGAGTTAAATGAAAGCGAGTGATGCTCATTAAAGCCTGCTATGACACCTAGTTAGATTCATTAGTGCACAAACAAAGGTTTAAACTGCAGAAGACAGGTATATAGTTTCATCTGCAATGGGTTGTTAGTGAACAAAAGGAAAAGGGAACAGTTAAGAAAGAAAATGGTATTGTGAAAGTGCCGTGTGGGAAACTAATTCATTGCTGGTTGCTTACCTTAAAAAAAAATTCTCCTTGGGCCACTTATATTATAAATAAGTATCTAAAAATCACAAAATCCAAAATGGAATAATCAAAGCCTCTGAACTGGCCTTCTGATCACTAACAAGCCTTTTGCTTTTGGATTACCTGTCTCAAACCCATAAACCAGCTCTGCATCAAGGGATATTTCTGCTGCTCTGCTTTCCAGGAGGACTGTGTGATGATATCCTCTTTTAAAGGATGCTGCCAAACTTGAATTAATTTTTTTTATATTACTTCTACCCTCATTTTTGTTAAAATTTTAACAGTAAGAATATTAACCTGCTAATTTCTTGCCACTATTTATGTAACTCATTTCTTTTTGACCTGGCCAGATACAATGGCTTAGATGATTTCATTGCATTTTTGAGCTGCTAGCACAACAGCATTGAATTTAATAATATAGCTATTCTCACAGCTCCTTACAACAGGAAGGGAGTTCCTGGGAACTCCTTTCAAAGGGACTTCCTACACTGGCACCCGCAGCGAGGAGCGCGCTGGGGCACGCTCTTTTCCTGAGCAGGGAGACGGAGCCAAGAGGCACTCAGTGCCTCAGGATTTCTCCCTGGAAGGATGTAGGAAGCCAGGAACAGAGGAACTGGGCACAAGAGGTGCTGTCCTGGCTTGTGGAGAAGTGGTGAAGGGTAGAGGAGCAGATGCAGCTCAGCACTCTCAGGGTTCTCTCCCTCCATCCTGTGTCCGCAGCATCCCTCAGCTTCTCCAGAGGGGATCCCCTTACCACAGGGAAGTGAATTGGAGAGGAGCCTCTTCCTCAGGGGTCTGATATATGACTACAAGAAACCAACAGCAGTCACTAGGCAGAGATAGATGATTTTTTTTCTCAAAAATATATGTAGGTTAGTAAAAAAGTTAAACTGATCTTGGTGCTAAAAATATTAACTTTTTTTTTTTTTTTGTGGGGAACTTTGCCATGCTTACTTTTGAGTATTTTCTGGCTAATGTATTTCTTTACTGTTTTTTTTTTTTTTGGTTATATACAAAAAGTTAATGGAATTATAATCAGTGTTTCTAGATTTAAGTTCAACTACAGGCCTGCTTTTCAAATGAGCTGCTGTAAATACTGCAGACAAGTATGCAGAGTTATATCACTCCTGTAAATTTGCAGAGAAGTCTGTTCTGGGTTTTGTCAAATGGCAGGAGGCTGCTGTTTGGATCTAGCTGCTGGAGTAAGAACTTGTTTTTCAGGAGAGTGTTTTGGACAGGGTAATTATGTGGGAAGAGACATTTAAGTGCACTACTGCATCACAATTAATAATAACTGAATGAATGAGTCTAGTGAGATTGAAATATTAAACCAAATTGCGGTGCTATAATGTGCAGCAAATCTTAAGCCTTTCTGCTAAAAAGCTCAAAGGTTTTCTTACATGTTAGAAACTCCAGTGTAGCTTTGGCAATGGTGGTGATTTATATTATAATAAAAACATAAAAACCTGAGCTTTTTCAGTCATTGCCACATCTCTTTATAATTCCTTGTCATCAGTCACAGCCGTTTCAAAACATTTAGGTGACTTCTGGGACATCAGATTTGAAGTGAGGCAAATGATGGGTTCACACTTCCAGGCATCATGTTTTATGAGAGCCTGTTGAAAAAGAAAGGTCACCAAATGCCCCAAAACAAAGAAGGAATTTTAATTATTGGTCTTAGCAAACTAAATAATTCAAGTTATGCAAATTATCTGAGTAGTGTCAGGTTAACTCCTGACACCATAAATCAAACATATGGGTGAGCTGTGTAAACTTGTGAACTAATCAAGGCCTTCACAGAGCTTAAAAGGGAATTCTCCAGCTTATAGGTTCTGAAAATAAGACAGTCTGGGCTGGGCGGGGGGGTTGCCTCTGCAGAGAGCTCTCAAACAAGAGAAATCCTGTGATATGGAAGCTTAAGAGCAGAAATTTTCTGGGCTTCAAGACTCTCCTCAATGAGCTGTTTGCATAGTTCTGGAAAATTCTCATTCCTTTTCCAATCAACCCAGTACTGCTCTGGCAGCAGGCCCTTGTCTCTGCCAATACATTTTTTCTAGAGTCACGATAGCCACAAAGGAGCTACAGTGTCTGATTAGGAATCCAAACAGCCAGGAAACAGAAGAAATTTAAAAGAATACTTTATTAACCCGAGTCAGCATGCTGATACGATGACACAAGCGTAGAAAGACAAAAGTATCTTGACAGATGCCTTAGTGTAATCCAGACATGAATATATTGTAAGCGATGCTGTACTTCCTGGTGGCAGGGAGGAGCTGCTCTGCATGCAGATAAAACAGGGGAATTAGAAAGTACCGTGTTACCGTGGTCAAGAGGTTAGGAGAGGGATGAAGTCACAAGATTTCTTGACTTTGGGGTGACCACAATTTTGAGAGCAATAGGACTGGATTTATTCTTTCCAGCCTTCACTGAGCTCATTTAAATGAGAGCTCAAATTCATTTGGAAGTGATATGAAGCGTGAGCTCATCCTTATGTGCTGCTAACGTGGCCTGAGCATAAACAGAATGTCCATTTGGTTTTCTTCATCACAGTTCATATATATGTAGTGCCAGAGTAGAGACAAAGTGAATGTTTTTTATTGAGTCCAGCATTTCTCTTTTCTTACAGTGTCAAACAGAATCTGTTCCAATTTCATTTTTGTTTGTTTGTTTGTTGGGTTTTTTTGTTAGGTTTTTTTGTTGTTAGTTTTTGGGGTTTTTTTGTTAGCCTTTAGTTGTTCCAGGAGTCATCCCAAAAACATGTTCTGCTGAGACATTATGCTGCATCTCAAGTGCTTAAATGCCCACTACATTATGTATCTTGTCACCTGCTGTAGCTCATGGCAGATGAGGTGCAGAGGGAAGAATCTACCTCAGTGTGTGATGCTGCCCAAAGCCATGGGAGGGACTCCCCATGGCAATTCCTTTGCAGCCTGCAGCATGGGATTTGCTTATCCCATCTCTTAAGAGGTAGAAATGTTACGACCATAAAATGATCCAGCTAAATAGAAATACAGAGATAATTTAATACAACACTGTTGCAGAGTGGGTAACATGAATGAATATATAATTTAATATAGGTAAGTGCAGGAATGAGCTGTTGATTAAATGAGACACCATTACTACTTGTTACTGGGGATTCAAAAAGATGGAAGTTTATTTCTGTGGGACTCAATTAATCTTTTTTCCTTGACTGCACAGTAAACAGCAGTCTAACTAATAGGCCTGACTCATTTAAGGATAAACAAGTGCCACCTTCCTGTCTAGACATGTATGGTATGTAATGACCAACCTTCCAATTAAATGCCTTTGAAAGCTATAGTTAAAGCCCAGTTTTCAGTTTACAAAGACCATTCAAGAAAACTAAAACTAGTCTTGAACAGACAGTGTGCATCTAAGACATCTTTTAGTGTAGTTCAAAAAGAAAAACAACAAGAAGAAAAAATAATTGCTGAATAGCTTGACTAAAAATAAATGATACATCTTTTGGAGGTATTAAAGATATGTGGTAACAAGGATGACATTTTCCATCTCAAAGATTTGAAAATAGACTGTTAGACATAAATCAAAAAGACTTTAATCAAAATAGTATGCTGACTGACCTCAGACCTCAATGATACAAATTGTTATAAAGATACTTTATGCATTTGAACAGTGTCATCTGGTCAATCACACTTGGAAAAATACATTTTTAAACAGCACTGTTAACAGGATTTGACCTGTTTTCATCTGGACCAGCTTAAGATGTTGTAGCTTATTCTGGTAGCCCATCTCTCAGAACTGGCAGAAAGTTCAGGGGTTTGGAATGGTTTGGAAATGCAGTTAGATATAATAGCCCACAGATGGAGATGGTGCTTTCTTTTGATATTATTTGGTAATTATGCATACCTCTATAGAAGGAAATTTAAACAAGAAGGTCTCAACAGTTATCACTAGGTGAGTTTCTTTAAAAAAAAGTAAAATCTATTGTAATGTGTTTCCTTTTGAGTTTTATTAAAGCTATGAATGTGTTCTTAAGAGATGAATTGAAAGATGAAGTAGATTGTGCAGACAATAAATTCAGCTTTGGAGATGGGAGATTACGTTTAATTTTAGTATTCAAAAGAAATTTAAATATCAGGCTATTTATTTTTTGAATCGTCTTAGGTGTTTGCAATATTTAAGATGAAAATATATTTTTTTTAAATAACAAATGATAGATGTGTCAGTTATTTGGGGGTTAATATTTGTATATCTGTTCTTTATAAGCATTGCTGAGTTTATTCTTTTTTTATTGAACTTTATATCCTTCATGCCTTATAGCTCTGTCTCATAAAGTCCTCTGTCATCTATTCCCAGATAAATATTATCCTGTGTACCATTACACACTTTTACGATTTTTTTCTGCATGAAACAGTGATTCTTCATGTATTTCTGCTTTCATTTCATGCTATCTAAGCCTCTATAATTCAATTGCATACTTTAATCACAGTGTTACCATGAGAGGATAAATTTTCTGTGGTTTATTTAAACTACATTTCAATTTTGCTGTTGTTACTCTCAGGGGTCTAGAAGGCTACAGCTGGCACTGGAAGGAAAGGTGATCTAGCACAGGCAAAGTTTCACAGTAACAAAAAGATATTTTTTTTGTTTTTTTTTGGTTTACCAGTACTGTTTCAGAATAACCACAATGGCATTAGCCATTGTAGGAATTCCATTGACTGTAGTGCATGTCTACAATATTTTTCACACAGATTTGACTTAAAAAGGAGGAACCAGTTGTAGGGGAACTGAAGGCATGGTTATAAATGATTTAAATGTTGCCTCACAGCAGGGTTAGGATTCTGAGAAAACTGTATAGTACTGACTTTTTCTGACTTCCAGGGATTAAAGGTTCTAAATAGACTGTCTTTTGAGCAGTATATTGCATGATGTAATGCCCATAACAGAGCAGATAAGGACATATTCTCCCCATGTTGTGGAAAACAATAGGGAACGGCTGTTCAGAAAACTGCTATTTTTTTTTCCTGCAGAAAAAGTGAATGTGAATACTTCAAATAAAATTTAAGGCATGTAGTAGCCATGTCCCATCAACTTCATAACTCGAGCACTGTCCTTTGCAGTGTAACTAACTTATAGGTCTGAATGTTTTAACAAGGGGGTTTTGGACTGGTTCTCTGGCTCTCTGAAAAGAGCCTACCTTCGGGATCTTTTTTTCCTTTTTTCATTTTTTAGCAAGAAAACCTTATTTCTGATTAAAGCAGCAGAATGCGATAGAATTATGAGAACCCCAAGATGGAAATAATACATAACTGTCTGATGGGCAATTAGAGGAAATGACTACAAACTTCAGGGGCACTCAGTGAGATTCTGAAGACTGGTGAATTAGATTTTTATACTTATGAGTTTGGTCATTGAAATGTTATCTCAAACCACTTTTTTTCTTGTAAATTAGTGGGCTTTCAAAGTTTTACACCAGCAACAATTTTCTACTTGCAGTTTGTTGGGTAAGCTATAGTTTTATGTGACTACAAAATGGTTGAGCTGAATAGCAGCTGGAGGTAAAGTTCAAAAAACCAGATGAAATTTGGTGCACTGGCATACTGTCCATTATGTGGTCACTATTAATATTCCAGGACTTAAGAGCACACTGTTAAAATTTGCAAAAATTAAGTGGCCAAGCCTGGCAATGAAAACAGAGGATGAAGTAACTGAAACTGGTTGCTAAGCTATGAAAAGGCTTTTACCTTGGTGTATATGAATGGAGGGCATAAATAGCAGCATCTTTGATATACTAAAGCTACTAATTTCATTATTGGTTCTTAGGAGATGCAATGCAGGTTGTCCTCATAAAAAATATGTTTGCTCGTGGCTAAAGGGTGACTTTCTAGTGAAAATGACTGCTTGGCACTTTCTACTGTTTATATCCCCCTAAAGGCTGTTTCTTAAGTACAATAGAATCCATTTGGTTTTGTTTTTAAGGGATAGAATAGCCTTTTATGCTAGGAATCTTTTGTGCTTAGTTTGCAGATGTTCTTTTATGTTTTAAGCAAACACACCACATAGAACTAAATCAAAGTATGCCTTCAGATATATATATATATATATATATATATATATTTTTTTTAAAAGCTGTTATTTTAAGCAGTATTACTGAAGGATGGCTATTTGGGAAATCGGGCAACTTGCAGTTCTGCAAATCAGAAAATAAAGGCAGAATTAAGCTTGACAAAAAAAAGTAGTTCTAGAAACTCAGAACGTTCCTCAATATGAAATGTTATCAGCTGACTTATTTTTCTTAGTTTTTCACAGGTGAATCAAACGCAATCAGCAAATTTTTCTCTGTAGAACACAGAATTAGAATTGATCAGGTTTGTATTAGTAAAATGAGTGAATCGTAGTACTGNTGAAATGTTATCAGCTGACTTATTTTTCTTAGTTTTTCACAGGTGAATCAAACGCAATCAGCAAATTCATCTCTGTAGAACACAGAATTAGAATTGATCAGGTTTGTATTAGTAAAATGAGTGAATTGTAGTACTGCTAGTTATGGGAAACTCCACTTCATGCTAATTAACATAGCATCTGTCCCCTCACCTCTCTTCATAAACAAAATTTACTTTAAACAGCAATTTGTTCCAGAGATGTGCGTCCTGAGTCCATTACACTTTTTAAATGATCAAATATAATAGATGCTTCCCACTTCTTCTGTGAGGGGAAAATAATAAAATCATTATAATGATATAAGGAACCCAGTCATTACAAAGACTTAAGAGAACCTAAAGTAGAAAGATTTTTTGAGAACTCTAAAATATCATACAAGTTCTTCAAAGCTAAGTAGGTTTTCTAATTGGAATTAAATCTCTCTATTAGGATGGCAAAACAGCTGTGTCATACCAGGTTCCATTTTTCTCTCTCTTTTTGTTTGTTTGTTTTGTTTTGGAGGGGTTTTTTGTTTGGTTGGTTTTTTTTCTGTTCATTTGGCTTTTTTGGTTTTTTGTTTGGGGGTTTTTTGGTTTCTTTTTTTTTTGTCTTTTTGTTTCTTTGGGGGAGGGGTTTGTTTTGGTTTTGGTTATTTTAAGGGGAAGATTTTGCTGACATCCATCTCCATTACACATAATTGTCTACTTGGCAAGATGAATGCCATCACTAAGGTCATCCCTCACTTCCTTCTTCTTCCCCCATATTATGCTGAGCATGATACCATATGGTGAGGAATATCCCTTGGGTCACTTGGGGTCAGCTGTCCCAGCTGTGCCCCCTCCCAACTTCTTGTACACTCCAAGACTCCTTGCTGGTGGGGTGAGGAGCAGAAAAGGCTTTGGCTCTGTGTAAGCACTGCTCAGCAATAACTAAAACATCCCTGAATCACCAACACTTGGCAACACAAATCCAAAATACAGCCCCATACTAGATATTGTGAAGAAAACTATCTCTACCCCAACCAAAACCTGCATAATTCCCTTCCTACGTTTCCTCTGGAAAAGGAAAGTAACTTGAAACCTAAGAGATCAAAGTCACCTATGAAAAGGACTTCCATTTTGAAAGCTGGTTAATCTTGCAAATTGGTTAATTGTATGTGCAAGCAGGTATTCCCTAATTGGATGCTCAATTATCCATTTTTCTCAAACAATGGACAATTGTGTATATAAAATTAAAGGTTTTATGGATAGCTAACTCTTCCCCTGGTAATGAGATTAAGCAGAGACCATCTTAAAAGACATAATCAACATTTCAAGGCTTCAGAGAATCAAGGGGGGTGAAATTCTCTTATGAATAAGCACCGTGTAGTGTTGCCTAACAATTAAAGTATATATGTGGTAATATTAATATCAGAAAGCAGCAGAACCCAATATAAATGATAATTAGGAGAAATGACAGCTCTGCAAAAAGGAGCGATAGCATCATTAGTGCCACTAGGGGCTTTGTGAAGCATACTCTTGACTGTGCAGCTGTAGAACAAGGAGGGGGGTGGGGAACAACAGCTTTTGATCAGGCCAGATACTTCTCTGGAAATTCAAACCACTACCTAGACAGATTGCAATATTTTTTTCATTTTCAGAAGGGTTTACGTATGGCTTTTCAATGCGTTTTCAGTCAGACATTGTAAGTGCTTTTTGAAAATAGGACTTAAACTTGATTCCTGAGCTTTTCTTTTGCCTTCTCTCCATATTGTGTTAGGACAGTTAGTCTAGAGCTACAAACTGATAGCCCTGGAGGCTTCTAAAAATACATTCAACCTAAAATATAATGAACTATGCTTTGTGGAGTGGAAGATAGGATTACAGAGATCCCATTTAATGTTTCTCTCTTGTCAGCTGAGGATTTTGTCTGCTTTGTGGGGTTGATGTGAGTTTTAGCTACATTCATAAACAACTTCCTAAGCTCTGAGGTAAATCTAAGAACGGAAAAAAAAAGAAAAGCAACATATAATGTTGAATATTGTTGTTACTTTCTAGCCAATACCATGCTCATAACTTCAAACTACATCAAAAGTGAATAAAAGTTTATTTAGACCATATAATGGCCAATAGTGCTTTCATTCAATAAAAAAATAATTAGAAGAAATAATTACATAATTTTCTGAGTACCTTAGAGCCTATAAAGATGCTTCTGATTGGGTTTATCAGTATTGTTAGTAGTTGGTGTGCATCTAGTGGAAGAAAAATAAAAGCCTGAAACTGAAGTCCTAAATCCCAGAAGCTCTCAGGTACTGAAACAATTTTCTGCTTTGAGTCTGCTTCCTCTCCCTCATCCTCCCCTCTCCTCTCCCCTCCATTTTTCCTGTGTGGGTGGTTGCTGTTCAGTTTTGGGTAGGTTAGAAGCTGTGGAGAAAGCAAGGCTTGTCCCCAGTCCCATCCAACCTAGAAGTCTTTCAACCTTTTGAGTTCAGGTTTTGGTTTCTTTTTTTCTTGTTTTTTTTTTTTTTTTTTTTTTTTTTTTTTTTTTTTTTTTTTGGTCTAGAAAACACCAACACCACAAAAAATCCCAAACTCTAGCTTCTAAAGTCTCAAGTCTTATACTGGACAATAATTAAGTTTCTCAATGCAGAGTTTATAGCTCAGAAGTTAAATTTCTATTACTGGTTAGGTTATAAACATCTATGTGGCTCATCAGCCAATATTTCTGGCTTTCAAATATGTAAATATATTTACATGAGCTGACTGAAGTGACTAGAACCAAGCCTGGGATGACAGGTGAGATTATAGCCAGATTTTGGTCTAGAACTGGAGGAGCAAACAAAAGGATCACAGAATATTCTGAGTCAGAAAGGACCCAGAAGGATCATTGAGTCCTCAAGTGAATGACCCATACAGGGATTGACCCCAGAACCTTGGTGTCAGTAGCACCATGCTCTGACCTACTGAGCCAATCTCAGGGCATATCAGACATGGCAGCAAAGAAATAATATCCTCATCAAATCAACAGGAAACTTGGCTTTGAACCTCAACAATAACAGGCTGTCTATTATTTACTTACGTTTTATAAATCCCTTTTTTGACACTTGTACTCCCTTTTAGATAATGTTACCCATTTCAGTTGTAGTGCTTGTGAACAGAATTTTGTGTAAGATAAGGCAGATGCATTATTCCTGCCTTTTCTCTTAGCTACACCTATTCTTTCACTACATGCTGTGACCTTATTGCCTCATTTCAAAACAAACAAGCCCAACTTTGATCTGAATAAAATCTGAAAATAAACCCAAAAAACCAAAAAAGAAAAAAAAAAAAACAAAAACAAACCACCAACCCCCAAATATTTCTATAGTCAGAAAAGGAAAATTCCCTAAGGTTTCAGAAGACCCAGTCGTAAGAGTAGACATGTACAGCTATTATTTCCCCCAAGGAATTTTAGAAGATACAAACATAGCTCTGCAACCATTTCTGCTGGGCAGTTTTTATTATGATTTATCTTCTTCTGGTAATGCCTCTGTGATACTAGTTTAAAGCATGACAGCACTCTGTATGACAGTGAAATGTCTTTGAAGACTACCACACAAAATGTTTTTATATTCTACATAGTCTGAAAAATGTGTCAAATACTCCATAATCACATTTCCAAAATAATCCTTTATGGACTATTCTATACCATGACAGTTTATACTGTATCACTGATCAAGTCAGCTTAGACAATGTGACATATTTTCTGAGGTATTGGAATAATGCTCTACTGAAAAATTACAAAATTAGTATTTGTGTATGGTATGCAATATTGCAGTCTACTAGGAAACTATCATCTTTTGTAAAAAATGTATTAACACAGTAAAATTGATAATAAAGTGCAAATGGAAAACTCATTGTGGAAAATAATTCCTATTTGACAGATACACCGTCTCTTGATTGCGTCCCTTGGAATAATGAGCCATTTTTCTGAGCCAAAATTGCAGTGAGGTGAGCCTGTATTTGGCCATTCTTGAGCAACCCAACACAGGAGAGGACATACAAAGTTCAAAATTGAAAATTATGTTATTTATACTGTAGTGCATTAAAAAATGACCGCTTCTAGTGGTCATGATCAGTTCATATGTCTTAGTGATAGGATGACTTGGGACCTGCTTTTAACCCATAACCCATAAACGTTTATGTTGTCAGACCAAATGCAATAAATTTTTATGTAAAACATGCTACTTATATAGCATCTGCATAGGCATCAGATATTTGCTTCACTTCAAAAAAATAGTTCAACTTTATGGCTAAATATTGGAAGAAATGAAAGCCTACATGAATTTTTCTCACCACATTTACTCCCAGGGCCAAATAGCATGATCTTACTCCATATAGCTATAAAAAGTGGATTCCCTTGAAAGAAAAGTAGTTCATTGGAAGGGCTCACTGAGTGATATTACATTTCTTCTTATTGATGTATTAGTGATTTTTTTGCCAGGACACTTAAGAATGCTGTTGGGGATACATTTTTAGCTCTCTACAGGCAAATTTGGGAAAATTTTACCCTAGTCTACTTCAACGAGACCAGTTTTTTACAGTTACTGACTTAGCTATGAATTGTGTCCTTTCTGCCTTTGATATGTGGCCCTTTGTAGTAGATTCAAGCCTTGTTCATTCTGTCAAAATTTCAGTTATGCTATATGTCTTGAAATAGGATTACCCACATTTTTCCTAAGGGATGATGAGAGTAATGAGCAATTAGTTCACAGAGGGCCAGCTTTTCATGTAAATTTATTCCTTCTATGTATATTCTGCTTTCGTTAACAGAAATTGACCTTTATTTTTCAAATTGCCAGCTCCCTGGAGTTTCTCTGGTCTCCAAACTATACTGAAAAAAAAAATGAGCAAAGAAAAGAGAATGTTTCAGTAAATTATCCTTTGTCAGTTTAATGCCAGTGTAAACATGAAGCTGACAAAAAAATAATTCTCTATTTAGTAGTTAACTAACGTTAAGAAGGTTCATTATTATTAAATAAAGGTGATATACCGCTGGCGTTTTATACAGGCATTACAAATGTAGTAAAGTTGTGTGATAAAAGTTCTTGTCAGGTTTTATAATGCTAAAGTTGACATTCTTTTGTTTGGTATATATTGAATGTACAGTGAAGGATAGAGCTTTAACTTTCCATGTAAGTAATTGTGAAAGAAGAGCAGGAAGTCCAGTGCAGAGTGTGTTCCGGGAGTGTGACTCCAGGAGCAGAATGTTCTCCTCACACTTCTTGTACCTTCAGCATGAAGCAAGGGAGAGGTGAGTTCAAATACTGACATTAACTCGGGATGAAACAATCTTTCTTCTTCCCCTTGTGGAATATAGATGATCAGGGATATATATCCCTTTGAAAAAAATACATTGAAATCTTTATGAAATTAATAACATTTCTCTAACAGTAGAGGTAGGGTGCACTTTGAGCAGTCCCACCTCATGGCTGAAAACTGACATTCCTACGAGTCTCCTGCAGCAGCTGTGTGCCATCCTGTCCTGTTCATAGGAGTGTACTCAAAATACATTGCTGGGAGACACAGTATGGTAATAAGGTTTCCTTCAAGAGACCAAATGTGCTTATTGCCATGGCAAGCACAGAGGATCACAGATACAAATTGAAGTGGATGCTCCTAACTTTATTTCCTCTTTCAATTTCTTAAAGTGTCAGTGTTGGAATGGTTCTATTAACCTCATTGATATGAATAAAATTTTCACTGCTTGTTGCACAAAGCTTTTAGCAGCAAGGCTTGCAGGCCTTAGGCAAAATAAATTTACCTGAGAAGGTAAATCCCCATGGGAATTAAAAAAAATTAAATTTTATCTAGTTCTATTTGGAAACATTTTCTTCCTACACTTCCATAAATGTTCTTCTCAGATCCCAGCAGCCCCTTTGTGCACCCCATTGCTGTTCTGCCCTTTGATATTGCCTGGCAATCTGATTTCAGGACCTTCTTTCTCCCTTTCCTGCCTGCTCTCTCCAGTATTTCCTCCTGTCCACATTTCTTACTCGATAGCTGGAAATATTTATTGCTCTGATCATGTTGCTGGAGTTAGTGGTAGATATAAAATATCATGATATCTTAATAGCTGATTGAAATATCAGTTCTCCTAAGGCAAGCCTCTATGGCAGGGCAGGACTTTCCTCAATGACCCATTTATATTCCAGTACTTTCAAGTATTTGTTTTTTTAGGGAATACACAGAAAAATGGATTTGAACAAAAATGTCCAATACCTGTTTTCATTCATGTATATTTTTTATAATTATTTTTAGTAGATCAAATGTGCTGCTAACCATTCAAATGATGTCCTAGGAAAAGAAAATTATCCAGCAGAAGCTTTTTTGAAGATACTAATTTGTTAGGAAAACTAAGAGTCAGAAGGTTTCCCAATTTGTATATTTCAGATATGACAAAAGACATTTTTGTTTCTGAGGCAAAACAAGAGGCATCCATAAAGAGATGGAAAAATATTCATTATTTCATGTTTCTTCTGTTTTAGGATATGTGGCCAAAATACCAAGGGAATGCCTTCAAAATGCCCTATTGCTTACACTTGTAAGGAATAGTCTGTGAATAAAAAAAGAAATTACCAGATATTTAATTTTATGTTGGGGATAATGTTTCACATAGAGGAAGGAAAAATACATTTATTCAGTAATAACTTGGTTTTGATTTTAAAATAAAGCTAGAAGACAATGGTTTGGAAAAGAGCAGGCTGCATGTTAGGCATGGACAATGTAAATCTGCCTGTGTTTCACCACTGTTTTGCCTGAAATGCTTCCCTGTCATCAGGGGTGTAGTTGTGTGTGTTGTCTGGGTCCACATGGTGCTAGAAAATGAGAGCTTTCTAGACTGAGCAGGAATGCCAATTAGGGTCTGCTGTGCTGGTGATTTCTTGAGTAGATTTCTGCCCACTGGAATAACTAATTAATGTCACACAGGATGTGTAAAATAGTGACAACTCAGTTTATCACAGCTTTGCTGAACAGAGGCAAGAGCTTCCTTACTGCACTCCAATTTGCTGGATGGTTTAGTTCCTTGACTATGAACATGTATTTTCTGTTGTCAAGTCTCTTAGGGATGATTTTTTCACCTTTTTTTTTGCATGATTACAAAACTTTTGAAAGGTTTCAGAAGTTCTTAACAGATTTAAGAAGATATTTCTTAATCTCACAGAACACTTCAGCCAATTTCTTTTCAGTTCTCATCCTTGGTTTGCTCTAAAGGGTCTGAAAAAACCATGCAAAACAAATTATGAGCATACCTTGCATGGCTGATTTATTTGTTTAGAATGTGATGGTGATTCTGCATCCTAACAGAATATTACATTTCAGGTATAGCTGCACGCTTGTTTCTAGTGTGAAATGGGGATTCTTTCAAACAAGAATGTCTGTATCCATGAGATGGTTAAGATTATTTACCTTAATTGTATTTTTTAAGATATATATATGTGCATATGTGCATATAGAGAGAAGGAGTACATAATTTATGCAGTGAAAAAATAGAGAATAAGTTAAAATACAGATAGTGTTGAGGTAAACGTGTCAAATAGTTTAAGATGAACACAATTAATAGAAATCCTAGTTTTCTCTTTTGCTGAGATGGAGGACAAGGCAGAGCTTTTGTGAATGAAAGGGAAAAGAGTTTCAACCTAGGCTACCCTTTTTGCCTGTTCCCTTTCTCAGCCTCTCTCTGAGCTACTGCCCCTGACAGCTCCAATTCATGGCTTATCTCAGAACAAGCCCCTGTGGCTGTGCACAGGCCACATGCATAAAAATATTATTAGTTTTAAAATACAGCTAAGAAACTTCATCTCAGGCAAAGGTCATTATGGTCAGAGCAAAAATCTAATATTTGGTATTAAACATTTCTTTAGGTAAGGCTTGGGAAACTCAGTCTGTAGGTAGTGCTGATACCCTTAAAGTTACCATATGACCAACTTGTATGGCCAAATGGGATAGAAATGATCTTGACCTTTATCTTTGCCCTTTCAAATAGAAATAGGAACTTAGGATGAAGCTTTACTTTGACCATGCTGATTTTTGTAGGATTTGCCATGAGTACCCCATTTAGAAGAGGGATGAGTCATTTTGACTATCCATTTTTAATACTCTGAGAGATAAGGGGAAGAAAGAATCTCAAAATTAGGAGTTTTGCCTTATAATTTAAATTTGACACGATTTATTAAAAATAGAAATAAGGAAAGAGTTGAAACTCTTTTTTTCCCTTTCATTCACAAAAATTCATGAAAGGTTAATATTTCTGAGAGGTCTGAAGAAAAGAAGGCTAAGGTGGAGTATGTAATTGCCATCTTCAACTACTGAGGGAGTGCTTACAGGGGACACAGAAACACACTCTTCTCAGATGCCCTGAGAAAGGATGAGCAGCAACAGATCACAGCTGCAGCAAGAGAAATTCTTATTAGGAAAAACAAAAACATTCTCTACAATAAGCAATAGTCAAAATTGAACAATTTCCCCACAGAAGTTGGAATCTTCATTCTTGGGGATTTTTGAAACTAGGCTGGACAAGGTGCTAAGGAACCTGATCTAGCTTTGAAGTTGTACTGCCTGGAGGAGGGAGTTGGTCTAGATAATCTCTCATCAACCTAAACTATATTGTTTAAATATATTGCTTATTGTAGATAGTGATATTTCTAAGTCATAGCAATGATATGGTTCTCCACTTGAAGTGTTAGCTATGCCCTTGTGATTTAAAAATTAAAAACTTAAATGTGATTTTCCCCTAGAGTTTGCAGCAAAGTTAGGAAAGGCAATACTTGTGTGCAAGGATGTTTCTTCATCACATACTGAAGCATTTTAAAGGTGATTCAGGGTAGAGTGTTCCAAAAATCCAAATGCTGATTTTTAAAAAGAAAGTATATTTGATATTTTGTACATTGGTTTTCCTAAATCTAATAAAAATCACAACAATTTTTCTAAAAGAAGCTTTTAATAATGGATATTAAACTGGTAAGCCTGGTGAACGTTTAGTTTACATGTAAGGAGTTAACGTTTGAATATTTTTTAAACAACTGTTGTAAACTCAGTGTTTTGAACAGTGATCCTGGTAATGTGATAGAACAGATGCTATTATTGGATTTATAGAGCAGGTTTCTGTAAAATTCTGAATGTTGCTGTAGATTGATCACATTATTGCCAGACATGCAATCAAGCTTACAATTACTCAGTCATAGGTATTGGGGCTAAGCTTATATTTAGACAAGCATTTGACATAATGATCAATATGCTACCATGAAAGATTTACTGAAGTTGATCATACCATAACTCATTTTTGCTAGGTGAAAAAAAAAATAGGAGAGACAAATAGAAGAAGTTCTTCTCTCCACTTGGACTATTTAGATTTCACAGAATGTCTAATGTTCCTTTAGGAGTTAAGAATAAAAGTTGCATCAATTCACTCCTTTCCTCAAAGTGCATGAAGAAAAATAAAACCTAAATATAAAATATTTTGCTGCAGTAGTTACTGGAAATAAAGATAAATCTACTGGAAATATCAAGACAAGCCTATTAACTTGCAACTTTTTCTGCTTATTTCAGAAAGGGCATTAAAGCAGTTATTTGGATACTCATGTGCCTGGCTTTGCTTCTCATCCACGTCCTAAAGGACAAGAAGTGTGAAAAGTTTAGTTTCTTTTCCGGGCTTGAAGTTTCTGACATCCAAGGAGGAGAACCAAATATTTCCATTATTTAGAAAGAGAAACATAACAATGATTGGAAAAGCTTTTCATGATATGAAGTGAATATACATCTTTCTAAGATACACTTCTCTTCAGCAAAACGTATGAGGTTCTGTCATTGGCTGTTTAATAATTCCAGACATTGATGATTTACGCCAGACCTGGAGAGCTCAGTGTTTGCCTGCCATCTGTCCCAGCTAATCTCCAAATTCCATCTACAAACGTGGATGACTTACAACTTCCCTGATTAATGTCATCTATCATTTTCTTCATAACACAGAGCAATTAATCTCGGCTGGTCCCAGGGGTCCGCCGCAGTAATAGGTTTGTGGGGGGTAGAAACAACCCGCAAAAGTCTG
>VZSE01005451.1:780347-1058632 GCA_013398275.1 Promerops cafer | reverse complement strand
TCACGGCAGCCGGGGGTGCGGCGTCCTCCCGCTCTGGGGGAGCGTCTGCCCTCCCCGGGCTCGCCCTCCGCGGGCGGCGGCGGGGGCGCGGAGCCGCCGCAGGGAGGTGCGGGGATGGGGCGGGGAGTTGGTTGCGGGCGGCCGCGGAGCCGGGCTCTCACCTGTGCCCTCCGCTTCGCCCTCTCCCCGGTGCTCGGCTCAGTCACACCGGGACCCTGCCCGCGCTGCCACCTCCCCGATTGCCCCGGCGCGGCTGCGACCGCCTGGGAGTTGCGGCGTTCTGGCAGCGGTGCGGCTGTTCCCGACGTAGAGTTCGAAGGGGCCGGGCGGGCGGCTGGGAAAACTGTTTGCTCGGGGCTCTTGTAGGTGTCACGCAGAGTTTAGCGCTCTTACAGCGGCTGTGGATACGCTCTTGGTGGGGAGGCAAAGCAAAAAGGCATGACGTGAAGCCATGGCTATAAAAAGTAAAAAGGCCGTCAAGAGAGGGTTTGCCCAGCGCCCCGTGAGCGAGCCTTTGGCCCGGGACTGAAGCTGTCAGGGTGCTTTGTGAAAGCAAATAATTGCTGTTTTAAGAAAAAACCCTCTCGTGTGCCATGTTAATTTGTGCGTGTTGTAGGGGCAGGGTTGTAGTCGTGCCCTTTAAACACACGCAGAAGTACCGCTCCGTGCCTGGAAGCGCTCAGTGCTGGTACTGACGTGCTTGGGCTGCCTTTTGTAACGGGACCAGCGAAGCTGATGTTGCAAGAGTAGCGAAGAGGCATCTGAAAAGAGACCAGAGGGCGTGGGGACAGTCTTATATGGCATATGGTTAGACGACTTCTGGAGCGCTCTTAAACAACCAAAAGGAATGTAAAGAACGAGGTATAACTAAAAAAAGAAAATAACACTTGTAGTAAAGGCTGTTAGCATAAAGTTAAATTCAAGTCACGGGTATTTCCTTTTAATAACTCAGCGTAAGTGAAAAGTAAATCTCTGTTATTATAGAAACTGAAAAAAAGTGGTTCTGTGTTATGGATGTGGCTTTCTATGTTGTATGAACTATTTCATGTCTAACACAGGTTTAACTCTGAGTGAAATTCCTGATGTGGCTACATTTAACAATTTATAAATTAATCAGCACTAAGTTCAAAGAAGCTGCACTGAAGAAAGTTGGTTTAACAGACTTGTACTTCATTAATATGTCCACTTTCTAAAAACTGATTAGGTCATCCTTTAGTTTTAATGTGTGTAAGATAACATACTAAAATAATTTGCTGCTAATGTAACCTATAGGACCTATCCTGTCCTTCCTGACTTTAGTTCTCTTTTCCAAAGACTCTACTGAAAAAGCTATTTTTTCTAGGAGGTCTCTTTGAGGGTATCTAGAAGATGTTATGACAGTCACTTGAGAACATCATGCTGGGCCCTGGGAGCAGGTGATTTTCTTAGGTACAAGTTGTCCATTACTTGTTCCTGTTTCAGCTATACTATTGGCTTTATTTTGGAATGGCTCACTTTCTCTTAAGGCCATTGATATAATAACAGACAATAATTTAAGACTTTCCTAAAAAATCCAGATTTATGTGACTGGTTAATTTTGTGAGACCTGTTCTGACTTGAGATTCAGAAGGACTGTAGAGATGTTTCTTTTTTGTTAAGTTATCATATGGTTTTATGGCACTACTCTGGAGTAATGCAAGTTTTCTGGTGAGATGGTATGGGCTCTTATTCATCTCTACTTTGTCTCCTTGGAACGGATTAAGTCAATGTTGTCAGGGGCTTGCCTTTGTAAACTAAGGAATTTAGAGCATCTTTAGCAACTACCACATTATTTCTGATGTTTTATAATTCATTTTCCTGGGCAATACAAAATACCAGAAATTCCAGCTGTGGTTAGGCACTTGAATTCCACATTTATCTTCCCTCATTGTGCATTTTATGACAAGGAAGAGTAGTGGGAGGCTGACAAAGTGATAATACTCTGACATAGTAGTTCTATAGGCTATATATCACACCAGTGCACCATATATTACAGCAGTCATATATAGTGTGTCTGTCACAGCTGGCCATAAGAGCTGGGGGAAGGGATTGCTGCAGTTAGGCCCTCCATCCAAATCCGCAAGAGAACAACAAAGTTTTTATTTGGATCCTATTGAAACATTAATGTGGACAGCACAAAATGGGATAACTTTATTGACTAGATTGTACTTGATACTAAACTTTTTATTGAACTAAAGAATTCAGTTGAACTAGTAAAATCCCATGCTTTCCATTCTTTGTTATTCCTTAGGTCAACGTGTGTAGGGTGAAATACCTTTTCACTTATGTCTTCCTGACTACTTTAAATTTTAAAGGTGTAAGTCATTGGTTTATGACACTTCATCAATAGTTAAGCAAAATCCAAATGTATTCAGAATGTAATCAGGAAAAGAAGAAATTTTTGTTTTTGTTTTAACAGCTGTAAAACTGTATTAAATTGATTTTTATCCATAGCAGTCCACCTTCTCCTGCTCTATTTCATTAGACTGACAAGTAAATGTGTCGATAATATAAAAGATATCCTAGAATTTCTTACTTTAATAATTTGAAAAAAATTCTTGCTTCTTCATTTACTTTCTTTTGTGCTTGAGACTTTTACCTGACAGAGGTTGAAACGAGGATTAAATGTCTTGTGAAGGAGATGCAGGAAAAGATGAGCTAGAATGTTAATACTCACATAGATCACAGGTTTCAGTCTGCTATGATGGATTGTGCTGATGTAAAAGTTACTCTTCCTTTCAGAAGCAAAACTATTCATGAGCTAAATATATTCAATATCTTCTTTGAGCTGTTAGTTTATCATAAGCATAGAATGCCTGTCAGAACTGTGCCTGTAACTCAAATTACCACATACAAGGAAGGTACCTTGTATAATATATAAGAATAATATAAGAAGTGGTTCTCACATTTATTTCGATTCACAGACCATGGGCAATTTTACAGTAGAGTCAATTTACCCTTTAAATTTTGGTTTCAGCAGGCCAGGTTCTCTTAATTGTGTATATTAGACCACTTGGAAATAATTTGCATATTACAAGTAGAAAATTACTTTTGTAGTATATGAGTATCCACTTTAACTTTCATATGGTTGACTGGTGGTGTGTGGATATATAGTAGCTTTCTTGAAATTTATGTATGAAAACCAAGTCTCTCTTTCCACAGTTGTCCTTATCTCCTCTGTTGTACATTTGGCAAAGATGTTCATATCCAAGTTGCTGAAGTTGAGGTCGTTGAATGATGCTGTAATTAATTCATTAGTCCTCATATTCATATACATGAATATATAACCTATATAAGATTTGTTCTGTGATAGAAACTTGGGGGAGAAATAAAGGAAATATTCACCTAGATGGTCAATGTAAAGTAGCAGTGCGAAAAGCAAAATCTAACCTTATGACGTCTGTGTAGAGAGGGTTCTGAAGGATCTTATAAAAACAATAGTATAAACTCACACTAATTTATGATGAGAGGAAATATTCTGATCACTCATGTTCAAGCAGAAATAACTGAAATTGGGTCAGGTGTTGTAAAGGGCTAATAGGATGGTCTGGTCATAAGGAGATAAAAGAGGTTCTGATTTGTTTGACCAAGTGAAATGAAAGCTATGCAGGACATGGACTTCATCTGCAAACTCAGGAGAGCATCAACAGAAGGGAAGCAGAGGCTTTTGGTGAAGGACATTGCTGCCAGGAGAACAACTGAGTACTACCCTTGAAAAAATTGTCTTGCAGAAATTTGGAGAACATCCTCCTGTTGGAACCCATGGGTTGTGAAACACCCAGTGGCAGCAGAGAGTGATTCAAAAGTACTGTGAAAGTTTTGAGATGGAGTTTGTCTATTTTTGCAGAAGGGATTTATGTGCCCAGGAAGTGTTTGCATTTAGCTTCTGTCAAAGCTTTAAATGTCATGCCATGCAGCATGCCAGTCCAGCTCTCTTTCAGGCTGTTTATAGTGAAGCTTCAGAAACTTTTCATTGGTTTTTGATGCTTGCCAATGTTCAACCTCTCTTGAGTGACTCTTCTTCTACGTCAGCTTTAAGCTGCTTGTTGCTCCTTAGCAGGCTAAAGCTGCATTGTGTGCAGCCTGGCTTTCTATTCTTGATTCTTTTGCCTTTGCCTCAGCAGCCCTCTGGGCTGTCTGAAGTGGGACATAAATCTCTTCTCTCTCACTCCTCAGCTTGTGCTTAGGTCTGGCTCTTCCTCTGAATGGCCTTATACATTCTTATAAATTTCTTCTGAAAACACATAATATTCAAAATGTTTGCAAATGAGAGCAGTTTTGTAAAGGAATATGAAAAAATGGGCAATGTAGACATTTTTAGACATTCTTCTGTCACCCTCACATACGAAGGGCAGTGAGGAAAGTGAATGTAGTAGTTTGTGGAGATGAAATTCTGCTAGAAATGACAGTATTTTTAAATAAAAGACAAGTTTAGAAGAGCTTTAGTCTGGCAAATCTTGTTGGCTTTTTCATCTCTCATTTTGTGTTGCGTGTAAGAGAGTGTAATTTTGCTTTTGTGTGGCATGCCAGCATCTCTGGTGGAACTGCTCACATTTCAGATGAGCACGGGCTTTTATTTAGCTCTCCGTGGTTCCTTAGAGATGTCTTTTGGATGAATGCATTAGCAACCATAGCAGAGTATGTGCTGTACTCTTCCTGCTGCAAGTCAGGATGTGAAAGCTTGGCAAACACTACTCTGTCCCTCGGAGGGTACTTCGGTAACCTGTACATGTTGGGACCACTCGTTTGTCTGCTTGGGTAGAAAAGGGTTTCCTTCTAATGTGGTTTTATTTAGTACAAAGATACTTTACATGAGTAATTTTAAGTAGATTCCAGCTGGAGAAAGGTATGTCTTTCTGTCTTCCCTGGCCCAAGACCACTGGTGGTGGTAGCAGTATGGATGTGGAAATCCAAAAGTCACCAAACAGTTGGGTTTGAAATAGGGGTATATGCCCCCCAGCCAGAGTGAAAATAGCTGTGAGACCCATATTTATACCACGGTTAGGAAACCTGGAGGATTTTTTTCATTATGTTTATGAAATTATTTGCCTCTTCTCTGGCTTTTTGCATCCTTAGTCTTGATTACTGCCCAGTATTTTGGTTTTATTTTTATTTAAGTAACTTCTCCCTTTTGCTTATTATTTACTTTATTCTGCCTACTCTTATGTCTTTTAGTGTCTGCAACTCCAGAAGCAGTGGAAAGCTTAAATTTGAATTTTTAAGGAAATGCATCAGCTGGGTGAAAATTCTAAGTGTATAAGGTCTAATAGAATTATATTGAAGTATAAATAGGTAACTTACAAATACTTGGTTTTTAATACTTCTGGACAGAAATTTCATGGAATTTTTTAGTGTTACTTTAGCTTAAAATTTCAGCTAGGTTGTAAAATTATTTAATTTAAGGTAAATTGCCTGAAGGAGAAAATAAACACATCGTTCTTGCCTCAAATAATTTACTATATGGAGCCTTTACTACACAACACATTGAGTTGTGTTATCTTTCAGAAATGCAGATAGTTCTGTTGAAATTTGTAATGTCCTTGGGAGACAAAATTACATTGTTTAACAAGAACAAAAAAGACATTAAATGAATTTACTAATCTTAATTTTTAAACCTATTAATTATATCCTGTATTTATTGATCTTTCTCTTTTCTTTGTCTTTTTCTAAGCTTGATGCTTTTTTGTTTGTTTGTTTGTTTGAGGAAAGAGAATAAAAGTGAGGAGAAGCCTATCCAGATCAGTCAGTAACAATTTTATTATGTGTTCCTCTGCCTTAATGCACATATAGTTTTTATAGTCCTACTTTGAGTAGCCAGCATAATAAAAAGCTAATCAGAAATCTATATTTTTAAAAAATGAGCGTTATGGAAATATGCTTCTGGGTGCTGTGAAGTTTCTTTAAAAAATGTGCTGGTTAAAGTACACTCACTGAAAAGGCTTCTCATGCTTTGCTCTCAGGGGGACCTAAAGTATAAATGCAGTATTTTATACTCCCTCAAGTCATTAAGAGTTCAGTTTTGTCACTGAAGGGAGATGTATTCTCCCATTGACTTTAATATGTGTAAGACTGGATTCCGGTAGTCCAGTAACTATATAACATGGTGGTGTTCCTCCAGTTAGATAAATACAAAAAAGATTAATCTTAAAATAATTGACCAAGACATTTTGAGAAATCCACTACAGTGACAATGTGATTATGTGGATTATGTAAATCTTACTAAGGATGATGGATAGAAATCCCAGATAGAAACAGTTGTAACAATATACCTTTTGTGGCCTCTGGAATTAATTTAATAAATGTTTTGGAGATTGACTAATACACAGATAGTGACCTTTTTGTTTAGGTCAGTGAGAAGTCAAATATATCTTGGAGATTAGTATTGATCAGAATAAAGCCAAAATCAATCTTGGATTTTGAGGATCATTACACTTGGAAATAGGATGCAATACTGCAAATCTTGGGTTGTGGAAAGCTTTTACAGTAATTATGGAAAAATAATCTTTTACAAAGGTGCAGTGTCTAAAAAAACAGATAAACTGCTAAAAGATAAGTTATTTAAATAAGTAATAAATTCAGCTCCTTTCAGCTTTCCTTAGTTTGAGAGATGATATCCAACAGTCTTAAAGTTGGTATTAAAGTTCCCTTTTGCTTCAGTGCTGGAGGGATTTTGCCCTCCCTGTTTGGAAGTCACAAGCTGGTGTTTAGGAAAAGGTTAACCTATGTTTGTTTAGAGAGTTTTGTTTGTTTGTTTTGGGTTTTTTTAAGTGGTAAATTCTTTTCTGTCTTGACCCTTTTCCTTAGATGTTTTGGTGAAATTTAATTTATTCAGTGGAAATAATTTTTAAGGATCTTACCCGAGAGTTTTCAACAGCAGTAAGTCTGTGAAGATCTGAATTGACTGAAATATCTATCCTGTATTAAGTGAAATAGTATAAAGAGTATTTTGTTGAAAATTCCTCTGTAAAAGATATGGTTTTCCCCCTTATTTTCAGAACCTGTTAAAAAATGAAGGTTGTTTTGTTGATTTTCTGCACTCAAGTCATCTTCTGGTAGAACTTTTTCTGCAGAGAGCACTGGATGATGTTCTCCACAATTAATTGGTACAACTGCATTGATATCTGTGATTATACTTTGGGCTGTCACCTAGCCTTATATATTGAAGTCTCAAAAACTATATGTAAGCTGATAGATTATGCATTTATATCTATTTTAAAATGGATACATATTTCTAATCTTAATGATGTGTTTGAATGCAAATAGAAGTCTCCATGTATATGTGTATGATTCAGGGACCATGTACCATTGTCCTTGAAAATGGAAGCCCTATATAAATGCAAGCTATTGATATTGGAAGTGATCTTCAAAGCTGCTCCATTTAAAGATATTTAACTATTAATAATGAGCTACATTCCAGATACATTAGTTCATATTCTGAGAGATCAAAGTGCCAAAATTATAGATAGCAGTTCTCAGGCTATAAAAGTCCTTTTACTTGAGCAGCTTTTCTTATCAGTGGACTTCTCTTGAATTTCTCATAATAGTTATCCTCAGAGAAAATCTGTGGTGGGTATATTAAGAAATTCACCTTATTTGTACCTGAAATAAGACTTTGAAATGTATTAGAAGAAATTTCTAGAGAGGACTAATATATGCCACCTTTTGCTGCAATGACATTTGCTTTGGATTTAAGGCAGGCTCAGCCAAAAAAGGGCAACAAATCACCAAAAACTCCTCATAAGTGTTTTTCAGAATAATATTTTTTAATAATCAGAATGAAGCTGTTTTTAAAAATATCCCAGAAAATGGAACTTTTAGGGTAGAAATATTGTTCTTCTTACGGAAATGTTTTGGATGAAATTTGCAAGAAAGTTATTTTCCAGTGGACATTCCTGCCTGGGGTAGTGTATGGGTCAGTTTTACTACGTAGAGAATGTTTGTCCACAGCTGCTCCCCATTGCTCTGTTTCAAGTACTAATAAAAGAAGATACTAGCAGATACTGAGTTAAAGAATTATCATTGTTTAGCTTCTCAAAAGAAGGCATTAGTGTAGTAATTATAATAGTAAATTTATGTATTCTAATTTTCAATTTTCTGTTTTTCTTCAATGAAACAAATGATAGTGATCAGAAAAAATAAGGATTTTTCTGTTGTGCTCAACCTTTATATTCATACTTGTTTACTTTAGGAATTATTAAATAAAACACATAAAACACTAATCTACCTTGAGCTGACTAGTGAGCCCCAAATGCCTGTGAGTTTTTCACATCAATCTTCTGAGTATGGAATTCAAATGCTAATATATTTAATATGTGAGACCTTTCATGAAGGAAAAAAAATATATTAAAAAGTGATAAAGCCACCTGATTAATTTATTTGGTTAGTTTTGAAAAGCCCACTCGAAATGGGTCAGGCTTGCACTATTTGAGCTGACTTTGAGAAAGTTTGGAGGCAGTAGGTAACTTGACCTATATTTTTGAACTGGGACTTTAGAAACTGGGCTGAAGGAAAAATCTTGTAAACTTCTTTCTATGCATGGAAATATTGAGGTTTGGACACTGACTTAATCTCGTTCCAAGAATCCATATATTAAATGTGCACCTGAGTTAGAAGCTGCTTTATTTCTTCATCTGAGAGTTTTAAGTGTAGTTCATTACAATTTTATCTGTGTAAGAGCAGAGGAGGCTCAAGTTGCATTTAGCTGGACGTGTCTATAAAAAAGGTATTGTATGTCTGAAAATTCCTTCTGATTTTTAATGGTTTGTTGCTTTTTTCAGTAATGGAATTAAGTATTTTAGAAGTAAAACATTATTTTTCTTTTAAAAAGATTAAGAATGTTACTGGACTGTGCAACACACTGGATACTGTGTTGCATTGTGCTACTGCTTTGATTGGTGTCACAAGTCTCCAATAGTGTTTTGCTTGAACTTTGCCTCCGGCTATGTTAATATGCTGCAGTTTCTCAGAAAACAGATCACAGTCCAGATTCCTTTGCCTATTGTGCTATTACCTGTTCAGCACAGAAGACACAAATTGTCTGACTTTGTCAGAAAGATTGTCTGAAAGATTTATGGAAATTTCAGTCTATTCTTAATTTAAAAAAAAAGTTAATAGCATTAGTAAAAGCATGGCATTTGAGATGCCTGCTAGTGATGTGACTTGGTATATTGCTTTTTTAACTACTGTCATAACTCTATGTCACCCAACTGGAAAGATGGCCACCAGAATACAAAAAAGCTTGAGAAAGAAGAGGTATTTACCCTTATTTACTGCAGGTTTTCTTTTGCTGATCTAGATTGTCCTCTCTTAATTTTTCTAGGCCTTTCAAAATCCTCTACTAAGTCCCAACAGCTCTTGCTAAGATTTCTGCATAAAAGAATGGCCTATAATCTGTTTTTCTTATATAGGCGACACCTGTAGTGTTCAAAAAGAAGATTTATACGTGGGATTTTTGGCACTGACTACCACTAGTATTCTGTAGTAATTCAGTATTTTAGATGCTGACTTCGTGAGGCTTTACAAGTTTCCTGTGACCATGTACAAGGACCACTTGAAAACTGAGGAAGGTGGGTGAAGAAATGACCCAGCACACAGAAAATTATGGCATGACCTGATCAGGTGATATGAAAGACATTGTAAAACTTTACTCTTGATGGGTTCCTCTTGGACCACTTTTATATTCTCTTTACACCATTTGCAATATGTTAAATCCCACTGCTTTCTGGGCAAACCTCTTCTAAGTAACAGATTGTAACAAATGTATTTTTGTGGTTCTTCATTAGAAAAATGTAGTGGTTTTCAGATGCAGTTTTTCCTGCCCCATTCAAATTTTTAGGAACACTTGGGACTATCACTTTTTTCTTCAGTTTTCCAAAAGAAACTTATCAAGACATGAAGAGAGCATCTTAACTCTGTCATGATGGCAGCAGATTTGGTGACTTAGCTGCTTAGTGAACTTGCAGATTGATTTGAAGCAAATTTATTTGGGGGAAAGAGCAAGTATTTTACACAGTTTTGCTACAATCAGCTTTCCAGTGCCAATTCTTTGTATCAGAGTAGAAGTTTTACTCATAGGTAGCAGTGATATTACATGCCTCCCATCTGAATGCTGCAGGGTCTTTGTGTATGCTTGAGGCATAACTTGTCATAAAAGTGCTACTGATGAAACAAAAGCCCTTTCCTATTTTTTTTTGTTCCAATTGCCAAATAAGAAGTACAGACAATGAAGACTAACAATGCTTACTGTAATGTGAAAGTAAAATCAAGCTATTCAACTAAAGTAATTAGAATATTTTTGTTGCTTAACTTCTGTGATTTTCTTTTTTTTTTTTTTCTGTGTAATACTGTGGTTAGTCCTACAAGTTGTTTCCTAATGTTATGTCTTTATATGGACTGAACCACAGCCTAAGCATGGCAGGCAATTGCAATTCAGTGCATGTGGTGGGGGAAGAGTGACTTTGGGTAAAATCAATTTGTGAAGCATTTTAAAAATTAACTTCTGTCATTTTTGTTTGCTTCCTCCTCATGAACCAAGGAGACTTTCTTTTGGACATATAAATGGAAATGTGTGCTAATGAGTAGAAAATTCCTTCATGTACTCCAAAGGAGGGTTACAGTGCCAAGAAGAACTGAGATTCTGGTTTCAGGCTTCATCAGCTAAAGGATGCTGTGTGAAAAAAAATTCTGCCTCAGGTCACAGCTAAAACATTTATTTAACTAGTCTCATTATAAAGCTTTATAGACTTCCAAGAGAAATTAATAATTCAAAAGGACATCTGTTAGTAAATAATTTAAATAACCATTTTTAAGCTAACAGTCATTAGTTACCTGTGTAATATTTCTGAAGAACAATTCTCCAATAGAAAAGAATGTGTGACAAGACTACAAGAAGAGAATAAGTTGACAGTCTTCAATATATGAAACACATTCATAGTATTTAATGATTTATGCTTTACTACCTTCTGTAATCCTCATTTTTAGCATTTGACCTTCAGAGTATGTTGTGACAATGAATTGCACAAAACTGTAAAGCTTCTGTAAAAAAACTGTTACTTGCATTTGGAAATTGTCAGTAATTTTATTAAATGACCTCTAGTTTCTGAGCCTCAATTTGTCTTTCATACATTTGATTTTATGGATCTCTGCTCTAGCCACTCTGTGTACATTTCCCTTTCATGATGAAAGATACTTTTTTTTTAATATAAAAGTCACAGTATGATCTTTGAGCATCCAAAGATGGTGTTATGCCCTAATGTCTTTTCTAGTTCTTCTCTGTAATGGTGTAAAACAACAACCAGAATTTGAGCTACTTTCATAAAGTCACATTTTGAGGATTCTTGGTTTGCTATGAAATCTTTTCCAATTAAATCTCCTCCCTCTCTGTCCCATTGCCAAAACAAATAGATTTTTCTCTGCTGCTGGACATCAAGGAGGCATTTTCAGATAGCTGTTCTTGATGACTCTAAAATGCCATTCTTATAAGCTGGTATAGAGCCCATATCTCTTTATATGTGATTTGGGTTGTGTGTGTATATTTTTGTAATGCATCACTTCATGTTTGTAGGCAGTGGATTTTACCTGTAATTCAACTTTCCACACTTGTGCGAAAGCCTTCTGCAACTTTCTGATCATTCTGAATTATTAGCAGGTATGTTTTTCCTTCATTATCAATTTTTGAACAGTTAATTTTTCTTCACTTACATGTGGAAGTGTAAATATCTCTGTCTACAGATAGATGAAATATATTATATTTTAGAGATCATATATCCATCTTATATTATACTTATGTGATATGTTGTAATGAATGAATACATTTCCTTTGTAGATGCAATATATCCTCTCATTCCTGTATAATTTCTATCTTCTATTGTGTTTGTGTTACTGTTAAACACACATGCAGTAGATATTCATAACTGGTCTATTTATGTTGAATAAAATACCAGTTTACACAGAAGTGTGTGTATATGCACATACATGAATTCATATATCTCATATTTGGTTTTATCATCAATATAAAAGCACAATCGTGTTTAATCTTAGCTTTACTTGTAATTTTCATATGAACTGCTTAATCCTTATACTGGTAGTTTTGTAAAGTTTTCAGACTTCCTAATTTTGTAGCCATTTTTTCTGCTGTCAAAATTTTATCAGTGTTGCATTAGAGCTCATTGTGGGGCCCCCAAATCTAAGACTTACACAGAGATGCTTAAAAATAGAAGCTGGCATCAAAACTAATTTTTAATGATCCCACATCTGCAATGCAGATTCACCTGGAGACAGTTTTTTTTTTTGTGGGGGGGAAGGGCCTGGAATACAAAACTAGATTATTTTTATGAAGTTTAAACTTTATAAAGCTCTGGCCCTGTGGTTTTAATTTTTGCTGCAGTGGGATGGAGCAATTGTGATTTACAAACTATTCACTGTAATTTTGCAAGTTTTTGGGAATAGCTGTCTGCTAGAGAAGTTCCACAACTGACAAATATCACTGAAGCCCAGTCTGCACAGAGCAGTGACGTTTCATTCCACCTGTCTCTTGTTGCTCCCTCTCTATAATTGTGTGTAGAGGCTGTTGTGCCCTGGGAAGATTTAGTCACAGAAATGCCAGAAGTGTTCACACCTTCTTGAAGCAGTGCCCTGTAGTACAGGAACTGCATAAGGAGAAGCAATATCTGCATGTGTGCATTCACCACGGGTGCCAGCACTGCCATGGAGGCAGTGATCGTGGGCAGGGGGTTTGCTGAAGACATGGGCATGTTCTGTGGGATTTGTGAATCCTCACCTGGGGAAAGTTTCTCTGTCTGGCAGGCCCTGCACTTAGGTCACAGAGCAACAGGGACTCGCTGGCAGCTGCATGCTGTCCATGGGCCGTGGGGAAGGGAAGGTTAGAGCCAGGTCAGAGGTGTTCACGTGCTATGAAGGGTTATGATTTGAAGTACTTTGTTTGTGAGCTGGCTTGTTGCCTGTATGCAGCAGTAATGCTGCTTTATGTCACACCTGGAGCCTGTCAGATACCGAGAGGGCTCCATCGGTGTTCCATATGGCGACTTCTTAGTGTGTTTGGATGTGCTTCCACACTTGGAATCTAAAAGCTCATTTAAAATAATGGCTCTTAGCCCATGGTGGGTAAGGACATCCTTGTTTGTTGTTTTTCTTGCAGTTGAGTGTGACAAAGAGCCTCTGTTTGTTGAATACACTCAGTAAAGGGTTCAGCTGTGTCTGAACAACAGTATTAAGGAATATCAGGCTCTCCAAACAACTCAGAAAGGATTATACCAATTTTTTTTCCAGCTGAGAGGCTGTGTTAACAAAATAAATAAAACTGAAGGAAAACAATGACCTCCTTGCTTAAATCAGCTTGGAGAGTTTTTAAAAATGTGTTTGAAATCTGGATGTCACTTTTTAAATCTAATTAGACCTGGAAAGATGTGTGTGAGATTGAGCCAATGTCACCCAGTCAGCCTTGCACTGCAGTGCTTCCAGCAGAAGGTTGTTGCAATGAGAAGCAAGAGTTTGGATGAGTTTCTCTTGCTGTTTTGTTTTTAATTTTATTTATTTTGGGTTTTGTGGGTTTTGTTTTGTTTGTTTTTTCTTTTCTTCAGAGAAGTGCTTCTTAAATACTATTTATATGCTGTGACCTCCTGTGTGATATTGATTATAATTAATGTTGAATTAGGGTGCATCTGCATTTAATTTTAAAAAGAATGAGCTGGAAAGCATTGCTTAGGCTTGTAATTGTACTTTGTTTTCATGCTAAGATATGTTGCTTCTTGTTAGGAGAGGAACCAAATGTTTGCATTTGTCTTTAAATGTTCCCTTTTAATGGATAGTTCTTTTATCTGAGTTCCAGTTTAAACAGTGATGGCAAGGCTTAGTCTGAAGATTTTTGATAACAGTAGGAATTCATGTAGGAATTATCTTTTCTTGATTTAATCTTGCCTGTCAGCTATGAAAAGTTGTGCCTCGTGGTTTGCTGTTTATTAATAGCTTTCGTCTGGTAAGCACAGGATGGAAAGTTACTCCTGTAGGCAAAGTCAAAACCTCAGAGGTCTGACGTTGTGCCATTTCTTACCCCTGGCCTCAGAAGGAGCCAGGATAAGCAAGAAATGTTGCCTGTCTTCTTCCATGATGCTGTTTTCTCTATAACTCCTCATCTGAAGGAAAAATGGCTGGTAAAAGTAGAAAAATTCATATGAACTTTAGTTTCTCTTGTCCAAGAATCTGATTTATGTGAGAATACTTTTTGTTTGTTGGTGTTAGAAGTAATCAAAATAATTAAGACAGAGAAAAACTCAGTGAGTGTTTATCTATGAGAGATAATTAAAAACTAAACCCTTAGTTAAATTTAGTATTTGTTATATTATATTGAGTTGGGTCGGTAAGAAGAGGAAGGATCTAGCAATTTTATTCCTTTTTTCCTTTTAAGTTGGAAATTGTTTTCCTGTATGGATGGGCATTTTTCTGCAAGAGGTGGTTGTTTCCCTGCTTTATGTACCATATCTGCTGAAACAGACTTGGCTTTTCTGTGTGCTGCTGCTTCTTTTAGCCTTACAGAAAGGAATTACTTGAAGTTATAAGGTGACATATCCTTGGGGTCCTTTCTACGTAAGGTTAACATCCACCTTCACTTTAAGTCAACCAGAAGTTGTACAGAAAGTGCTGTACACTCATTAAACTCTGGATGAGACCTAAACGATTTTCCATTAGTAAATTGTTCTTGTTACAGGTTTTTTCTCTGGCTTTAATACAAAATAGGATTAAAACCGGTTGAACTTTAATCCTGTTATAACATTTTGTTACCTCATGTGGTTAGCTGACTCCAAGTTAAGTATTCTGTGACAAGTTTGCCAAATTTGTCCATGCCTGGTATCTCTCAGGCGCCAGTATTGCACCACTGGTCCCTCTTCAGCCCCTTGCTGTGAAAAATGTTACCCTTTCTTGGTTGCTCTAAATCATAATGCCTTGATTTTAGCATTTTTGTTGTCCTGTTGCTTGTGGCACTACAACAAGTTTCTGGGGCAGCACATTACTCATGAGCCCTGTATTGGAAAGCCCTGATCTGCTCCAGTGCCACTCCTCTGTTGCTGCAGGACAGAGGTGAGGCAGGAACCCTTGCTTCAGCTTCAAGGGGCCAAGCAGTGGCCAGAGCTGCACTTGTATTAAAGCTCAGTCACCTGAGCAGTGCAGAAACACCTCTGGCAGCTGTTGCACCAGCTGTTGCTCACAGGCACTTGAGCAACCTCATGAGAGCGATCTGTGTGTTGTGTACCCAAAGGGCCGTGCTGTCCTCCCTGCAGCTGCCTGAGGTGGGGGCTCAGGACCCTTCAGGGCTGCCTGTGCCTCTCTGGCTGGCAGAGGTCTCACTGCCATTTAATTGGCATCCCCTTTTCCCCCCGAGGCCGTGGCTGGCTCCCTCATCTCCTTGATGCCTGCAAAGTGAGCACGTCCCTCTGCAGTACCACGCTGCCTGTGACTTGTCATGCTGGCCTGCTGACAGGGACCGTGTCCCTCTGGGGGTCCTGTCAGCAATGCTGTCCTCAGGATTGGTTCTCAAGACATGGTTATCAGTTTAATTTGCTTAAAATTTGCCATAAGGAGGAATAGGCTGTGAGGTCTTTCTTCCTGGGAGGAATTTGCACCAGGCAAAAGCTGTCACAGAGCATTAGCTGCACACTATCACACTGTGCTGCTAAGAAAAAGAGCAAGTGAAACTAAACTAGTTTATGTTGCTGTTAAGATTTCACTCCATTATTCTGTATGTTACATGTGCTTTTAGGAAGACCAGATTCCTTAGGAACCAGGCTGATCTGGTTGGTGCTTTAAATCCTGAAATCTCAGGTCTCTGACACCTTTGTGTCTGCTGTAGATAGTTTTGTTGTTGCATAAAATCATGAATTTCAACGGGAATAAGAAGAAAAGGAGCTCTCAGCATATGGAGAACCTTTCCCACAGAGTGGGAAACCATAGAGTAGATGGATTTAATATACCAAAGTGAACTTACGTTGATAAAGACTTCTTCTGAGCCCTTGAAGTAATCTTTAATGATATGATCAGTTTTAATACTTGGTGGTGGTTATGCAAATTTGTAGACTGAAATAATGCATGTTATAAGATCTAGAGCCACTGTATCTAATACTTTTGTCTAGATCTGGCATGAGATAAAGTTTGCCTACTTGGACTTTCTAGAAGCACTGTTTGTCTGCTAAGCAGTCTTTAGTTTTCCCCTGGAATCTCTTAAATTACTTTTTCTTGAATCAGTTCCGGGGAAAGAACACTACTTGATAACACAGAGAATATGTATTAGTTCTAAAGGGTAAATAGGTGGTTTTGGAACTGTCTCTTTTTGAAAAATTTTCATCTAATACTCAATACAAATTTAATAACTAAAATTTATTTTGTTTGAATGGGCATCCCACCCAAAGAGTGACATAAATAACCAGTTATTGATGTTTTATAGGAGGATCAGGAGAGAGTGGATCTGTAAGGCTTGGGATCTTTTATTGTTTTCTTTTCAAATCCATGATAAAACTGATGGTATGCACCTTAGGCAGAGCTACCACCTATCAAACCCTATCACTGCTTACAGTAAAACAACTTCATAATTTGCAAATATTATAAATTATTCATAGTGATTACTTTGTGCTCATTTCTGGATTCTGTAAGGATTCACCACCAAAAAAACCCTGTACAGCAGTACAGTTTAGCAATTCCATGTCTGAAGTTCTGTTTTATATTTGTTAACATTTTTTTCATTAAAAACTCATATATTATTAAAATAATCAGATAATCTTAAAAGCATTTCAATTATTGGCTGTTGAGATATTGCCTTTTTAATATAATTGTCTGTATTGTTGACCTTTCTGTGACATTTGCAGAATCAGTGTCATTGAGTACAGATCTGTGGGTCATCTTCTTTTGGTTGGCTGGTTTTGTTTCAAAAGCACCATTAGCTTTGTCATTTTATATTGTTTTGCTTTGTAACTGTTTGGACCTTTCCTTTGTTAAGGCAACACTGGGGAGCTCTGTTGGCATTTTTAATACTTTGGGATGCATGCTTTCTGTTTCTGAAGATTTAAAAAATATTCTACCAATGGTCATTACTTAATAACTTATTTTTTAATAACTAGAACATAATAATCACTGTAATACACTGATACATCATTCTACTTCCTTTATATGTGTGAGAGATACCTTTTGAACACTTCTGCCTTTTGTCTCCTGAAGAAAACTTTATCAAAAGAAAAAAGCTTTTAACTCTGACCTTNATGTGTGAGAGATACCTTTTGAACGCTTCTGCCTTTTGTCTCCTTTTAACTCTGAACTCATTACTTGGTAACTTAGGTGTGCCTTTTATTTAGCTGGGAGAGCATCAGCAGAGCGTGTGAATTTGTGAAAGGTGGTGCTTTCATGACCAGACTAGCCAGGAGAGTTTCAACCATAGCCTTAACAATTCCAGTTTGGATGGGGGCTTTTGTTTGGCTTTTTTTATGTCTAATGAAGCTTGATCCAAATAGATCTGTGTTTGTTTAAGTGTAAATTGAGCCACAATTCATCTGTTTCTCAAGTCTAGCTGTGTTGGTAAATTGGGTTGCTTTCAAAACTGGAATATAGAAAAAGTAATGTTGAAGTGTTTTAGGATCTGCTCTGTGAATTCTGTTTGAAGTGATTAGAACAGACAGCTTCTGGCCCTGAAATCAACAGAACTACTGAAGGGATTTTGGTTACTAAGAAATATCACAGCAATAGAAGTGTTTCCTTTAGAAAATAGTTTGACTCCTCTTAGTTAAGAGGAGAATTTCCTTAAAACATATAATTCATTTTAAAAGGGGCAATGCGTATTCTGGTCAAGACCCTGTGGATATTTTTATCAGATTATCTAAACATTTGGGAATATTTAGGATTGTTGGAAATATTTTGGATTATTTTACCACATTCTTTATATGTCCCTTTTTAATGTTTATAAATAAACATTATAATATTTTAACTTCTTAATTAAAGTATGTCCCATGATCACAAGTACTCTATCGTGAATTTCTAAGGAAATTGTTTTATTGCTAATGTTTAAATACTGTTTACTACTATTCTTAATCTCTGTCATCCTCGGGTGGTATTTTTTTACTCAGGGAACTGAGCTTGGGTACTACAACTGAATATTGATACAGTTAGTACAAGCCCAGTCTAATTTTATTTTTTAATGGTTTCCTTTCCTGAGCTGAATCCTAGTAAAGAGAAACCACTGTGAAATAAATCCAATAACTTGATGAAAAACAACACGTCAGTTGGTCAGAGCAGGGTGCTGATAATACAATATCATCATCAAGTGTTTACTCATCAAGAGTAAATCTTATGAAATCTCTTATTTGGGGAGTAATTTAATTATTTGAGTAATATAAATGTCTTTGAAAAATGAAATATAAGAAATTGATAAATATTTAAATACTTAGGCACCACCATCATTTTGAGAAATTTTGTCATTACCTGTGGGATTATGGGTTGGCATGAAGGCATTTATTCCTGTAAATAAAGCAGATTTGAGTTGATCATATTGGTCTGTAATGGGTTTTAATTTATGAGGAAGCCACAGTGAGCTGTTCCTGCAGCAGTACCTATTAAAATGTTTCACCCCAAACTTGCCAAGTCTGAGATGTGGCACTGTGTGTCTTATGGTAAGCTCCTTCAGAGCAGAGAGATGGGACCTTGGGAGGGATCATCAAGGGGAGATGTTGGGGTCAGTGTGGGTTGGACTGTGTGGTCCTCACTGCCTGCGTGGTGCTACTGACAGGAGACAGTCGCTCCAGAAATGACATCTCTCACACAAACTGCTTTCAGGCTATTTACTGTTGAGATGCCTTTGGATCCCTGGTGGAACTGCTTGGCAGGGCTTTGGGCTGTGTACTTTGTAAACAAAAGCCCTTTCTCTCCAAGGTATAAGTGACAAGTTGGTATTGAGGCAGAGCCTTCAAAAGTGTGTTTTGTTCATCAGCTGTCGGAATGTGTGAGGCTTCCTCCCTTAACAAATGGTAGCAAAACAGATAAAAGCCTTTACATGGTGTTTGATGACATCTTTGAAAGTCTCATGGAGGCCTGTTAGCAGCTGGTTGTGGTGGGATTTTCTTGCACATAGTCCTTCAACAAAAATTAGTTACAAAAATAAATCCTATCAGTTTATCAGGAAGGAAGATGAAAATGGAGGTTGCTGGGAACCTGTGAGCAGTCTGCTGTAACAAATGAGTGCCAGGAGATGTGGGCTTGCTTCAGGGTCTTTACTACCACAGAGCATTTTAAGACAAGTATTACAATTTGATCATAAAAGGAGTAAGTTGAAAATTGTATCAGAAATCACAGAGCAGTTGTGGATATTATTTGTGTTTGACTGACAATAGACCAGGGAGAGAATGTAATGATACATCCTTGTCATTCAAAGGCTTTATTTTTAGTCTTACTTTCACAGCTGTTTTCATCTCCACCACTGCAAATCATTCTTACATCATAAACAATTTAAGTTGAACATGTTTGTTCCTGAAGTATGGATTGGAATATAAAATTCACTTTACCATCTTATTGGTATCAATTTAATACAAACTGTTATCAATTTGTTCTTAGGTCCAAATCCTACTTGACTCTCAGGTTGTGTCCTAAGTAATTAGCAGTATGAAATGATACCTTTCGAGTGACTGAAAGACTTTCCATTTTGGTTTAACTTAGATTTTATTATTTGATCCTTTAATATGTTCAATCTTCCTCCTTTTGTTGCTTTTAAACAAAGGTGTAACAATCTGGATTGATATGAAATCCTACATGAATTTTCATAGTTAATATTGCTGAGTCCTAAGGTTTCCCATCATTGCCAAAAAGTTGAAAGACTGTTATAAGTACAAGCTTTTTAATAAAACCTAAAGTAACGCAAAATTATTTTTTAATACCTAAAAACTCAATACAGTGTCCCATTGTAAATTTTGAATTCCCAGGCTGGGACCAGGATATTGAGCCCATTGTTTTCAGACTCACAATGGTTAAATGCACATCACTAACAAGAATACTGCTGTTGGCTCAGAAATTACCCTGTAGTCTGTTTCTGTACCTTAGCTCTTTTAACTCTTTTCACAAGGGACTCAGAATTTCAATCTTTAGATTTTTAATTTTTTTATAAGTGTCCTCTTACAGGGTGTTTTTATTCCAAGGGCTTACAAAGAGGGATTTTACTAAATCCTCTTCCATTCCTGTCAACAAGTAAACTGTGCTATGGTTTCCCTGATGTTCAGAAAGAGGAAAAAAAAAGTGTTTTAAATTTTTCTGTGTTATGATATTCTGCAACACTTGGTTTGCTACTATATATGCTCACTTCTGACTGTGATTGGAATTCAGGTAGGGAAGTTTTTAGAGGAAGGGTGTTGTTCTATGAGTTCTCATGTGAAACTGAGGCATTTTTCTCTCTCGTCACCCATGAGCAAGGTGATTTTGCACACCTCATTTATAGCTAAATTTGGGAAGCATAAGTTACATTTTAGTGTTTGTCAATACTGTTTTACAGAAGTTCCAGTTATTGTCCATGGAGAGCTCTCCTTGCTTAATAAATGAATTTAGTAACTGTCATTTAGCTACCAAAAAATGTTTAATTTGAATCTTTAAAAATGGACTGCCACAAATAAATTTAATTAGGACATGCTGTCCCAGAAAAAACTCCTGCTTGACTTTGAAGATCTGGAATAAAAATAGTTATTAGACAACAGCCAGCTACAGGAGAGAAGACGCAGCAGGTTTTTTGGTTGTGAGTTTATTTTATATTTAAATCACAATGTTTACTGTGTTTTTCCTTGCATGTTAATACATCAGTTCAAAATATAGCACAGTTCAGCATGAATAAAACTTTTTTAAAGTGATGGAAAATGGGGCAGTTGTTGAACATAGTACTAGCAGCACTGGACTAACAAGCAGTAATAATATTACATGTTAAGTTTTAAATACTTTCTCCTCTTCCCCATCCTGTTTAAATATTTAATTACATGTAATTGAAGAAAAAATATCATATGGCACAAAACCTGTCCTGAATGTTGTTTAATCAGAACATGCTGTCTTCTCTCATGACCTACATTTTAATGTAGGCATAAACTTTGCAGTACAATTTAACTATAAATACTGATTTATTCATTTTCATTTCAGAAGACAAATGGATGATGCTGTGACTTCCACTGGGTGTAGCTAACTAGATTTTCATAAAATCCACTACACTCCAGCTACTGTAGCAGTGAAGTTCTTTTTGACAAAATAAGAATAGTATTTGCACTCACTTTTTTAATGTTTAGTGTCACTGCAATCACGTGACGAGATTCTAAGGTTAGTGACTGACTTCAAGGAGAAACTGAGTTTTTCATATCTACCTCTGAGTTGCATATCCAATGTCTTATTCCCAAGTCAATGTGAGCTGATAAATAAGAGCTTGATTTTTGTTTTGTATTTTTTGGGTTCTGTCTGGCTTTTTATTTTTGTTAATGGACCTGTCGTGTTCCTGCAATCTTCTCTGCAATTTCAAGTGGAGATAATCTCATAGCTAAATAACCTCTTTGTAACTCATCCCATAGACCAAAGACATGGTTTGTATTTGCGACTGTATGCTCAGAAGAAATAGTTGGAAGGTAAGAGACCTATAGTGGAAAAAAATCAGGAGATGAGTAAATGCAAAAGTGAAGGGAGGATAGAAATAGAAGTAGCCTATCTAGTTGCAGCTTATTCAAACTCTCAAGTGCTTACCAGGAAAACCCGAGTGCCAATTTTGATCTGAAAGTTCAGAGGAGTAGGACTTGTGTGTAAAATCTGTGCAGTGATCCCACTTCCAGTATCCTCAGAGGAGGTGGCAGGCAGATGGGTGGTGGAGCATCGAAGGAGAAATGACATGGTGACAAAATTTGAAAGGTGTGGAGGACATGCTAATCACCTTTGGGATTTGTGGAGTATATGTTGTTTTCCCTATGAGTTTCTGACAGCATAGCACAGTGAAGAGATGTGGGGATGGGGCACAGGTTGAACAGAAACTCACACAGCTGTGTCTGGGCCTGAGCTTACATATTTATTCTATAGGTCTTAACACTTACCTGGCATAGCAGGTCCGAAATAGATCACCAACAGGAAAATTACATCTTGCTTTTTTCCTCCCTTGTTCTGATCACTGTGGTGTTTTCAAAACTCAGAATTTTTAATGGAAAAGAGATATTAGTAAGTGCTAAAATATCTGTCCCTGAGCCAAGGTTTCACGGTCTGTGTTTTACATCACAGACTTGTAAGGTGAAGTCTTGCTGTGGTGGGGTAAGTCTCTGTTTGGTCCCTTGAGAAGAGAGACAGCATTCTGCCTTTTCATGCCAGCAGAAGTCAAAGGAATGCTGGAGATCTCAGTGGAGCAGGGTGATCAATCTGGAGAGTGGGACTTGCTGCTTCTTCTGCCAGGACAGGGCCATTGTAAGGGACTCTCATTCTCTGAGGAGATACTCCTGTAGTAAAAGCTACGTGGACTGAAGAAAAACTAAATCTTTAGTGTCTCCCTCTTTGCAATGTCTCTTGACTAGGTAAGGCAACAAAGCTTCGATGGTTGTATTGCTGGAGGTGGAAGAATACCAGAACTTTTCTATGACTTGATGATCTGCTTGTTCCTAAATACAGTTTTCTGCCTTCATGGACTGTGTTCAGAGCAGTAGGGTAAAATGGAGCTAATTTTAATCTCCTTCAGCACCCCGGCAAAGATGCTTCAAGAGACTGTATGTCATATACTGGATAGCTTTCTTTGGAAGTGGTGCTTCTTTCCAATGCTGGTCAGTTACTTTATGAATTGAGCTTCTGAAATCAATCACAAAAATCAGAGTAAGCCTCAACGGGCTCTTTCAAACAGCTCTTTTAAAGGATATGTTCCAGGTGTCCATATGGATAGATTATTTTAACCTCTTAGTACAATAAAATGCTTATATTCAATTAAAACCATCTAATTGGATTCCTACTCATAGTCTGTTTTTCTCCATAAAAAAGTACTATTGTACGTCTTGACTTTTATTTTATTGTAGTCTGGCCTATTTCAATTGAGCTTAACTTCATTAGAGAGTGCTTAACTTGGGTAGAAGCAAAGCTTAGTTTCTTTCTTGTATTAATATGGTATAATAATTCACTGAACAGGCCTAATCATGTGAAGATGAGAGCAAGGTGCAACGTGAACTCCCATGTTGTAATTTAAGATTAAGTGTATGTAGCCTTTAGACAAAGATTGTTCCTGTGAATATGTGCAATAGGAAGGCCTGGAGGAAGTTTGAAAAGATAAATTTGGATGTAGTAGAACATTCAAAGACCTCTCCACAGTGGTATATAGGCAAGGGCACATTGTACACATCAGCTCATGCTGCCCTTGGTTTCAATTTTCATAGGTGTTTATCCATTGCAGCCTGAAAGTCAGTGGAAAATGAGGAAGCTGCATAGGACCCTGTCTGAGCCTGGCAGCCAGCAGTGCTCACAGGGACCACAGCTATCTGTTCTTTTAACACCACCTCTTGTGTCATTCACATTCCTCTTTAAAATGACTAAGAGAATATTCCAACAATTCACAACTAGTGTGTCACTCAGGAGAATTTGATTGTATTTGGGCTGTACTTGTGATGTAGCTCTTCGAAAAAATATTAGATGGCAAGACTTTCTTGGATTTCTTCCATGTGGAATCTGAACTGTGACATAAATCTGTATTGCATAAGATTTTTCTGTGACAGATGAATTTCTTAATTGTTATAGTTGCATAAAACAGATTTATTTTCCCCTCAGTCTGCCCAACTTCCTCATGGTAGACAGGAATTCTGAGCATTTGAATATCCTGATATAATATCCTTTTTTAAAGGATTGAAGTGTCCCATTGAAACTTTTATATAGTTTCTTTACTAGGCTATCAAGCACAAGACTGATGTGTTGCATTGTGTTCCCTTCCCTGGAAGTGTTTCAGGTAACATGTTTATATGCAAGATATATTAAAATTTAAGTAAACAAAGGAACTGAATTATGTAGCTAGCTTTGGTATTTATTCCTTGCTTGGTCAAGAAATTGGGTTAAATGCAAGGTATGTATAGAGCCATGTGCAGTACAGTAACACAAAACATTTAGTTTTCATTATCACTAGTTGCCCATTGGATGGTGTCCACATATTGGTGTCCACATATTGGTGTCCACATATTGGTGTCCACATATTGGATTCTCACAGTTAGCAATCAAACTTGTCAATAATCTCATTGAATAGATTAAAATAATGCAGCATTTTGTGGAAAAGGACTGTGTTCATTTGTAATGATAGGCAATTTCTAAAAAGAAAAGTAACTAATTTGAGATTTTTAATGAAAATTATGGTATTGTATAATTTTTTTATTACTATTTTAAAAAGTATTTTTAAATGCATACTATGACTGTCTTCACTAATGATGCCTCTTAATGAAAAAGCAATAAAAAGATATAGTCCTGCTCTAGGGTATTTGAAAATTGCCTCAAGTTTTCTAAGTAGCTCAAGGCGTTTTGACATTGTAAGTCTAGGGCTGTTCCTGTTTTCTGTTTGGCAGTTCCTGTTACAAATTCATGTCACATTTTGTATTACATTTGGTAAGATAGAATTTACATTTCCTCCTTTTATATATTCTGTGTGAATAGGAGATACCTATCATTTAAGAGATAATAAATGATTATCTGTGCGTAAAATTTATCTATTACCTCTTAGCTATTTGTGATAATGTTATGTATGTCATGTTATGGGGGTTGTAGATTACTATGATGACAAAAGCAAATAGAACTTAAAATAAATCATATGAAATAAAAGAAAAAATAGATAAAATCCAAGAACTCTGTCCTACCATTGAAGCAGATTATTTCATTTGGTGTTCAATTTCATCACAGAACTATTGAAGTCATCTTACAGGCATATCTAAGTGAAAGTTGGTTAATAAATTTTGTTGTGGTCTTCGACTAGAACCAGCTTCAAGTAAGAGGATGGGGATTTTTCCACAGTGATTTTGGGAGCTGTTCACATCACTTACATCTCATATTTACTTTAGCTACTATGTTTGAAGTCAAGAACCTAACCTTTAATGAAGATACTTTTAGCTTGCACCCTAGAGGAGATTTACCTATGTTATATATACTGGCTAGGCAGTGTGAATAGCCTTCATGAGCCAAACTGTGTACCCGTGGTCATTCAGTCAGCTCCAGTGCACTCAGCAGGACCACATGGGTACTGTAGAGATCACAATTTGTTTAGTATGCTCTATTAGCATATATTCTTTCATTGAGAATAGTAGCCTATTATATTATCCACTCCTTTCATGAAATCACAAGGATGCGTGTAATGAAAATGATCATTGTGGGATTTTTTTTCATGCCTGGTGAATTGTTTATAAAGCCCTTTGTGTATCCAACAAAAACCCCTCTCACTGGGAGAATTGATTTGGGTGAGTATGTTAATTCTGAGGCCAGAGTAAGACTGTATGCTCATACTAATCAGTTAATTTTTAAAAGGAATTTCAGTAAAGTAAGTAATCTAGGCTGAAGATGTGAGCAATACCAGATACCCACCATAATTGGAGAAAATTGCTAGGGGCAAAATTATGTAGGGTAAAATAGGGCAATAAGGTTTTCTAAGCCTTCCCTAGGGAGAGGAAATAGAAGACATTTGGCCTAAATTTACATTCTGAGAAAGAGAAAATCCATTTTAATTTATTCCTATTAAATCTAATGTTACTTTTCCAACACCTGTTTGGAACCTCTGCTCTTGGAATTGGCATTTTGTTAAGAAACTGTAAACACTGCAGAGGCACTGGATATGGCAGCATTCTCTCACTCAAAGTTAAAAGTACTCATCTGAGCCTCTCAGGCTTCTTCTTTACTAATACTTGATCTATGTGGGTCTAGATGTAAACATCTGGTTTTTATGCTTTACTAGTGTTTCACATGCCCTTGCTTTTATATAGAATTTCTTGTAGAAGATCCTAACATAAGATCCTAACATATTTTGTTAAATAAAATATGACTGTTCTATACATAAGAAGAACATGAAAATGAAAGATGTGTGTTAAAATTATGCATGCAGAAGCCTAATCTGAATGCATGTTGTGTGAGAGATTTGTGCAGTGGTTTCCCTGCTTTCTGAGACGTAATTACCATGACCATAGTTTGTTGTTAGAGCACTTAGAATGCCTATATGAAGTCATCACTGAGAGACTTAAAAAACTCCTGTTAAAAAGATTTGTTGAAGGAGAGAATCTGCAGGAATAATTCCAGTGTCAATGAGACATTTGGTATCAGATTTTTTCTGTGTATGATAGCTATGGAATGAAACCCTCCGTGGGTTTCAGGGACCTTTGCCAACAGTTCCATACAAGAGAACTGAACTGTGTTGCAAGTGGTTTGACAGTGTGTCTTTGTTGTAGATAACAGTAAAACAAGACCACATTATTCCCTGAAGTGGGTGATAGATGTTGAAAGCTTCGTCATACTCAGGTCTTCAGAAGTGGTTTTGAAGAAATGGAATTTATACTTCTTGTTTAAAGGTCATTAAGTTATTTTTATGGCTTTTTGTTTTGTTCAAGGTGATGTTTTGTGACAGCGAAAAACACTTTTAATTTAAGGTTTGTTTTGTAGAATTGTTCAAAGAATAAAGGGCATCCTCTTTCAGCTTGGTGCACTTGCAGGTGTCAGGAAACTCAAGAGTTAGAACTAGAGGAACACCCTCCTTGCTTTCAAATTTACCAGTGATTCAAACATTTGCTTTGGTGATAAGCCTTCTGCTTTTGTCCAGAGGACTCGTATCCATCGTTCTGATTGCATAGACTAGGGGAAAAGTATTTTCTACCTTTGAGGAAGCATTCTGGAGCATAAGATACTACAGTTAAAGAGGTTAGCTAATTGTAGTTGGGATACTCATTCTTGCTCTTTCTTCTAGTGAATATTCAGTATTGCCTTACAAAACTGGCCAGATCTCCTTGAGCAAGGTCTCGTGTGAATGAATCTGGATTTTGATCTCCACTGCTCCAGGGGAATACAACTCTTACCATAGCTCATAAAACATAACCTGGTCTTTTGTGCAGTTGATTCTGAATGTTAATGCCAAGATCTTAATGGATTAGAAGCTTCCAGGGAGGCATTAATGTTTTGTGACAAGAATTTCTTTTGCAGAAGATGGCCCTACTTTAGGAGATGTTAGGTAGGTGCTTCAGCACATCTAGAGCTTCCATGTTGCCCTTTGTTTTACTGTGCGTCATCTTTGCAGTAATTAGTAAAAAGTTATATGGACTTCTGTGAGATGGCTTTCCTCAAAAGGAAACAGCAGAGAGTGAAATAAAATGTTGTCTGTAGGAGGCCCTAAATTGTGTTTCTCTTCCAGGGTAGCGGTAGTCTTGAGTTGAAAGATAAGTTAAAATATTTAACATGTTCTACATGATACAGAGGAAACACTCCTGCAAATACCATGAAGCAGTATCAATTATTAAAACTAAGGTGTATGATGAACTGATCATGCATAAAACTTACTTCAGGCTTTATTATTTGAAGTAGCTGAATATTTTCATTATATCCAGAAGTGTAGTACATAATTAATTTATCTTTTTTTTTTTAAGTCTTGCATTTAATCAAGAAATTCTTTGCTGAGACAGTGGTCAAACACTGGAACGGACTTTGTAGAGAGACTGTCGATGCCCCAAACATGACAGTGTTTATGAGGCATTTGAGAAATGCCCTTAATAACATACCTTTACCTGATCAGCCCTGAAGTGATCAGGCAGTTGGACCAGATTATCATGGCAGGTCCCTTCCAGCTGAAGTAGTGTATTCTATTCAAGCATGAGCTGTGAGTTGGGTCTGCACTAAAAGTGTAAATTACACCTTCATACTGATATATCTGCTGTATTCCAGAGGGTCTGGAAGTGTGCATTCCTTCTGAAGTGTAGCTGAATGCTGTCTGCCTGATAGCACTGGGAGGAGGTGGCCCCTTGGAATGGTGTAACTCTCCCTAGAAATGGTGCCCACTCCCTAGTGGGCAAACAAAACACTTTTGGTTTCAAATAAAATTGAGAGGAAAGGTGTTCAAAGAGGATAAAAACAGGGCCCTGGGAATGAGATTCCCTTTGGGAGACTTTGGCTAGTCTTGTGTAGAGTTGTGGGATTCTTATCTCCAGATAGAAGCTGAATGCATCTCCTATTTAAATAAGCAAAGCAAAGGTAAAAATTATATATGAGTGATACATTCAGTTTTCTGTGTGTGTGTACACATCTGTATTTACCAGCATTAGTTCTTCTGAGTCTGTAATGAAATTTTTGTCTGAAATTCCTGACATTCTGGCACATTAGATGGAGAAGTAGTGTGAAAGTCCTTCTGCTTCTGCAAAGAAATTCATGTGCTCAATATTTTCAGCCTGTCTAGAACCAGCCAAAGTATGTGCTAGATTTCTTGTCAGTGAAGCAGAAATGATTGTTTATCTCTAGGAATGCTGCAATGAGGTGAATGTGTCAGGTGTAGGACTTGTTGCACTCTGTGGTGGGTGTATGTTGTGTGTCCCAGTCATGCTTCAGAAGGGCTTTTCTTATGAACCCTGGATAACACACAGTCTAATCCTACTGAAGGGTTGTTCTGGTTTTTCTTTTTCTCAGTAGCAGTCTATTACAGGGATGTAAAGCAGGATTTTGTCATTATCTACATTTTTTCTAGCTTCATTCAGCTCCAGAAATGAGAAAAGGCCATTTTAGACCCTAAAAAAAAAAATGTCCTTGCAATGTCTTTCTACATCATTTTACATTTCTCAATGAAAATATGCACTGCTGTATTATTATTTGGCCTGAAGATTTGCACAGATTATATGGTGCTCTCACAATTTCTAGTAACTTCAACAATTTTTTTTCTTTTAATAGAAGAATAGAACCAAATGACCCTTGACCAACATTTTTTTGTCATTGTTTTATTTTGCACATCCCACACTAATCAGCTTCCAGATGTGCATTAAATTCAAAAAGGGCTTCATATTTAACTTATTTTTGGATAATAGAATATAACACTATATGAAGTTTCATGATTTTTAAAAATAGAACTTCTACAAGCTCAGTTAGCATTTGGATTTATGTTCACTTAGATACAAAAGTATACACCAAAAATGTGGAGAATAATGTGATCATTTGATAGAATTAAAAATCCTTAGATTCAAATGCTTGTCTATCAATGGGATTGTAGGTTGATTTTTTTCTTTGCAGTTTTCAAATTTAATTTTATTTTTTTTAATTGAAGAAATAACTCATTTATTTTGTATGCTGTTTCCCTGGAGTCTGGCTGACTGAGTGGCTTTAAACTGTTTAAAATGCTTCGTTATAGTCATCTCTGCTACTCTCTCCAGTGTTTTTTAGGATTAAGTGCAGTTGTGCTTGAAAAAACCATAATATGTTTCCAGCACAATGAAGCAAAACAAAGAATGCTTAAGTGGAGATTAATTTAAAGTTCTTCAATGTCAATAGATGGTTTTTTTTCAGCAATAATCATAAATAAATATTCAATAAACAAGGCATAGCAATATGCAGACCTTTGAATGAAAAAAATATTCACAGCATATAGAAAAAAGGATGAAAGAATATGGGAAAAACACAATCAGTGTAGTAAAGCAATGTATATGGCTTTGACCACTTATTTAAAAGTTGGGATTTTTTTTAGAAATTATTTATGCATAGTTAAGGCTTCGGGGGTTTCTCTTTATTTTGTGCATGGGAAGGAGAGGAGTTGGGGAAAAGGAAGAGGGAATTGTTTCTATTTTTAAAATATGCATCCATCAGTTAAAAGCATTAAACATTCTGCAGTGTCTGTAATTTCAAAGTAATGTGTCTGCATTTTTTCTCCTTCAAGAAAACTTCGGAATTTGATGGATATGAAGAGAACTTCTCTGCTCAGCACTGTTCTAGAATGGATTCCAGTACTTGATATTTTAGACACAAATGCATTTAATTGGAACTGCTCATGAGAATGCTTACAGATCATACATTTCTCTCTGTTAGAATTGGTTGATTCTTTTTTTATCTTTTCAGTGCCACATCCCTAGTCTGCTTCTGCAGACCAAAGAGTTCCTTCAGCTTCTGACAGATTCCTGGGCATTTAGAGCTCTTGGTCATTCCTATGTGGCTTAAATGTCTTTGTATAGCTTGTGTATCTTTACCATTTCCAGTCATGGCCCATGGTCTTCTGCAGATTTTTTTTTTAATTCTTAATGTGTAATTTACATGGGAAGGATTTTTAAATAGACTTAATTCACCTTGACATTTTCCTGTCCTCTGAGGTCTGCCTATTTTTCTTTCTATCTTCATCTCTATTTATACCTTCTATCACATATTTTTTAGCCTTATGTTATTCCCTTTCCTGACAAATTTACTTTATTTCAATATTAATGTTTTAAAATGCTTCCTCTGGAGATAAGTATTGTGTACCACTTCTGTAGAAAAGAATAACTGTGTAATGATCTTGCATATCTGAAATCAGTCTTTGCCAGTAACTTCAGACAGCTTAAAAATGGGATTTAAACTTTTTTTATTCATCGCTGGTTTTAGGCCTTATTTTCCTTTGTATTTGAATGTTCAGATTCCTTTGTATTCACAGGTATGAAGTTTAGCTAGATAAAGAACATTCTTGTCAGCTTACAAGGATATATTTGACTTATCTTTACTAATCTCAAGTCCCATTTGTCTTTAAGTCTCCAGACATTATGATCTTTATGGTAATCTTTCATTCTTATTTTAGCAGAGTTAGCATATAAAAAAAGTTGCTGCAGGCTCGTCCTGAAACAGAAATGACATTGGTTTCCCAGAACCACTGCGTGAAGCCATAGGGATCTGCCTGTAGGGAGCCATGTATCTCTCTGCCTTAATCCTTTATTAAGATCAAATGGGGCAAGGACTTCACTCAGGATTAAGACTCTTACTTTTTGAGCCAGAAAAACTCCATTGTATCACTGTAATAATTTTACTGAGGGTTCCTGACTGATTGCAACCCAGAGGCCGTCTCATGCTATGCAATGATTATATGCTTTCTGCAAATCTGCTGTGTAGTCTGATCTTATTTCATTCCTCTCTTTCATTATCAACCATGTGATTTGAAATACTTGAAACATGGTGAGCTAGTCTTCACTTATTTCCTCCCTTATTTAAAAATAATTAGGTGGGAAAGACATTAATGTTGTTAATAGCCTGGGATTTTGAAGAGAATGCTGCACAAGAATGGAAGTTGTTCTTTCCCTTAGCTTCTTACATTAAAAAAAAAAAAAATAGTTAAGCCAGATGTTGCTAAGACAGTAATGTTTACACATCACCAAAAAAAGAATAATTCTGTAACTCTTCAGTTTTCAACCTCTTTGTAGTTTAGAAAAGAGCAAGAACTGTAACAGTTAAGAGTTAAGGTTCCAGCAAAACGCATCAGCTTGAAGCCATTAGAAAAGAAATCTCAACCAGGTGAACAAACAACTGATACAGGCTCTCTTCCTTGTATTTTGCTTCTTGTATTTTGCCAAAATGCTGTAGGCTTGTACTTACCAAGTTAGACCCAGCACAATAAGTCTTGTTTGCTACAGTAGAGTGGATTTCAGGCAGGCATCTCTAGGTGGAACCTCCCCACCACCTCTTTACTGGTTAGCACTGGGGATCCTTCCTTGAGTCTTGCTTGGTCTGATGGAATGATGTGTGGGGACCATCTAGAATAGATGTTTGGGTACAAGAATGCTTATTTACAAGCCTATATATATATAATAAAAGTAATAGAACAACTAGTTCTTTTAGCATTAACTGAACAGTAATTAATCTCCTTATCAGCTGCAGTAGACATTAGCTTTTGAGTTTGGTCAGTGTGAGCTGAAATTTTCTGAGAGTCATGCTTTCTCTGTTCCTATATATAAAGAAAAATAGCTAGAAGATGCTGTTTGAGAACCTTTATTTTGTCTAACCAAGGATAGCATTGTTTGATTGTAGCTTTCTTTTTGGATTATTCTTATTTCCAGAGGTTATACCACTGGACATCATATGGTAATATTCTTCCTCATCTTATCCAAGTTTCTTAAAAGTATTTTTAATGTCCTTCTTCATTAGATTATGTTTTTGGATTTAAGTTTAAAGTGCAGTCCCATACCTGCAGCCTTCTTAAGTCAGAATGCCTTTGCAAAGGCTGTATGCAAATACTGCTAATTCTTTCAGAATTGATAATGTGTCTTAGTATCTTTTGTAAGGAGGGATCTGTTTTTGTTGCCTGCAGTATTGGTGTGCATCACTGAGTTAACAGAAGCACCACTTTGAGCTGGAGGAGACAAAGAGGCACTTCAAGGTGTCTTTCATTTATTCCAGATGTCTGCTTGCAGGGTGACTGACCTTGTTCATAAGCTGCATTGCCTAGGAGGCTATCTTAGATATCTACCTTATATCTATTTTTAAATAGATTTTTTTTGTATGATAAAAGGTTAATCTGAAGACAGGAGTGTTCAGAGAGTGCAGCCTTCACTTGACAGTTTTAAAATTTAGGGCAGCCCATTGCATGAGTGCTTGGTTTAGATTAGGTTCAGCATTATCCCAGGAAATAGGGAGATATATAGCAAAGAATACCAAGTACTTTCTAAGATGCTGGAATATAAATGTCCTGACAAGAATGTATGGGTGAGAACGATTAATGCTGGGGGGTAAATCTTTTCAGAGAAGTTTGACATTTAAAACTGATCTGCCAGAGAACCAGTCATGGATATGAAATCCAAATGTCACTTTCGTGCTTGTGGGTTTGTTTCTTTAAGTTATGCATACCCAAAGCTGTAAAATATGTAATCAAATTTAATCCAATTTACTACAGCAGTAAAGTTTTTATTTATTTATTTATTTATTTATTTATTTAGTGTGTCAAAGTAAGGAAATCATTGTAGTGAATACTGAATTGTGACTCAAAATCAGGAATCAAACTAATGCAGGTGGAATGCACTTTCTGGAATCAATTCTGGACCTTTTCATTGCTCATATTTGGATCTGCATGGTTAAGGCAGAATATATATATCAGTCTGGTTCATAAACTTATATGAGCCTGGGTATCTGTGGTTTTTTGGATATTTTGGTTTACTTTTTGATCACAATGCACCAATATATTCCAATTTTTTTCTTTACTATCAGTGTGGTTGTAGAAAGCAGTGAGTAGTACTCATTTTATCTGGGTGATTTATGGTACTTACTTTGTCAAGAATGGCATAAATTGAAAACCTTTAGGGATCTCAGTGAGAAGTCTAATTCTTAATCTCCCTGGAACTGCAATACAACTTGCTCGAGTCCAGGCATTCCCAGCCACCACTGACACCTGATACAATGCAAAAGCTAAATCTGAGGCCAACAGGTTGACCAAATTATCATGCTACCCACAGTGTCTTGCTTGCTTGCTAGTAATTCCCAAATCTGAATATCTATGCATAGTTTGTTTTAGGTAATAAGAATATTAATCTGTAAATGAACCTCTGAGATGCAAATATAATGTGCTGAATAAATACCAATTATTATTCATTAAAATGCAAATGCAGATAGGCACTTTAGAGACAGTTTAGGTTGTCAAAATAAATGAAATAAAAGTCAGGACATCAGTAATTAGATACTTACAAGAGACGTGTAATATTTTACCACAATTGCTGGACCAAGACAATGTAAGGCTCCTTTTCCTTCAGCTTTGTGTTGCAGCCTCACAACTGCTTTTTTCTCCTATGACTATTTAAAATATTCAGGTACTGCAGTTCATACTTAAATTTTATTAGGTGTATTCTAAATATAAATCTTTCTGTGGCAGTAAATTTTAGCTGTATTCCTTCTGCTCACCTTAATGAATTCTGTAGTTAAATCCCTGTGTGCCATATTAAAAAAAACCTAATCTCAGTTTACAGAGCAGCATGAATGGAAATATTTATTTTAGCACTTGATAAGCATGTATTTTCTAGGTTTACACAGGTTTCATACTTTCAATTCACTACTCAAGTAAACCATTAAGCCATCTACACACAGATGTCAGTCAAGTAAGTTAAGAAAAATGCCAATGAAATTTTGTGAATTTTTTTTCTGAGTAGTATGAAGGGCTCATTACAGTAAGCACTTGAAAGGGTGTTTCTCAATTAAAGATGATTTATAGACACTGTTTTGTGTTTAAAGTGCTATCACAAATTGTGAACAACAAAGTTTGGGACTTTTGTGACATGGACACAACTGTAATGTGTTGCTGTTAACTTATAAACACCCTTTGAGGTTATAAATTTGCAGTAGTCTACCAATGGCTGTGTTTTAAGAGGTTGCACTTGGTCTGATAACAGAGCTGTTATGGCTTCATTAAGCCTTATCTGTGTGTATGTATACTCCTGCATAATTAATGCCAAGTATAGCCACATGTCAGCATTTAACCCTTCATTGTCTTGAGAGCTAAATCAAGTAACATGAAAGTAATTGTATGTTATGTTAGTTAGTGATCTGTTGAATCCCTTGAATCTAGATAGAAGTAGAATCCAAATATAAATTGAATGTTGGTACCCTATCCATGTCTAAAGCAAATTAGTTTAGGAAGTATTGAGAACATGACTTTTTATGTTTTAAAACTAATTTATTGATTTTTTTTTTTTTTAATGAGTTCAAGTGACTGATTTTCATGGTCTACTGAAGAGTTTCTTGTGGTCCTTTCTTTTCATGGGATAGTATTGTTAAATTTGATCAAGTAAGAGCCTCTTTTAGGTGTCATGAAATAAAGTCTAATAAGAATTAATTGTCTTTTAGTAATTTCTGTTTGCAGTATGATAGCACCAAAATGGGAGATTATTTTAATGTCATTAGAATTAATTAACATATATCTGGCAAATATAAGTTATTATCCAAGTCCTTAGTGAAGTCCAAATTACATTCAAATTGCCCTGCTGTGAGTGTATTTTTCAGAGGGCAATATCCAAGATTTTTCTGTTTGTGTCAATCTCTGAAGCATAATGTGAAAGAAGCATTAGGTGAAATCCCATGGGACTTGTTTTGCTGTTTCCCGAAGCCAGAAATTCAGTGGCATCAAAACCAGATACAAAGTAGATGAGATAGTGATCTGGAATTGTAATGAGGTGAGGAAATGAAAAGGTACAAGAATTAAGTATTTCACAGCATTATTCTGGTTAAGTACAGGAAAGGAAGAGGAAAAGGAGAGTTGCAATAAAATGCTCTGTGTAAACACTGAAGCAGGAACTGGATGATTGCCCTCTTCCTTTATGTATGTTGACCCTTAAAGTAACTGGGATGGTGGTGTTTGTAAATTTTCATACTGGTGTGACTCAGTTTTGCAACTCTGCCTGCTATAAATGCCTTGAAATAATAAAAAATATGGCAGATCTCCTTTTCATATGGGGAAATATTTTGCTCATTTTCCTTAAATGAGGCAAAGGGCACAGTGTGCTGTAAATGATAGAAATTAAATTCTCTGCATAGTGGTAGGAGTGAAACAATACCAGTAATGAAGGCTAGAAATAAAAATCCCCATCCCCTCCCCTTATGAAGAACACAGAACATATGTTCTGTGAAGAACACAGATAAAAAACTTCATTTTTTCCCTTGAGTTTACTTCCAGTAGTTGCATCAGGACCTTGAAATACTTGTAACGTATCATTGACTTTATATTACCTTTTCACTCATTCATCTAACACCTTCATCCATCTGCCATGTTATTATCACTCTGTTCAGATGAACTAGTCTCTCTAAAAAATAGAATCTTTTATAATGGATTTTAAAAGATTTGTATGATTTTTCATTTTGATGTCATTTAAAGGTGCTTAGGTATGGCAACCAGTAATGTCCCTATTAGGCCTGCTTGGGACTAAGGAATCACAGACAGTGCTATTAAATCTAAAGAAAACCTTCCAGTGCCAAAGTGTTTATAGCTGTGGTGGGGATTCTGTGATTTAAATTTATTTATTTAATGTAAACCTTGCTGTAAAATTGCTCTTTCTGAGCTTATTATTCTGATATACGTGTGTGTGTTATGATATAAAGTACATTTGCAGATGGGAATATTAGATACAGATAGTATATACACATACTAAAAGTCAGAAAAGACACAAAAGGAAGAGAAAAGAGCCAAAGTGAATTTGGACTGAGACATGTCTGAGACACAATTTCAAGACAGATTAACATATGCAAAATTAAGAGATGAAGAGCTGTCTTCATACTTCAGCTTGAGTTTAATTACACAAATGATTTTTCTGATGAGCTGGTTGGGTCTATTGTATATAACTTACAGATGAGGTTCCCAAAGGCTTGGAAACTTCTCACAGAGTATTTCCAAGTGTAATGAAAAACATCACCAACTCTGTTACACCCAAAAGAGGAAAAGGAGAAAGGGAGCTGTTGAAAATGCTCTCTGTGTGTGTGTGGGCACGCTCTGGACTTATTTTGCCTCAGAGAATTAGGATTTCTGTCCAGAGGGGTTAGTTAAAATGAATTGCATGAGCTGTATGTATTCATACAGTTCAACTCTATGGAAGGTGAAAACACTAGATATAATCTAGGACTATTTAATGGATCTACATAACACTTACAGAATGCAACAGTGTGCCATTGATATAACAGTTATATAGGTATATAACAGGTATATGAATCAAATATTGAAAGACTATGTTCTGATAGAAAATGAGGTTTATCAAATTATGATTAAAAAAATGAAAAAGCAAACCAGAATGAGTAAAAATAGTGGTGAAAATAGTTTCACAGTCTATCAGCTGTCAGCAAAATAGTGTAAGGAATTACTTTGTAGTTTACAGGTATTTTCTCATAAACTGATCACAAAGTTAGCAAACAAGTAAAACAAAACTACTACTTATGAAAAGCTGTACCTTTTGCAAAGGAATGTATCCTCTTGTGAACAGGAGGTCATCACATCAAGGCTACTTTAAAAAAGTTTGTGGAAGGTCCCTGTTTCCTGAGTTTATATATTTTAGTAATTACAACTATCACAGTAATCAGAAAATAATCTCTTTTTAAAGTCTAAAATATTCACATTAACTGATAAACTTCAGTGTATTAGAATAGTAAACTGGGATATTCTAGCATTCTACTTTTAATAGTCATATATCTGTTTGCAAGTCAACAGGATTCATATTCATGTTTATAAGTTTTGGATGCTGTGTTGGTGTCATGGTGTTTCATTGTGCAATTTGTTGCAGATTCTTATCATAAATGAAAGCAAATTACAGCCCTTCACTGGTTATGCATTTCTTCTGAATGCTTTTAGTGGCACCACTCTTTATTAGTGGAAGGCTCAGAACTAGTTTTGGTTTTTTTCAAAAGTTAAGACTCAATTATGTGGCAGGAGGAGGGAGAAATCTACATCAACTGTTTGTTGCATTAAATCATTGGAGCTGTATCACAAGGGTTGGAATTGAGCCACAGGGACATATGTCCTTCTGCTTTTGCAAATGATATGTCTCATTTTTAAATACTGCTGTCGTGTGAGATGTAATAGACCTAATTGGCCTTAGGGATGAACTCTGAAGAATTTAATCTTTGAACTTAGGAAGGGAAAAGAATCTGAATTTTCTCTTGTTGATAATTATTTCCCATGTATCAAATAGAAAAAAACATAAGGTGTTACAGTTACTGAATGTGAATTGTATCTTATTTCTCAAATGTAGATCCATTTATTTTGAAATGTCAAGAATAGAAAAACCACCCTCTAGCAAAAACTCTTTTGTGTGGTATGGGCTTGTCAGCATTTTATTATAATTCCATTCTTCAGGCTATAAAAATTTGCTTTAAACCAGAAGCTGGATATGAAATATTAACCTCAGGATAAACTTGATTTATCAAATTTGGCTAAATTTGGCTTCATTTTGAATAGTCCAGAGGTTCAACCAAAAAGAAATTTGGTTTTTTTTGACCATTCTGCTGTGTGCATTACTCAAATTACTGCTGGTGTGTAACCTGCTATTTCGTGCTGCCTACGTGAAACTCTTGGAGCGTTTACTTTATATGGCTGCCATTTTTAAGGGTGAAAAATAAACACTGATATATGGATGAGATATCCCCCAAACTAACTCAGTTAGACTTCCTTATTGCTCGCATTGAGCTTGGTCTAAAGCTCCCTGGAACAGAGTAAATGTGTGTTATGGTTTAAACCTGGTGGGCTGCTTGCTCCTTCTCCAGTGGGATGGGAATCAGAAGGGTAAAAAAATGAGAAAACTCATGGATTGAAAATAAAGACAGTTTATAGGTAGAGCATAAGTGCTGTGCAGAAGCAAAGCAAAACAAGGAATGCATTCACCCCTTCCCCTGGGCAGGCAGGTGTTCAGCCATGTCCAGGAGAGCAGGGCTCCACCATGTTTAACCTTTCCTTGGGAAGAAAAATGCCATCACTCTAAAAGTCCCTTCCTCCCCTCATCCTTCTTCCTCCAGTTTTATATACATGGCTGAGCATGATACCACATGGTATGGAATATCCTTTTGTTCAGTTGGGGTCATCTGTCCCAGCTGTGTCCCCTCCCAATTTCTTGTGCTTCTTCCTGCTGTATGAGCAGGAGAAAAGGCCTTGACTCTGTGTATGCACTGCTCAGCAATAACTGAAACCATCATGTCTTATCAACAGTGTTTTCAGCAGAAATCCAAAGCACAGCCCCATATGAACTACTGTGAATAAAATTAGCTCTATCCCAGCCCAAGCCAGTACATTGTATTAATTCAAAGAGGACTAAAAGCCCAGTAAAATGAATTTTCACTTGGATTACTGAGAGAGATTTGCTGCTGAATGAAGGTATCTAACTCATACTGCCAATGATGTAAAATAAACCACAAAGGATATTTCATTCTGTTTTCCAATAGGCTTCTTGCTTTAAGTCCTCAACTAGGAGGTGGCATACTGATATACAGACCAGCACTGCTTTTGGATAATACCAGACAGCTCCTTATTTTAAAATTTCCTCATGAAGAAAAAAGGAAACAGTTTTTGGAATGTGGGATTTCAATAAAATGTTCTTATTCACAATCATGATGGTGCAAATTACACAATTGTCTCCTTTTGCTGCTGTCCTTTTACAGTAATCAATATACAACCATAATATTACAGCTTAAATGTGAAGAGAAGCACTTTGCACAATAAGATCTGCCTTATGTTAAAACTTCTTTGCCTCAAGTTTTGACTACATATAAATTTCACAAGCCTGATTTATCTTTATTGATTTTTAACAGGACAAGCTAAAATAGGGTTTGAAGCTCTCAAATGAGAGCAGGTATAATCACAGAATTTTCTCAATGTAGGCAAATGTGTGCAGCTAGGGGAAAAGTCCTGATTGTGTCCATCTTCTTATATTCAACTTGTTCTGCTCTTCTGTGTCCTTAGGATAGAATAGGGGGGTTATGTTTGTTGTATGGCTGAAGATTTCACTGAACTCAAAAAACAAAAGAATTGGGACATAGGGCAAATGGAGCAGAAGAGAACTGGCTAACAGTTGCTATTTTTTCCTGTGTAGTTGGCATATTTCTCACAGTTAGGGAAACTTGGAGGTGTGATTGTATAAATGCAGAATCATTCTGCCTGTTGGTGCCAATGTTCTGCACTGAGTTTACTGGATTGCATTTGTATCACTTGGTTGCTGGGCCAATTAATTTGTCAGAAAGTTGGGCTTTTTTGATTTCAATAAACCTTTGTAAAAATTTAATCTACATTGCTTGGGCCTGTAAGGCCTGACAGGCAAAAGATGGTGTATATTTCTAATTTTTTAAAAATAGATTCATACTGAAAATAAAAATGTCTTTCAATATACTTGGAAAGGAATGGGCAAGACTAAACCATGATTCAGAAGAACGTCCTTTTAAATTAGAACTTTGAGATGGATGTAAGTAATGTGCTCAGATAGCATGAACAGGAAAAAAAAATGGGAGTAGAAAAGGTCCCAAACAGATGCCTGGCAGCAGTTTTTCACAGAAACAAAAAATCTGTGGAATGTCCTAGACATGATTATGCAACTGAGAGGTAAACATTGGGCTACTTAGGGAAATTCAAAGTTATCCAGGGGCACATGGGACACAGTAAACTTTGAAATGTAGGGAGCTGTTAAAATATGCTTCAAATATCTTCAAATATTCTTGGCTATACAGAGATATTGATGCTGAATTAACTGTCACTTTTACATGGTTTAAATCATCAATACCTTTCCTTTAGTGAATCCTCAGGGGAACTCATATGGGTAATTTGTTCAATTTTTGCCTTCTTTTATCTGCTTATTTATAGGTTGCTTCTGAATTCATTACATGGACGTTTCCCATCCTTATGGTATTGATTTAACATGCTTTGGAATCATGATGGTTGTGAAGTCCCTGGCTCACAGTGGAGGATTGATGTTTGGTGTGGCAGAAAGGTGCGTTTAATTTGTGCTACTCACTACTTTCCATGTGGAGTATTAGCTTGTTTCTTTCCTAAAACCCCTTTGATTCTTCTTACAGAAAATTTGAAATACCTTGAATCAATATCAATTATCTTTGCCTGAGATGTAATTCACAGGTAGAGCTGCAATCTGCATGAAGCAGTTCCACAAGTAGACTACTAAAATGGACATGATTCTTATGTGGATAACAAAGAACTGCAGTTTATCTAAATGAAATGTAGAGAGTTTAAGGTTTATATTTTTGTTCCAGTTATAAATATGTCTGAGTAAAGAAAGCTAGGACTGTCTCTAGGAAATAATAGCTGACTTGCTGTTGTGCACTTACGCTGTCTCGCAAGTCAAAAATTGATTGTGAAATTGTACAATTTATCATAGTTGAACCTATCTTTGGGTAACATCTTTGACTTAAAACATCATTGTAGGTAACAAAATAATGTTGTTCTTTTCATCTGCAACTTATTTCTCTGTATAGTTTGACCATAAATCCCACAATGATCAAAGTTGCAAAGGTTAATTTCTGACCAGGATATGCAAGAATCTTTCCTCTGAAACAGCCTGATTTTTAGTAAATTCATGATCTTTAGGAACAAAGCCAGGAGTTTTTTTTTTGTGGTCACTATTTTAACAGCCAGTAGGCTGACTAGGATAACAGTTTTGTGCTAATTATATTTCAGTCTGTCCAAACCTATTTAAGTCACTTTTACACAGTGGCTTCTAATTTATTTGCTTTTCCGCTGTGACAGATCTGACCTCACAATGAAGTCTACACATTACTTTCATAATCTGCAAACCACTGTATGTTTTCAAAATTATTTGATTTTGTTCAACAAATTTTGGACAAAATTCTATGACACGTTGGGAAATGATGGGGCAAAAAATCTTGTGGTAGGCAGATATTATGGCTGGATTGTCTATAAGTATTAAAATAGCTTAAATCCCCTCAAACATCAACAATCTTTTTATATTAACTATATAAAATATGCAGAGCGTATGGTGTAGCTGATGTATTATTGACAGTTATTTGTCCTAACAGACAGATGTGCTGTCATTCAAAATTTATGCCAGTAAAACCAGTAAAATACTGCAAACATTAAAATATTTGTTTATTATCCTACATAAATCACACATCTAACGTGCTGTTATGAATACTCTAAAACTTTGCTGATTGGTTTTGTTTTGTTTTGGGCTTTTTTTTCTTGTTGGAAATAAGAAATAAAAACTAAACAAAATGTTAGTGATTGCATGTTAGCAATTGAAGATGAAATAAAGCCAGAATGTTCAGGTATTATCATGAGAAAGGGAGGGAGTACTAGTCTTTTTGATTTCTGTATTGTAGAAAATAATTGGCTCATTATCATAATTACATTCATGTTCATGATATCAAGGTCAAACAAAATAATAGTAACAGTAGAGGGATGTCATTTTACTGATTCTGGCAGATATTAATTGAGGTTATAAGAATTCGGTAGTGCTGAAAAGAGACAGGTGAATATCAAACCCAGAGGACCTTCACTGTATTGCATATTCTTTACCATCTGTTTTGGGAATTCCATGTTCAGCCATGGACTGGGAAAGGATGAAAAGTTACATCTCCTTGTTTTCCACTTCACTTCTTTAAAAATGCTGTTTTCAAGATAATATTATGATGAAATGTGTATATTTTTAATTTGAACTTAAAAGTTTAGATTTTTATACCAGAAAAACATGTTTTCTGTTAGGTGTTTATATTTTGGAGCACTGAATTCTTCATTATTTATTCCAGTTCAAATAGTATTTCGTTGGTCATTAATGAAAATCATTAATACTTTCAGCAATGAGTGTTGGCTGTTTCTCTCTCTTGTCTCTGAAACCTTTTGTAATAAGAGGAACCATTTACTTTGCCCTTTTAGTGGTAAAAAAAAGAAGTCATTTAAAAGATTTATGCCAGTAGAACATGGAGAGTATTAAATGAGCTTCACATTGGTTCTAAACCCAATAGATATTTAACTGAACAGTATTAATGGATGTTCAAAGGCATTTTGATTAGTTCATGCAACCAGCTCAACTTCCTAATAGAGAAGGCATGGTGATAAATGTGTTAAAAGAGCTATATTGATTTAGCAGTGTTGCTCTTTTACACAGTCCTTGGCAATGAAACAGCATATGAAGTATAAAGTCAAAACTTTACCAGCTGAATCAACACAAGAATGTTTTGTTTGGGTTTTATGTAAAACTGCTGTTGTGGTCGCTAAAAGATACTGTTTCCTAAGTTCTCCAATACCTCATTTTGCTTTAATTAAATCTTCTACATGTTAAATTGATGTTGAATTGACAATTGAATATTTGAAGTTTGAATTGACACTAAAGTTAGAAAATCAAACAGTGTGTGTGTCTTAAATAGCAAAAGCAATGATTGTTTTCTGAGTCCAATTGGCTGATCTAATTTAGCTAAAGTTTTGCAAAAATGTCATCTTGATGGACATATAGAACTGGAAAACCTCATTTGATAATCTGTTAAATGTACATATCTGTTTAAGAAATTCTCAGAATGGGAACAGTTTTTGCTTAATGAGATAAACTTCTGGCTCATTCCTTGATACATCTGACCTCAGCTGATCTCTCACAACAAGGGGAGCACCACAAGTGAGGTCCAGGGGGCACCCAGCTACCTTGGGTGTCCCACACAGCCCCCAGCAGCCATGTAGGGGTGGGCACTGGGCATTTTGGGCTGCTGGAACTAACGCCATAACAATGTGACTAAGCTCTCTAATCTTAGCCCTTAAAAGATGAAGCAGTGTTTGCTGAAGGTGACCTTTTGTCTTCAAACAAATTGCACGTGTTACAGTGATAGCAAAACTTATGGTTTTCCTATGTTACGGAAGTTTTCAATTTTTTTCTCTGTGCTATGGAGCACAATGTCATCAACAGAGTATGATCAGTGGCAGTTTTATGAAACTGTTTGAATATGGCTATGCTAAATATTTGGTCTTTGATACTGAGAGGTTTCTTAAATTCATTTTAATCTTGTGGGTGGTGTGTAAATGAAAGGAAAAGAAATGTTTTTTCAGATCACCCATGAAAAGTGGGAAAATAACTGAAATAGCTGGATGCTTCTGTTAAAATTTGTATGTGTCAGTGCTTGGCTAAAATTATGGCACTAAAACAGATTTACATTTTGAATTGTCAAAAAGAAAGCGTTTGGGTTCCAGCTGGTAATTAACCCCTACCACCTTTTCCCTGGCCTCAGCTCCTCTGGCAGGGTATGTATTCTGGAGGGAGGACCTAATCTGTCTTTTATCCTCTCTAATTGCTCCTGTAATTGGATGTGTATGTCTATACCCACTAGAGTGGTTGTGGTCCCATCTTCCATCTCAGGAAGATGGCATTACTGAATCACATCTGCCACACCTGGCACAAGGACCTCAAGTTTAGAGTAAAAGTAGAATTTTACTTAAACTTAGTAGGATGTATGGAAAAGGAGAAGGACGGACATTTAGGGTTTTTATTGTTCTATTGATTTATTTTCGTCTTGTCATTTTTTGTTTTGTTTTTCTTTATTTTTGTATTTTTCCCAGTTTCTCTTATTTATTCCCTGGGAGCCTGTGTCAGCTGTTGTTGCATTTGCACAGATCTGAGTGACATGACTTTTGGCCGTGGGCTGCATCAAGTCTCACTGCAAATATCTGATTACCTCCTGACCAGCAGCTAACCCTGCTCTCCAGCTGCTCAGTGAAGAAGGGTATCTCCTATCCACCCATTAATCAGTGCAATCTGTTACTGGCCTTCTCACATCAGCCCTGTGCCTTCACCACACTCACCCTGCTTCTGTTCCTCCTTTCCCCCTGCCTGTCAGGTACTCCGACCTGGGAGTCCTCCCAGCTTCCTGTGAATCACATTGCTTTTCAGTAGGTGGCAGGAAGAATTATATAGTTATCCATGGACATTGCTACAAGATGCATTTAATGAATGGCCAGGCTGTCAAATGTCTGAAAGTGATGTAGGAGCAATGTTTCTTGCCAGTTGGAATAAGTATCTGAAATCTGGGATTTGCAGTGAGTGCTTGTCTGAGCAGCAGCTGCCTGCCTGCAAGAGCTCTGGAAAGAGAAATTAAGCTGTGGAATGGCTGTGCTTGTAAAAATTGTCAATATTTGCCTGCTGTGTTGCTGACAATTTTTAGTTCTTGTAAAATGCTCCCTAATTAACCACTGGCATGAGAGGTTTCATGGGAATTAGAGGTCTAATTTTTCAGAAAGAAAGGAAGAAATAGTTCTCATCCAACTGGGAGGAATTGGCAGCTGTGCCCAAAGTCTTGATATTGCTAAATCAGTTCTTTAAATGGAATGGAGAGTCAGATTAAGGCTTGTAAAAGTTGCATGATAATTTAGTCTCTTTCTTATTGGTGTGACATGGCTGATACACATCTCTGCTGGTTCTTTGTTCTGTACTTTTGTGTGGGTTTGAATAAATATGCTGCCTGAGCTGATTTGCCCTTACATTCTCCATGCAATTAAACAGCTCAGGAAAAATGCTATACTAGTAGGATTTGATTTAGGACAGTGTTTTTAGCACTTAAACCAGTGTATCTTAGGCCTATCCTGTGTTGAAAAAAGGTCACAGAGAAAACTACATTATTAAAGGTATACAGCTACTGTAATGTGTGTAATCATATGGTACTCTTACACCCCTTAAGAACTTTTTCCCTGTATATACACCTGCTTTGTGTAAGAGGAAAACTTCTAGGATATTAAGCATGCTCACATTGTGTTAATATTTGAATTTTGGCACCAGAACTGGTATTGACATCCATGCTGCAACATGCTTCTCATGCTTCTAAAATAGTTGTTTTTCTGCATATTAATAATAGGTGCTTTAGCTTTACTCTAAAATGAAAAATGGAGGTGGTTGAAAAAGATCTCAGGTGGAGTAATTTTCACTAAGAGGAAAGTCTGGGGACAGCAGAAAGCCTGATATAGGTTCATTCCTGCCAGATACAAGAAAGTATTGTAGTGAGATTCTCAGGGATAATACTTTTATAGAAATAGGACATTTTATAGCAGCTACAAAACTAAGACTTCAAAAGTGAAGGACATGGGCAAAATTAAAACTGCTGCTTTGCTTCCTTCATCTGTATACACAGGTTGTCAGTATTTTAAGGCATGGTAGAAGCACGATTCCCTATTTTCTGAGGGAAAGGGCTTCCATGTGCCTGGAAGCAGTAAGGCAGCAACCAGCACTCTGGAATTGGCTTTTCAGGAACAATGGCTCTTAATGAATAAATTGATACTTCTCATTGCTCTGTTTATTACTGTTTTTTATATGCGTAATGTTTAGAGAATATCTGGATGTAATAAGTAACATAGTTATTAATAGTTATATATCAATTATTACAATAGTATGTAATAATTACTATAGCAATATTTAACAAATGTGTTGTAAACTACATAGTCTAGCTGAAAAATAAATGGTCTTGAAACCTGGAAGCTGTTTCTAAGAATGTGTGATGACTTGCAGATTTTTTAATTAATTAATTGAAACCTTCGTCTTTGTTTACTCAGAAATGTGTCTGGATTAGTAAAGACGTGCAACACATTAAAATAAATTTCTAAATTATTTCCTATGTAAAAGGTTTGGAACAAGAAGGATTTCCCTTGCATTACATTTGCACCACTTTTTTATGTTTTGAATAACATTTTTAGATACAAAGTGACTCCTCAGAAATACAATAAAATGAGAAAAGCTTAAGGGCAAGTTGTGCCGTTAGTGAGTGATGATACTTCTATCTGGCAGTTCAGTTGGCTTGAATAATACAAGGTTTATGTGATTTATTATCTTACAGTGCTGAAGTAGTCTACTAATACAAATGTTTCCATTTAAAAAGAGAGTGAACTTTCTAAATGGAAAAGATAATGTTTTATTAATTTTTCTTCTTGGTTCTATATTCTTGTGCCCTGCAGCTCTAGTGCAGCTGCTGTAAGTGCAAATGCAAATACCAACTTGCTTAATGGGGTAATTAAAGGCAGTGGAGGAAAGTTATGTAATGGATACTCACTAAGTGTAAAATATATTCCAGCCATACCATATGATATTTTAAACAGTGGAATTGTCTCCTGAGGTTGGAAAGCCATTGAATGTTGCTTGCAAAATAGTTCTTTTTTCCTGAAATTGGATGTAAAAAAAGTAAAAGGCTTTTCCTTAATTCAGCAGAATCTAAATTCTTTTTGTTCATTTTAGTTGAGTAGTGTAATTTGACTTTTTTTCCCATTATTAACCCAGCTTCCCAATATAGTTAAAAAACATTGTATTGAAATCCTGGTTAGCAGCTGCATTATTAGGAAGACCATTATGGAAAAACAGTTTTCAGGAAAAATGCTTTGTCTTCAGGTTATGTTCATCATTGCTCTGCACATCTTTGTGTAACTGAATGCGACTGAGGACAGACTCCAAGGACACAGACCATTGTGTAGTTTAGCAGGGGAAATAAAAGCTGTTTAACATGTTCAGAAATCTGTGATTAGATAATTGAAGACTTTTGTTTTCAAAACTACCAGGTTTTGAAACTGGACTTTGTCTTTTTAAAATTACTGTGCAATATTTGGAGATAGCTTCCAGTGCACTGGACTTCACAAATCTTTCCAAAGACAAAGTATTTGGCTTGCTCACTAGAATTCTTTCCTTTAGTAGCAAAGTGTAAAAGTCAAGTGTAATTCACAGTGTAACCATAGTGATAAAGTTATAAATATATAGAATTCAGTGTACATTTGAAAGGAGATTTTCTACATTTTAAAGAACAAAGCAGAGAGCTCCTGAATTCTTGACTGAGGAAAACAGTGGCTCTAGAGAGGGCTTAGGGAGCCAGAGAAGAAAAAGTAACTCCTCAAGAGCAACCAGTTTGACAAATATTAGTTCGGTCTCTGGCTGTGAAACAGTGCAGGAAAGACTAAAAGTCAGCATTTAGTAGAAAGACCAAAAGACTTGTTTTAATCTGTGAAATCAATACTGGAAGTGTTCTCAGTGATTGATGTTGATCGTTTAAAAGCGTACAGAAGAGCAGGAGAAGATGTAGAAAAATATCACATAAATATTGCTTGAGGAAACTGCAAAAAAACCTGTTTATTTCATTCATAGCAATCTTTAGTATTACTTGGTATAAGATGCATAAATTCCTTCAGATGGGGAATAAATATTGAGTGCTAAAAATATTCTGTTAAATGAGTTCTTGAAAACTGGAATGGATCACATGTAGTGATATGGAAATATCTGGGGGACTTTAAGGTTCTGTAATAACCAAGCAAAATCTGGTCCAGTAAATCCTAGGAACATGTGAAACGCTGAGGCAACAAATTTTGCAGGTAGTCAGAGATGTGGTGTGAGGAGTACAAGCCCATCACTGTAGTAGTGGACACAGATAAGCTGGGTTGGGATTCGATAATTCCAAGGCTGTGTTGAGGTTCTGTAACTCCATAATTTTAATTTCATACATCTCTTCTTTTGGTGAAGAGTTTGATTTTTTAATTATTTAAATAATAATGTTTTCAATTTATTTCATTTTTAAATAATTGATGGGGTTTGTTTTGGGAGGGGAGTGTTGTATAAAAGTTATAGGCCAGCTTTTGGTGGTAAGGAAAGTTCCATCCCTGACAAATATCTTGCATTATGCTCTTTGACTATGATCAAATGGGGGAACTTTAGGTATGATAACAATAACTTTAATTAATACAATAAAAATCATTGCCTTGCTGGGTGATAATATACACATATTATCCCATGGAGCCCAACCCTAAGCTCTCAAACCTACATTCCAGCCTGGCTTTGAGCATTTTTGCTTGGCTGTGGCAGCCGTGTCTTTCTGCATTTGATTGTTGTTGGCAGGTTGCAGAGGCTGCTCTCTTCTCAGCCTAGCCAGATCTCTACAGTTCTATGTCATACTGGAAGCAGAAGAAAGCCTCAAGATGACCTGGAAACTATTACATGTTTATGGTCCAAAGTTTGTAAATGTTTCTCATTCCAAAACAGTGGTTGGCTGGAAGAGAAGCTTATGAAAAGCATGAGAACAGGGAATAGTGCTTTATGAATGGAGCTGCTGGAGAACTGTAATTACCATATAAATAGGATTTTTTTATTGTTATAGGAGGAAGGAACATACTCCAAATCTGGAAGCCAGATAACATGGGCCTAATCTAATTTAGGTGTCTGTAGCTGAGTTTGTAACATGGCACTTCTTCTATATTCAGAGTGTATTTTGGTATTTTAAGGGAAGATTCTTCTGACTGGTTTTAGAAATATACTTCCAGGCAAGATAAATTATATCTTATTGACTAGGTCTTTATTGACTGTAATGAAATATAGCTGAAATGTAGATAACAACAATGGCTACTGATGAATCCTATTTAAGATATGTATTCAGAACACCACAGGCAGTGCAATATTGCACATTTCCATCAAAAATGCATGTACTTCTGAAATAGATGTGAGAAAATTATACCCATTCTTCCCAGCACAGCAGTATGAAAGTTCATGCACTTGATTAATAGAGAAAAAGAAATCAGATGCATTGTATGGTTGACTGATTTATGCTGAAAATGCTCTTTATCTTTGAACTCTCAGATTGCAGGTCAGACTGGATTGTGTAACTTTTGTTTCAGAACATTCTGTGCAGATGCAGTTGAACAGATATGTGAAGAAAAGAGTTCTTTCAAACAAAAGCTGAGCAGATTTCTCTAGCCATTGTCAATGCGGGATACAATTAATGTAGGCTTGAGAAGCAACCCCAGTCCTGATAAATTGCACTAAGCTTTTAACTGGTATTTTGGAGGGAGGGGAGGTAAGTTCTGATGAGTGGTTCTGACCCATCTTCCTCATCTTGCTCCCCTTCAGAAGTATTTTGCCTAAGCTTCCTTTTTGTATTTGTTTGTGTACCTTTCCACACAGATGTTGAGGCTTATTTATACACTTCAAAGAAATAATTTTACAGGAAGTACAAGTATTGTAAAGTGACTGCCAACATACCCAGGTTAAACTAGACATTGTTCTTTTCACCTTTGTTAAAGTTGTTTGAGTAAATAGTGAACTTCTAAAAGCCTTTTGTTGTTTTTCACTTTTAATATAACTTGGATATTGAAATTTAATGAGTCTATACTTTTTAATGAGAATATTTAGATCTTTTGTATGAGTTGAAGTGCTAATACCATGAATATGCAATATATTAAAATAATAGAACTTTGATGACTTAGTGAAAATAAGCAATGGAATGCTGGTAGCTGCCAGGAACACTGTGTTTTTGCATCAGCTGGCAAGTAGGCTTCTATATCACCTAAAGTTTTTAGTCAACACTGAGAAATTATTAAAATGCATGGAAGAAAGTCCTACAACGGCCTTCCTGGTCAGTCTTGTAACAAGGAAAGGAATTTTTTTCTTCTATGTAATAATATTGAAGTATTGAAGCATCTGTGTCCTTTCCAATTTTGTGGAGAATGTAACTGTCAAAGTTCAAAATGGACTGAAGCAGTTGAAAGAATATTCATTCATGAAAAGTACAAGATATAACATCAATGGACAGGTTGTGGTAGCTTCAAAATGTCCGTGGTAGGAGGTGAAACAGAGAACTTTAGAATTCAATAATAATAATTTCTGTTGATTTCTACTCTTTTGTTGAATAGAATAAAAGGATGTGAGCCCCAAGTGCTCAGGCATGGATTGACCACTTGGGTTTCTTCTGATGTTTTGAGCTATTCATTTTAACACCTTGACCTAATTGGATGTGTGAGGTGTAATAATTGATTTAACAATTTAGATATGTTTACTGTTATGTCAGAGAGTAAAGGAAACTTCTTAAGTGCTGCGTTGTGGCATGTATCCTTCTGACCCATGGAAATTCCATGGAAATACTGTTTTGAAAGATTAAGAGCTTTGATAATGCTTCTTGTTAAGGAATCAGCTCCTGTTTGTATTCAGAACAGTAATTGGGAGTGGGAAACATATCCTTTTTGGTAATTAAAAGTGCTCAAATGCTGTAGTTTGATGCGATTTCTTAGTTATTCTGTTCCTGCTTTTATAGTTTCTGTTGGAATTTGCAAGGCTGAGCACTTATTCCAGATTCTACAGTGCTGGAACTTTGCTCGCTGTACGTACAGGTAACACAGGTTCATGCCCAGGATGGGATTTGGGACTAGGTCTGCATGCTGAGATGTTGCACTCCCATCTCCCTCGGTAGCTCTCGTGTTTAAGCTCCCTTTACAAACGAGCAGACGTTTAGTCAGTAAAGGGAGGGGCCGTACCGTGTACTTCGGCAGAAGTTTCAGCCTGTCCGTGTAAGGGAGTTTGAAGGAGGTGGAGAGTTTGGCACACAGCCAGAGCTGCCAAGAGCTTTGTGCTTCCTAGGACACGACTGCACCTGGCAGCTTTGAGGCACGTGCCTGAGGTGGCCGACGTTCAGCCTGCAGGTGTGTTCTTGCCCTGCTGGGGATGTTCTGGTTTGCTGCAGAGATCTGCTCCTGGTGCAGTGCTGACCTCAGGTGTTAACCAAGGCGTGCTGCCTGGTGGTGTCACATGCCCTGTCACCTTCAGGTGCCCTAAAAACCATCACAAGCCTTCCTCCCCAGCATCTCCCTCAGTGGCCAGGCAACCACAGCTCCCACCATGCCACCACCCTTCCTCACAAATGCCAGAAAATTGGGCTATCAAGCACTGTATTTATAAACACGTGTAAAGTTGTTAAGTATGCATAAGGTAAGTTAGTTTCTGGTAAATAACTGGAATTGGTAATTAATTGAGAAAAGTAGAATGAAGACCTAATAGAGGTGGAGCATATATTTTTGCAAGGATTAAACTAAAAACTTTTAACTAAAAGATGTAAGGAGGTGTAAATAAACAAAGGAATATAGTTCTGTTGACATTTTCTTGTATAATCCAAATTAGCATCTTCATGTTATATCTGTAATATGCTTGAAATTATTCTTGCAAGTTTACTTTTTTTTTTTTGTTTGTTTTGTTTTGCTGGTTTTAGAAATAAGGCAGGTACACACTGAAGGACGAGCAAATAGTAATTTCCAGCTTTTATCTGCCTTCATACAGTGATTGAGAATGCTGCTTCTGAGCACACTTTATAGAAGTATCCCATTGAGATAATATTTCTTTTTACTGGTTTTTCACTGATCAGTCTTGGCTTCCATGTCTGCCAACTGGCCTCTCTGAGGAGCCTACATATAGGAAACATGTGTCCCTATATAAATGCAGGGAAATAATCAGGAAATTAAATAATAAATAAATCTTGCAATACAAGGTGAATTACAAAATTGCTTTAGAGGTATTTGTTACACATATTCAGTCTGTAATTAATCTCAGACCTCTCTTGTACAGCTAAATGTTTTTTGTGGTAAGGTCTACTATATAAATAGAAACATGCATTTAATTTAAACATTGAGTTATCTTATTTTTGCTTCCCTTGGTAATATTTAGTGGCTTCTCTTTGTAGTTCGTGTTAGCTTCATTCTTTTTCTGTTTTTCTGCATGAAACAAGATCCTGCACACAGTATGATAACTGAATCTTAAGAAGAAGCCTGTCCGTGGGTGCTAGTAATGAAATTAAATCTTTATCACTTTCAGTATATAGTTTGCTTGGAGTATAAATTCATTAAAGCACTATGTAATTCTGTAGGACTTTCTGGTTTATGGATAAAAAATCCATCTCTGTATTTTGTTTTTGTCTTCTGTGTTACAGTTACTCCTTGACTTGGTGCTCATATATTTTTTTTATGACACAGTCATAGAAGTCAGGATTACAAATAGACATTCCATCACTAGCAAGAAATCTGTATGGATTTTGATTTCTTTTTAGTGTTGTTGTTTTTTTTTTTCCCCCAGTATCTCTTACAATACATTGTCTGACAATATGTTCCTCTTTTGCTTTTATCTGTAATTCGAAGTGTCAGTCTGTCTTTGCAGGATTAGGACATGTATTCCATTAACTTTCATGCCTCCCTGGCAGTCTTGATAATGAAATGATAGAAGTTGAAGTAACAATGAGAGATAAGTATGAGAACTCTCCAGGAACACGTTGTGCTAACATAATGCCATAGCTGAACTGTCTGATAGTTTTCTTACACTGTAAACAAAAAAATAAAACCAACAACAAACTCTTGGGAGAATGATGGAGTTATATGAATCCATTTTAATTTATATGTGCTCTCACATATTAATGAAAGTGTTTGTAATTTTATAGATAAGACATAAGTCATAATATTACAACTTATCATTCTGAGTTAATAAGAGTTTCAAGCACTTAATAGAGTCATAATTTTGCAGTCATTTATAGCTTAGAACTCTCACATTTTGCATAACAAAATTTGCCTGAAATACCTTTAGTGACCTTGACTGGGAGATTTTGCAACAGTGCATTTGGATTTATTCCAAGTTCTATTATTATTTTGAAAACAGTAGAAGCTACTCATATATGAATTTCATAAACAGTAACCTGTACTTTCAAATGAATGAAGACTGAAACAGTACTAATATAATTTCACTGTGTGTGGCCAGCATTCTTGAGATGCTTTGTTAGAATAACTAGAAACCATGGATTTACAAACAATGTGTCTTTATACAGATGTCCTCAGTAAATATAAACTTTATTGTAGTACAAAATCATGGGTTCTGAGCAGCAACACTGACTGGTGCAAGACATTTGTCTTTTCTGTGAAGTCCCCTTTCTGACCAACTACCAGTGCTGCTTATCATTGTTGTTGGTGATCATCAAGTTTGCTGATGACACTGAGCTATGTGATGCTGTCAACAGACTGGAGGGAAGGGATAACATCCAGAGGAACTTTGGCATGTTTGAGAGGTGGGCTCATGAAAGTCTTGAAGTTCAACGTGGTTGGGACAATTTTAAGCACAAATACAAGCTGGGTGGAGAATGGATTGAGAGCAGCCCTGAGGAGAAGGACTGGGGAATGTTTGCGGATAAGAAGCTTGACATGACCACATAGTATGTGCTTGCAGCTTAGAAAGCCAACCACATCCTGAGCTGTACCAAAAGCAGCATGACCAGCAGGTGAGGGAAGTGATTCTGCCTCTCTGCGCTGATGATACCCCCAAACGGAGTTCAGCTGCTTCCCTCTGTGCAGCATCCTGACATAAGGATGTGGACCTGTTGAAGTGAGTCCAGAGGAGAGCCATGAAGATGTTCAGAGGTCTGGGGCACCTTTCCTATGAGGAAAGGCTGAAATAGTTGGGGGTTTTCAGTCTGGAGAAGAGAAGGCTCTGAGGAGACTTTATAGCACCTTTTGGTACCTACTGGAGGCCTGCAACAAAGCCAGAGGGGGACTTCTTGTAAGGGCAGGTAGTGATAGAACAAGGGGAATGGCTTTAAATTTAAAAAGAGTAGATTCAGATTAGATATTAGGAAGAAATTGTTTATTGTGATGGTGCTGAGACATTTGAATCAGTTGTCCAGAGAAGTGGTGTCTGTCCTATCCTTAGAAGTGTTTAAGACCAGGTTGGATGGGACTTTGACAAACCTGGTCTAGCGGAAGGGGTCCCTGCCCATGGCAGGGGGATTGGAACTGGATGATACCTAAGATAACTTCCAACCCAAAACATTCTGTGGTTCTATGAACAAGATACAGACAAAAAATAATTGAAAAAAAAGAAAAGAAAATATAAGCCTTAAGTCCTGTTTTGAGAATTGTTATTCCTGTTAATATCTAAAGTTAAGTTTAGTACTGGTGCACAAATGTGTGCAAGCTCGTCCCCCAACTGTAAACACTAGTGGTCTGTAGAATGCAGCAATGGAGGCCATCTGGTCTTTAAAATATTAGTTGAAAATATGTGGAAGTACTTCTCTAGTGTAAGAGTTGTTATTTACTCTGTACTGAGAGTACAACTGGTGAATGAGCGCAGCCTTAACAAAGAGATATCAAAAGAAAATTTCTGGTGTGGAAATATCTATGGGAGTAATTTATGACTATTGTAAAGATGTAAATCTCTGTTCAACAAGAAGTCACTGAAGAAGAACTTGAGCTAAAATATAGAACAATCAATGTTATGGTAAGAAAACTCTGAAGACAGAAAGCACAGCATTTTAACAAGCAGTCCAGTGGTCTGTTCTAAAATGAAATAAATAAATGCATTAAAAAGGCAAGCTTTGGACAAATTTTTTTTTTTTCTGCCCCTCCTCCCACAGAAGATGTTAGAAACATGAACTTCCACAGCACAGTTTGGAATCAGCACTGTTGATTTTGCACAGTTTATACCTGCCGAGAATCAGTGAACTACAGGTCCAAAAGTAAATCTTCTGAGAATTAGATTGCAGAAAGAAAATATCTGAAGTGTGTTCAGACTAATCTTGCCAGTAATTGAACATTCTTTACATTCTTTCAGTCTTCAGAGTACACTGTAAAACTCAGTAAATTTTAAAATGCTGTGGTGGCAAGTAGGAAGTGCTCAACTACAAGTATCAGCCTCTTTAGTCAAAATATCTAAAAATAGTATGACCAACTTATGAGGTGTTCCACAAAAATAAGGTTATTTCAACCATTGTTCTGGTTAATTTTTCCTCATTGTCTCTTTCTTTTCAGATGATCTGTTATTTTTGGTAGAAATAAACTCTAGGGTCTTATCAAACTGAAAACATTGAGATGTGATGGTAGATCAGTTCACTTTAACACAGCTTTTTTGTTGCGGATTTATTTGTGCATATTTACTTGAGCTTGCTGTGTATTAGAGCCAATATCTAAGCAGTCTACTTGAACATACCATGTTCACCTCAATTTGGAGAAAATAGGTCAAATTCTGACATATACTGCGACTTCATTAAATTAGAATTCTGTCTTTTCTGCTGCCAACAGATTGATGACAAATTTAGCTTGAAAATATTTAGGGTTCATCACCTTTGCTAATGTTGGGAGAGCAGCTTCAGCTTCAAGCTTTTTGTAAAAGGTAAGAATTGTGTTTTGTGCGTTTATCTAGTTTTGTTACATTAAATGAAAAAAAGGGTTTTGCTCTGCTTTACTTTAGAAAATATATTGTGCATATCAGGTTCTGTTGTTTATCACTTTAGGAGCTGAGTTTTGTCCATTGGGGTCAGATTGCTGCCAGGGTAGTAGAACCCTTCACCAATGGCATAGGTAAGGTGGAAAGATGTCCTTAGCTGGGGAGTACTGTAGGGTATATATATAAGAGTTGTGAAGTCCTGCTTTATAAAGCCAGGAGCAACTTCTCATATATTCAACCCTGTATTAGTGCAATAATGAATGGAAAACAGAAGGTAGAAGCTAGAGCAGGGCAAGAATAACCCAGACATTGGTCTGAATGATCTTGGAGGTCTTATCTTTGTTTGGCCACAATAGTCTGCTTATTTGTAAAGGGGCAAACCTTTGTGGCTTCACTACGAAGAAATGTACTGTCAGCTCTAATGAAAACTATTGGTCTCAGAAATTACACGGGATCACTGAATGTTCTTATAAAAACACTTTATGTCAGAATATGGAAATATTGCTTATTTGTGCTGAAAATAATCATATTCCAGATGTTTTATACACATTCCAAACATTATACTTACTTCTGTGTACTGAAAATAACTGCTTGACAACATATTTTGTAGATAAGTACATAGTAAACCTTGCTTCTCTTTCCCCCATGGTGTATCACAGATGGAGTAAATGGGGCTGTAACTCCCCTGGGTTCTTAAAAATGCACTGCCTTAGTTCAGATGCTGTAGCTGCATCATTGCCTTGCTACTAAAACTGTCGGACTCAGTCTGGCATACAGGATGCAAAGCCCTTCTAGATTAAACTGACAGCTTTGCTTAAAATCTCTTTATGGATTGTTAATCACCAAAACAGAGGCTATTCTGCAAATATTTACTGGGCTGCAAGTGTTCTTATGGCTGGATAATCTGGTGGATTTGAAAGGCAATGGTGAGCAGCTATTGTGAATTGGTGAACAGCTATCCTGAATTAAGAACCACATAAAATACCAAAGTAGTAGCTATAACAAGAGTTTTCACTTATCTGATTAAATTTCTTGTCTTTCAACTTGGCATAAGTCTCTCCCTGGAGTTCAAGGAAAGATTTCAGGATTTATTCTTAGAATGATCATTTTTAAAAGACAGGAGAGAAGATTGAAGTGAATAAAAGCTTTGTCTGGAAACACTTTGGATGTGACGAATTTCCTTTTCTATTTATGATGTATGTTGAAACACAGAATACAGTTGGAATTAATGAAAATCTGTCTGCTTCTACATCCACTTTCCTTCTTTATTTTTTACCACAAACTAATATGTAATAGGTGGATCTGTGAAATCTGTTTTAAAGATTATTTTTTCCTCTCTTTTTTATTCCCAGAGGAATTTTCCTCCCCCTTAATTGTGGTTTGGTGTTTTGCTACTTACATAAGTTGGTATTAAAAAAAATTAATATTAATTCAGTTGAGGAGTTTGTTTCCTGTCAAAGGATTTGCTTTTAAATCTTGGGTCTTACACTTCCCTTGCCCTGTGAAAAATATATAGAGGAAATTAATGTTCCAATCTTCTTGGAAAGCACATTTAACAGGAAAGGGAGGGCTATATTTAAAGTAGGAAAGGAAAGTGTTAATTGTAATAGGATTTTGAAAGACATAATTACTATACAGAATTAACCCATTGTATAAACGAAATTATATCAAGGAGGTGTCTAAATAGAAGAAACGCAAATTGTGACGTAGTAAGATACATTTTGCTAATACAGCTCATAGGTTTTATAAATATGTTGTGTTATTTTAGTAGTTTCTGAATCCTAGTGCTGACTGAAATGTCTGGAAACTTTCATCTTTTATAAAGTTTAACATGCACAAAAAAGACACCTCTTTTTCATTTTTGAAATTATTAATTTAGCTAAAGCATTTTCTATGTTCAAAATCCTGCATCACAGCCACAGAAATCCCAGCTGAAAGCAATCTAATGGCAGAGGTGAAGAAGACAGAAGTTGAGGGATGCTAGAAAGATGAAGATAGTTCTTATTGCAACCATGTGGCTAAGTGCTTTTGACTCAAAGGGATGTCAAGTGAATTCTTTAACCCATACAAATGGAGTGCTCTTACAACTTAACTCCTCTGTGCCCTTTCAAAGTGTGAAAATTTCTGAATGACTTAATAAATTTTGAAGTATTTTAATTTCCTCAGCTTTCCTTACATGTTTATCAGACTTCCAGTATGGTTAAGGTAGCCATTTGGAATCAGGCACAAAATGAAAAGATGTTTGATGAAGGTACTATTAATATAAAACTTTGTGGTAGAGCAGTATCTCCTCCAAAGCCAAGGTCCAGCCTCTCTAACGCACTGTGGGTTTAGCTGTCATCTGACAGAGAGTGGAGGGCTTCCTGATGCACCATCCATTTCCATCTCCAGGCCCCCTCCCACGGAGGGGTCTTTTACCACAGCCCACAGCCTTGCTGCTGAGCCCCTTCAGCTCATTCATTGTCCAACAAGCCATGGCAGCACAGCACCCTCAGAACTCTCATTCTTTTGCATTATTTGATGGTGTGGTTAAAACTTACTGTTATGAAGTTATTTTTGTGGTTTTTCTGTTTTGGACAGCACAAGCATAGGTCCTGCACTTTTCCTGTGCTGATTTCCTGATTCACAGTCTGTGCCAGCTCCCACTAATATCAGGACTGGGGCCATTCCAGTAATTGTTTTGGATGGAGAACATAGGAGGAGTCCTCGATTAAGCTCATTTTCAGCAGATTAACCTTTTATTTGCTGGTCCATCTTGTAATTGCATTTTTGTTTACGTGACCTGTAATTATGGTGTCATTACAATATAACTATGAACTTTACATATTACAAAATTACTTTGACCTTTACTAAATAACTGTGATGGAGGCAGACATACTCCTGGAAATTTAAGCTTCCAGACTGCAGTTGCTACCAATCTCTCCTGTTTGGGATATGTAGCTGGAGAGCCATGTTTTTAATAAACTGTCAGTCTGACCAGCTATGTGGAGTGAATGTCTAGAAGCAACTTCTTTCTAAAGTCTTTGTTTTTCTTTTTTAACCTTTGTTAATGGATTGTCAGATATAGTTGTGTTAGTAGCTAAAGGACTTGTAACTGTTATCTTCAGTAATACTTATTGTTAGTTGTTTTATTACGGCTGTGAACCGAGTAGATGAATGTGACATAAGTCTTGTACCTATTTGAAGTGGGAGGGGTTCCACAAAGATGTTCAATTTACCTTAAAATGTGCTTGTTAATGTAGTGAAACTGCATTGTTCCCCTTTTAAATTAAAGGCACTTCTGAAATGTGAATTTCACAAAAGTCAAGGTTTTTTTCAATGATTTCAGAATTTTAATTTACACTTGAATTTTTATGAATTGTGATTTAAATGCATTTATTTTTTTGGTTTAAAATTATAGAATTGTATGTTAATGATAAATATTACTTAGGTACAAGTTACACTTCTAGTACTGTAGTTCACATATTTTAATTTACTCCACTATGAATTTATGTGTCTTTTAAACTTGTAATTTAGAAGTGGTGTTCCCATTGAAACATCCCAAATCATGTGCAGCTTTTACAAAAGTTTACCACAGAGCTAATATCACTATTTGGAAAAACAAAGACAAAAATAAGGTAACAGTGCACTGTGTCAAACGTGATCTTAAACTGCAGTTGTTTAATTTAGCATTTCATCCCTAGACTGGGAATTACATTAGGCCCATTACTATTATAGGTTGTATCATTCATCAGTCAGCCACTTGTAACATTGCTTTTTTTCAGGTAACTACAAAAATGAATACCTGTTTTTTTTTTTTTTAATTTTCTGTTTTGTGGGTTTGCTGTTGTTTTGTTGTTGTTGTTTTGTTTTGTTTTAGTGTTAGTTAACTGTTTCAAATATGGGAAAAAAAAAATTTCATGGGCAGTTTCAACTGGGTAGGAGAGCAGTAGATTGACCTGTACATGGAGAGTGGGAAAGTGAACAATGGAGGCATGTTTTCATTAGATTAGAAATATTATTCTTTGGAACTCAAGGTGCAAATTATCCTGTGCCATAATGTTCTTTTCAAACACACAAGATAAAATTTGCATATCTAAATTGGATCAGCTTGAATGGGTTTCCCTGCTGTCTCTCCCCTCAGCTACAGTCTTTCTAAAATGGCCTGCAGGTGGATCCAAATAGTAATTTTTAAGTCTATTTTTAAGAGCATCTTTGAAATAATTTTTTTCTTTTAGTTTTATATTGATTTCTTGCACTGAACATCAGCAAAATTTCTCTTATGTCTCATCTAAGTATAATCTACATGATAATTAGAGGTTTAAATTTAACTATGCTTACACTGGCTTTAAGAATGAAAATTTAAACTAGGTCAATAAAATCACAATTGTTTCATATTGTTAAAATAATAACTTTCCCTTTCTCTTTCCCCCTTTCCTTTCATCTTAGAAGTAGTGTAATATTTTATTATAAATGTGACAAATTTTGCCATCCAAGGGAAGACCCTGCAAACAATTTTGTTCTACAATGCTGGGCTCTTCTGTTTTTAAAAGGTCAACTCACCGATACTGTACTGATTTGGATTTCTGTTCTCCCTTTCCATAAACTCTCACAACTTTAATAATATTTTATTACATTAATCAGGGTGGAAGTGTATATATTATTTTCTCCTCTACTAAAACAATTGTATTCTTAATAGATTTTTATCAAGTGTGAGGGGAGACCTCATCATAGTCTGCAGCATCCTCATGAGGGAAAGTGGAGGAGCAGGCACTACCAATGGCAGGACCAAAGGCAATAGCAGAATACTGTGTAAGTATTCTTAAGCTGGAAATTAGGAAAAGGTTCTTATCTGAGAGGGTGGGCACTGGATCAGGCTCCCCAGGAAGCACTAAGCCTGGCAGAGTTCAAGAAGCTTTCAAGCAATGATCTTATGCACATGGTGTAATTTTTGGACCAGGAGTTGGACTTGATGCTCCTTGTTTGTCCCTTCAAACTCCAAATATTCTGTGATTCTATTATTCTAATTAATTTCATCCAGCTGCTCAATTTATTTTGTGTTCATTTGGTAGTATGACTACTTCTGATGTATCAAGGAGAAATAGCAAAAGAAGTAATTTAAATTCTGTGGACAACAAGGCTACAGCTCAAAGGCAATATATAATTTCCAGGAAAGGGTTTGACGTCAGCAGAGCACCTCCAAAGCCGCTGTCCAAGGTGCTGAGGGTTAGTGTTTGTCTCATTTGATGAGGGACTGGCTCAGGTGGGTGAGCTTGCTCAAATGCCAGCACTGTGCTTATCTCAAGGTTATATTCTGGGTGGGTTTGGGGTTTAGAGGCCTTTGGTTTAGGTTTGGGTTTGGATTTTGAAGTTTTGTTTCTATCTTTGCTGTTGCTGTTGTTTTATGTTTTGGTTTTGTTTCTAAACTTCTTACCTGGTCTATGTAGAATGTCAGAGTGTTATAGAAAAATCAAATTTAGTTTGGTAGTTTTATGTACAGGTGGCTAAATCTCAACATTATCAACTCTCTCAGTTTATCTACTGGCCCTAGTTCAGGTTGGTGTTTCTGTTTCTTTACGAAGGAGATCTGAAGACTCTATTCAGTTCTATAAATAGTTCCTGTTTATGTATTGTTGGAGTTTGTTTCTCTTGTTCCTGCCCAAGTGATTTGAAGCTTTATGAGAATAGGCTAGGATTACTGCTGTATCCCTGATGATGATACTCATATATTAGTCAGAGAAAAACCCCACCGTAATTACTTTTTCTGGATGCAACATTAGCATTGCATTTTTTTTTTTTTAAGATCACAGTAACTGCCTTCTCCCATCTCAGTGATATTCAAGGAGGTGTGATTGGCCTAAACAGCAATAACTATGTCTAACTCATGGAGCCTACACAGTTATACTATCACAGTAAGAGATTAATGATACTGCTTCTGCAAAAACACCTTGCATATCATTGGTATGGGGATTAAGGGATAAGAGATATTCCAGTGGTTGTTCTTGGACTGTAGGATTAGTCCTCTTGCTTTAGGCTTTCAGGAAATACAATAAGGTCTAAATGTTATTTCTGGCATGGGGAACAAAATATACCAGTATTTGGGGAGAAGATACTGACTATGTTGTGATGGGGAGAGGAGGAGTTGAACTCAAGGCAATAGAGTGTTGTTGTGCTCAATTTGTTAGTGGACCAAGCAAGGAAGGATGGGCTCTGTGCAGGAAATCTCACTTGTGCAAACACAGACATGCTTAACTTGAAAGTTACCTGACACGTGCCCCACTCAGCACTGCAGTGACTTGGCACAACTGAGCTGGGGAGAGGAGAGAAGGCAGCGTTCTCCCTAACTGATCCCAGAGTCAGGCTTTGGGCAGTGGATTAGTGACAGCCTGAGCTTCTCCAAATTTGGGCACTCTGCATCTGCAAGCTACTGGGCCTGTGTCTAACCCCCACAGTCTCTGTGTGTGTGTTTGTGTGTGTTAGCCAGACAGCCACAGAGCGCCAGTGAAATCGCCCACAGTGGCATCAGGTTGCACCTTTACTGACTTTCAGCTGCTGTTCTGGCACTTGCTGATTCATGGCCTGTACTGATGTTCATAACATTTTAACATAAAGCACATTTCCAGTTGTCACATCATGGATACCATATTCTGAGTAGTTCTGAGAATAGATTGAGTATAACAATATTTTTGAATATTGTAATTGTTGAACTTCATTTATATACCCACATATGTTAACATAATACATTCACCAAACGTGTGGCGTTTGGCTTTCTATGGGGAGTGTTAGGCAATATGCCATCATAGTTTAATAATCTGTAACAAAATTGTAATGAATTGGTAAGTTCTAATGAATTTCCTTGCTGTTGTCTGTCTGGTTAATCTTTAGTCTTTTAAACTGCATTTACTATATATAATTCAATGTGTTTCAGTAGAGCAGACATAACACTTGTGCTAGGTGTCATTTCTCATCTTTTAGTTCTTAGTGTTTACCAGCAGATACAACATGGATTATTAGTTCATTAGAGAAAATCAGGATACAGAAAAGTTAATTAATAATGAAAGACTTGTTTCTGTGTAAGACAAGAAATACCTTCAAAGTTTTCCAATAATCTTTGTTAAAAAATGGTGTGTGTGTGCTTTGCAAAGAAATAATTTGTTCTGCCGTAGTGAAGCTAATTATTCTCAGCACACACTGCCTATGTCAAATTGCAAAACGAACATCAGACTCTGTATGTTGCAGGAATTAAAACACCATCAGCTGAGTTAATGAAGAGCGTACAATGAATATGATCTCATTTTTGCAATGCAGTTTAAGTGAAAGCCTTTTAAAGAACTGTTGCAAAAATCATAATTTAGGGGGGAAAAGAAACAATAAAGCAAATGTTTGCTATCTGTTTTAATTACTTTCTGCTTAGAGGTATGCATTAGGTTTATTTATTGTTTGATTTCAAATTATTTCTCTTAAATGGTTTAAGAATACAGTGGCTAATGATCCATTCTGAAATCAAATGAATAGTCTTCTGTATTCCATTATACAAAGCCAAAGAAACTAATTTTTGATTGTTTTATTGTGATATCATGTGAAGATCACTACTTGAAATTATAGATTAGCATAAGCATAGGAACTTGAAACAGAATATGAAACACAGAAGAGAAAGGGAATTAGTGCCTTTTTTTTTTTTTCAAATGGGAAAAAATGAGAGTGGATTTTTGAATTATGTATCAACCATGAATGTAGTGAAAATGCCATCCCCTGTTAACATTTCAATTATTTTTCTTTCTGTAGAATTTCTTACAAAGACAGCACTATGTAAACCTCACTGTAAGAGATCTTCTTGAAAATTTTAAATGTTTGGTGGAAAGAAGATATTTTGTCCTGACCAAAGATAATAGCAATTTTCATGTTGCATACATGTAAGAGAGATTGGAAGAATTTTTTTCCTCCTTTCCACCAAAGAGTCAAGGTGTGTGGTTCTTCCCTGTGTCAAAACTATGTATGCACGTAGAAAACTTAGGATATGAAGTCAGAAGCTTGAACTCTTAACAGAAGCAGGGAACCCTTTTTGTACTTCACCAGTCCCTTCAGATATGAAAATTAAGTTTTAGGAGTTTAGAGGAAGCCCTGTCAATCTGCCTATCTGCAAATCAAGAATGTTTTTTTCTCAGAGATCACTGCAATCAAATAACTCAATATAGTTAAGTTTTATATTAAAAAATCTTGATTCACAAGGTTGGAAATCAAGCATTTTGTTGACTGCCAGTCAACAAATTACTGACAGAGAGGGGATTTGGTGTAGGCATATGCATGTTTAAAGTGTTTGCCATAATGGAGTTCTCTTCTGAATCTTGTCAGTATATTACTTTGCTATGGCAACCCTGTAGCTTTACAGGAGATGAATTTATTGAATTGCACCCTCCTTTAAGCCTAAGTGAGGTACAATGCATCCGACTATTCAGCAAGTTTCAGTATTTAAGATTAATCAAAGACCGTAAGATATTTAACCTCCTTTAGATAACACCATGTACAAGAATCAGATTTGGGCAAACTTCTACATACGTTATGCTTTTGCTTGTATATCTGTAGAAAGAAGAAAGGACTAAAATGATTTGGGGATTTAACGTTCAGTTATCCTCCAAGGTTTCCAAATCAGGTTGCTTATAATGGTTTTCTAACAGCTTTTGGAGGAAGCATGAAATATTTTTTGTTTTCTTCGTATTTCTTCATGTGAAAGTCTGAATTATTTGGTTTTGGAGTTGATAAAGAAAATACTAATTAGTAATATACTAGAAATAGCTTTTGTACATATTTAAGGATTGAAAATACCTTTGAGTCAATCTGTCTGATTGAGACATTAATATTTGAGCATATGTAGAAGTGTCTGCAGGAAGTGGGTGGAGGTGGACCTGGTGGTGAGAGTATTTTAGCAACATATTGCAAAAATTGCTATTTTCCTTTCACTGTGTGGGATGTCTCAGAAACGTAACCATATACTTAGGCACTGATATATCAGCCAGACAACTGAAGTGTGTTCTATCTGTATTTATGTATGGAGGGTAAGAGAATTTAAGCTGACATAAATTGTGTTAGTATCTAGTTAACATATTAATTTTAATATGTGGCTATAAATCATTAATATGAAAGCATAATAACTTTTTTTCCTATTGATACATCTAGGGAACAGGTTTTTATGTGAAGTTTGACTTTCGCTTTATACATGATGTATCTTTTTTTTTTTTTTGCGCTGATAAATCATGTCTGTCTATTTACCTGAACTCAGGTTGTTGTTTTACCTGAACTCAGCATCATTCAAGCATTGCCATTGTGGTTTCAAAGTCACTCTTCAACTTTTTAATGGTGTCCCCCCCACTTTATCTGTGTAAATTAAATTTCCTTGTCCCAGGGAAATCATGCTCTATTCATCTAACTGGATGGTAACAACTGAACTGCACGCTGATCTAGAGGCAACTGCTTTGCAGGTTTCTATAATATTTCAATAACAGTTTAGTCACTGAGAATCCCCACCACACCATTTCTTCCTTCGTTGAGCAGTATATCAAATGAAGCTATCTTATATTCTGCAGAGAGTGTATAGATGCAACTGTCAGTTATTTAGACCAAGGTTAGTTTTGAGTCTCATGGGAAAAACATGTGGAAGTATCAGAGCTCACACTAACAGTTAATTGGAAAACTTTTAATCCTATTTTCAGATACACAAATTTAATAGTGATTGGAGAAAACTCTCTATATTGTCTTTTGTCATCACAGGGAAAAGCAATGGTGCCAATTTTATGAATGTTTTTCCCATCCTGAAAGTGTCATATCACCTTAAGTTTGATCCCTTTTAATGAGGCTTTAGTTGTAAGGCTAATGATGATAATTTAGGATACATTTTTCAGCAGCATGCAGAACGTATTAAATGCATCGTGATGTATATGCAGAAAATTCAATTACATGTTGTCGTGATATCAGGTATCTTGGTGCACAGGTTTGGCTACTTGCTTTATTTTGCCATAGAAATATGGGTGCAATGAAATGGAGGTGAGTGTGGTGCTCAGCAGCAGAGGAGGAAGAAAAGGCAGCACTTGGGAGAATGGGAGGTTTTGTTAACATAGCTCAGCACTTTGCAGTCTGTGTGTTTTGAAATGGTAACTTGCTTTGATTATATGCATTTAGAATTTGCTAACTTTGTGGCTTTCCTTATTTAGATTTACTTTTTGCATTGTAGTTTTCTCCAGATTTGACTGAGTGACCTGTAATTTTCAAGTAAGATTGATCAGTAGGAACAGATTTGCCTTCCATCTCCCAGTTAAAGCAACTACCATATAATGGAAGCATGACAGATGGAACAGACTTGTGAAGTTTTAGGTAGTATTACAGAGGGAAGGCTTTATTTTGAGATACTATCTTTAGGGCTGTAACTTTAATTATAACCTACAATTCTGCAAAGTATTATTATTAATGATAAAATGGGGTTTTATCTTAGGGTTTATTAAGTTAGCAAATCCCAATTGAACCTTATTTGTTAATTTAGAGTGGTTTAAATCTCACCTCAACTTACCCTGTGTCTGAATGGTGTGAGATACATTAATCAGTTTACTGAAGTTACACTCCTCTTGTGCTGCTTCAACAGATCAATAAACAAAACACACAGCTGTACTTTTGGCCAGCTAAATTAGGACTCTAAGGAAGTTAACAAGTTATTAAAAGCTATTTCCACCTATATTGTGTTTGTCACTACTACTGAGTCTGTGCATTTCTGGAAACCACTGAATGTATTGGTTAAGTTAAAAAAAGCTGTACCAATGAAACAACTCACTAAAGAAATCAGCCTTGTTTAATTTCCTTATTAATTTGTATTACTTAACTAATTTGAGAATTGATAACAGAATGTTTGAGTGATTTATGGCCTGAAAAAGAAGACCAACTTTTCTCTCCTTAAAAATGGAAATTGGCTTGTCAGACATTCAGATGAAGAATGATCAATCAATAGGATTTTAATAAGGAAAAGGTTTAAAATTGACTGAAGGTGGCTTTTGTTTAAGGTGATTTGGTATGTGCATATTACTAAGCTCTCCCTGGAGAGGATTTTCAAAGGTGATAATGGGCACTGATTTTCTTTGTTTATTTCATTCTCTTTCTGTTTCAGGGAAATCTTGCCAGGGATTTCAATACTTACCTCTCCATTGTGTCTTTGAAATCTCCCTGCCTGTTCTTCAGGTTCTGGGAATAATTTTACTTATTTACATTTAAAACTGTGAGTTTTAACCACTATTTTTCTCCAGTGAGCCTGTTGTCTAGATAAACATTTCTTTTCAGTCTAAGTTCATGCTAGACATGGGGGCTAGCTGTTCCCATTGATTTTAGGAACACAGATTTCAAAAGTATATACATGCATTGGAGGAATAGAGTTGACTTGGAAAGACCCATTAAAATCCTGTATTTTGGTTACCTCTTGGAAAATCTAGTATAATGGGCCTGGAGTTAAAAACTATATTGCAATTATGGTCAACTGGGTTGGTTTGTTTTCTCCATTAGTGAAGTCCCTATTGGGCTTTCTGAAACTGATGTAACTAAAGTTATATTAAAAAGGCTCCATTCTGTGTGATGTCCTATTCACATATCTATACAAACTGTAGATCCACGACTAATGCATTAAAAGAGTAAACAGTATATAGCACACCCACACAAATTCTGGTTGTCACTATTTTCTTGCAGTTTTTTTCCTCCAGTTAGGTTTTTTTATCCTGATTCCAGCCTGTTTTCTTGGCTCTTCCTATCACTATTTTGCAAGCTTTCTATCCTAGTGACTTAGAGGCCACCATTATGTTCCACTTTTGTACCCAACCTTATTTTGTTTCCCCTCGGCACTCTATAAGCAAGTGCAGACTGGTATCACAATTACAGAGGAGGTTCTAGTTTGTGCAGACTTCTCTTTGGAGGCTGTGATGGGAAGAGCACACTGATCATTCCCAGCACAAATGAAGTTCAAGTTTTTTCCCCAAAACAGGGGTTACCAAAAGCTTTTAAATGAAAAATTCACCATTTTCCTCATGCATCTTTTTTCCCCCTCCTTTTTTATTAAGGCAGGAAAAGTCTTGGAGCCAGTTTTGATCTTCTCAGACAATTCTCATCTTTAGATAGGATCTTCTTCACGTGGTTGGCATTGAAACCAATATAATCTGGGCAGAAAGGACAATGTTTATTCACAGTTTAAAGCCAGAAAGTAAAATTAAGCAGTTTAATCTGACCTTCAGTTCCTGGGCCATTGCATTTCACAGTGATATTGATCTATTTAGGCCAGTAGCCTTTGGTTACATTACCAAGTCAAAACTGACATTTTTCTTGAAAACAAAGATAGTAAATACAATTTTTCATCATGTATCTTGATCCAAAGCTGAATGCCCTCCTCGACAAATTCATTGATTTCTCACTTGAATTCCTCTAGATTGATCTCCCAGCAAGCAGTTCTAGACATACTTCCTGGCTGTACATCAGCGTGCTCTCCTTGCAAAGAATACTTGTTTTCTGTGAGTATTCCATGCCAAGGATGTTGATTTTGTTGCCTACAATTATTTTTTCAATGTAAAAACTCACCCTATACCAATAAAAAAATGGCTAGGAAAATGTCTAGATATGAAGTAGATTAAAAACCAAACAAACACCACCCTTCTTCGCCCAGTATAATGGAACAATAAAACAAAAAACTTAAAAAAAGATAAATCGGGCCAAGAATTGCTATCTTAATAAAAGCAAATAATTTATAAAATCAGAACTAGATGACTAGATGTTTCTAATCATTCATGTAAGTAGAATCGTCATTAATTTTTCAAAAATAACTTTTTCTTGTAGCAATTTTCTGTAGTAATCAGGAAACACTGAAGAGTTTGTGTGCATTATTAATACTCCAGTCACTTTGTACATGTAATGTTTTCTTACTTCTGTGCAGCTTACACATATAACTCTTAAAGTTCATAATTTGTTCCCCAAATCCAAGATCTAAAAGAATGAAACAAATTTAACAGACAGGCATTGTGATACCTCTAATGTTTGCAAAAACAGTTATTCTGGGAAAACCATAACTAATTGTACTACTTGTATGAAAGAGGCTGGGTTTGTTTTGTTTGCTTGTTTTAAAAATTGCAAGTTTTCAAAGAGGATGTGGCATAAAAACCCTGAAAGGGTAAAATCAACGCCTCTTACCTGCGATGAAAGCAAAAGAGAAGTCCATAATAGTGTATTATGACACGGTCGAGTGTGACACCTAGAGGCCATATGTTAAGGATTCCTAAAGAATAACTTCAGCTGCAAGTTTGGCACAGCATGTGTAATTTTGGACTCACTGGAGCGGGCATATTTTGAAAAATTGACATAATTTTTTTTTTCAGATTTTTCATGTTTAGCATATTTTTGTGGCTTCCCTGACTAGGATCCCTAGCATTGATATGAAGAAAAATAAGAGACTGTTTCTGAATCTGGCAAAGAGTTCTTAATGCTGTGAAGCAAAGATTAAAAGAGCCATGTGCAGCTTATTCTATCCTGAAGTACTCAATATCTAACAAAATTCTTGCAGGTCCCATCTGAAGAGAATTATTACAATACCCTTGCGACCATCGTAAAATACCTTCGTGAACGTCAGGCTCTCACACAATGCAGAACTAGAATTTTTGGCCTGTGACTTTGTGAGGGAATGAAGAGAACAAAAGCTTCTTTTAACTGTTATGTGAATTGTTTAGATCCTGGATATTACAAGGAAACATATATAAAAGGGAACACACTTCACCTTCTTAACTTCTCTAGAAGTTAGGGGGGAGACCATATCACTACATCCCATGAAATGGATATATCCAAGGGCATCCTACCTCATACAGCAGCAGAAGCAGATAGGCATGTTACAGATTTAGAATACTTACCAGAAATATTTGGGACTCTATTATCCAGTGGGCATTGGCTATAATAAACTCATTATAACCGGAGAGGTAAATCAATAGAAGATAGGTGACTTAGTTGTTTTTGGCAATATTTGTTATATTCATACCTGAAAGAGGGAGAAAAGTCTTAGAGATCAAACAAAACTAGCACAGTTCAGATGAACTGTGATATTTGTTATATCTCATGTTGTTTTTGGCAATATTTGTTATATTCATACCTGAAAGAGGGAGAAAAGTCTTAGAGATCAAACAAAACCAGCACAGTTCAGATGAAGAGGACTTTGACTTTGCTACACAAGAAATAAAACATTTTTCACTCTTTAGAATTTGGGCTATTCCAGTACTCATTCGGGAGGTTTTTTTGTACTAGTCTAGTACTCATGCAGCAGGGATGGTTTAGTGGTGTGCTGTGTAGAGTTTGTAAAACATCTGTAGATCTACAAAAATGGACTGGAAATTCTCTAAAGGTTTCTGGCTTCTGAAATGGAAGGCAGATGAAAGTGACTGCTCTTTGTTGTGTATTGCTTACTCTAGCAACAAATGTGCCGGATATATCTAGTAGTCTTTGCATGCTCTTTGGCCTTACTATATGTAGAAATACAACATGATCAGGATATAAGGTGATGTGATCCTGAAACTTTTATTCATGGTTTTTCATAAAGAGAAAGGTGTTAGCCTGGGACTGCCTGGTAGGAGAGGAATACTGCTAGCTTGATTCTATATTGAAATATATATCTTATAATTTCTCTCCCCCAAAAATAAAAGGTATTTCATGCTTACTTTGTCATCCTCTAACTCTTTAATGCTAGGAAATGTGAGCAAAGTTACTCCAATACTTCATGACTAACACATTGTCATTTTCATAAAGGTCTTTGAGGTTTGTCATACTTGTTGCAGAAAAATGAAAAGGTGCTAAGTTGTCAGTGATTTGTTTGAGTAGTTTACAGACTTCTTGTAGCTGTTGTGCCTCAAATGAAAAATAGGATTATTTAGTTTGGAGAAGATCTTTAAGATCATGGAGTTCAGCCACTGACCTATCTATGGCAAGTCCACCACTAAACCATACCCGCAAGTGCCACGTCTGCATCTAAATAAATAATTGTATCTCTTGAGGCTCTCATGTTGGTGCTCTAAGGGACAGCAATGACACTATTAAGTTTGTGATGTGCATACTAATGCCAATTGTAGTTTATTTCTATGCTTTGTCTAGGATTTCTTCTCAGAAATACTTAACCATTTATTTGGGAATGTCTAAGCCATAAACAACTGATAAATTATGATTGTTGAGTATCTGTTAGAAGATTGCCAGTAGGCTGGAAATAGTGGCTGCATTGTTAACTGGAGGGAGGTCCCATGTTCACTGTAGCAAATAGGAGAGGTAATAGGGCATCAGATACACTGGGGTGGAAATAGCTAACAACAGCATTCCCAGAAAGGCATGCTGACAGCAAATGAAACTTAAAATCAGAATATATTCCCTCTTGGTTGAGAAGTCTAATTCCTGCAGTTAGGTTGGTGAGGTTGGTATTGGTGTTTGTGTCTTCAGGAACCAGCCTACTCTTTGGTCTGGGGAATCACTGGCCTTTCCCTGTCCTGAGTAATAGATGAGTGCATGTACGGCATAAGTGACTGAGTGTGTCCCAAAACCAGCTCTTCAGAAATCCTTATTTTTTTTTCCAGACACACAAATACTTTTGCATAATAAATATTCCTTCCATTTTGTCTCTCTGACCTATTTCTGAACAGTTTTAATTCATTATATCTTCTGGCAAAAAAAAAGAAAAAAAGGTGGAATTATTCTTTTGTGTTTCATTGATCTTGTGACTGGAAAAATGGTAAAACCACAAAAAGTGGTGTGAAAATATTTTACTTTGATAATCTGTATATTAGTGGTTTTGAGGTATGCAGTCCTGTACTTGCATAAATATAAGAAGATATTTGAGTGTTTATATACGTGTGCTTACCCTCTCTCATGATGCTGCTTTGTTCAGCTGTCAAAACCCACTTTGATTCATTGTACCAACTACATGGATGATCTGTTCCCTGATGATGTTTCCAGATGATCTGAGTCACGTACAAAATATTCTCAGAGGCTTTCTTTATACATTCATTAAAAATTCCAGGTAGAATCCATTGTATTTAATAACTCTGAAAAGGGTGCCTTTTCTCCTAGTCTCTCTATAAACTTGAGTCTTCCTCTGGTGCATAGCTCTGGCTAAAAAGCTGAAATTTTACTCTTAACTCTTCAAAGGAATATATAAGCTACATATATTTTAAATATGCAAGTCAATACAGCTATTGTCATAGATTTCCTGAGGTTCTTAAAACTTCTTTAAGCCCTTATTTTTCATCAGTTGTGAAGCTGGCATTATTTTTATTATGTTGAATATTCTCGAGTCCCTCTACACAGCCTGTTAAATAATGTGCGTGTGATGAACTTAGCCACAGATGTAGCTTTAAAGTTGATGTACTCAGAAAAAAATTTGTTTTAAATCAGTGTTCTCTCTAGCTCAAAGCAAAGGCTGAAGAGGAAACCATGCTTTCTGAAGTGAATACAGCATGATGTAGAAGTGAATAAAATGCATCTCCTGAAGTGCTTTTAGCTGAGGATACAAGTTCTGGATCAGGATGCTATAAATTTGTTAGGATCATGGCTTTCTATGTATCCCTTATCAACCTATAATCTCCTGATTGTTGCCTGTTTTTCAACAGCTGAGGAACAGTAATCCACACTTGCTTATCTCTCTTAATCACAGCCTCATGGTGCTATAGCTCCCTGAGCCTTTAATTCCCTCTTAGAGGCGTAACAGAGTGGAAAGTAAACAAAGACGAATTTGCAACCTTCAACATTGCTAATTTGCTCTGATGTCAGAATATTTAAACAGGCAAGGACTTGGGAATTATTTGATCACAACTGATTTTAATCTAATGCATGTGAAAAGGCTGAGTCTGGGAAGGTTGTGCAAAATGACAGGCGTCCCAAGAGAGGTTGGCTGAAGGTTTCTTCTTTAAACAACAATAGCTCCATCATTTTTCAGCTCTGAGTCCTGTGCTCTTACTGTGTATTATTGTTTGCATTTTTAATGTAACTTTCTGAATATGATGTTGGTTTTCTTGAAAATCCCTCATTTGTTTCCCAGTTTATAGGTGCCAGAAGCCCAATCTTTAGGATTGTTACAGTGTCTGTTCACTGCATAGTGGGTGGGAGAGATAAAGATCCCTATTTAAAAAGCTTTGTCTCTCTCCACATTTTTGTACCATCTTGACAGCCTAATGTACCCTGCATACTTTCATATGTAAAATGATTGATAACTTGATCTTCAAATTATTTTAAATTACACAGTTGACGTTTATGCATGTATATATGTGTACATACTTGCTGGGTAAGAAAGGATGTTATCTTGTGTTATATATTATGTGCACACTTCATCTACCACAGAGGTGATGGGCTTCCACATACATACACATTATCATACACACATATTCATCTGCCCTCATAGCAGATAGCTATATGCCATTACCTGAACAGATTTGATAAATACATGCAAGAAAAGGTAGTGTTTTTAAAATTTTTTTCTTTCTTCAATTTCCCTTCATAAGGTCTTAATTGTCTGTTTAAAGCATGTGTAATCACTTATTTTTTTGTTGTTTACAAAATGGTTAATGCAGCGTACATAGTATTACCAGGACAAATGTCTGATGCTCTCTTAATTGTTATAAATTGTTCTGTTTATATGTGTTCTGGTTGAATGACTTGTGTTTCTGGAGCACGTCTGATGATGATTTCTTCTTTTCTTCTTAGTATGTATCATTTGGGATATTCCAGGGAGAGACGTGTCTGGGAAGCCAGCCTTTTGCAGTCCCTCTCTGCACTGAGATTACAGCGCTGGGCTATTTGTGTTTCTCCTCATCCCTGTTTCTCTCTGTCTCTCACTCTCTCCAGCTGGTGTAAATGACTGCTGCTGCCTCCCAGAGCAAGATAACCTGCTCAGTCAGCTGGAGCCCCCTGCGGACAGCTGTCTCGCTTTTAGCTGATGGAAAACTGCTATAACCGCTGAATGGAAGAGCGTGGAGCAGCGACCGTACCAGCACGAGGAGCTGCTGCTGCAGCAGCAAGAGCGAGCGAGGACTCTATTGTTCCCTGGTGTTAAACAGTTTTTCCTTTTCAACTGCCATGCACAACAGCGGGAGAGAGGCTTGCAGTCCCTTTCTCCCCGTGAAGAAATTCTGAAGCAGGGGAGGATCGTTTGAAGAAGGTTTCGTGGTGGTGCTGCGGGTTTTGGACGCAGCGGCAGGCTGCTGGAGGCATGGGGTTGAGCCAGGGGAGCGCTTCTCTCTGCCCTGGTCCAGGGGTTTCTGCTGTGCCCGCTCGGTGCGGGGGAGTTCTCGTGCTTCTGCTGCTGGCAACCTGGGACGCTCGTGCACAAAGTGAATTTCAAACTTCATCAGTGTATTTGTGGAAGACTGGTAAGTCAGGATGCTGTGATAACGCAACGGCAGTGTGTTGAGTTTTTGTTGTAAGTAATAACCTTTTTGTGTGCTTTGTGTATGTGGAGGGAGAAAGTTAATCTAAATAACTAATGTTTACTGGCAGGATTATAGGGGGAAAATAGGTCATCTTACAGGATTCCACCATCCAGGCAAATACTGCAGTTAAAAAACTCCACATTTGTGAGTCTGTGATGCTGTTACTGGGATCTCTTATATATTTTCTGTGTCTTCTGAGGTTTTTCATTTTGTTTAGCAGCTGTGTTGTACATAAAGGTCAGAGCATTAGTGCCTGTCTGCAGTGAGAAGGAACAATTATTGCAATTGGAGTCAGCATTGTCAAAAGTGCTCTAAACATATTGAATTTTCACAAAGAAAAATGTGATTCAGCACGTCTAATCATTGTGTCCTGTGCTGACATGTAATATATTCAGTGTGGTAATTGATGGGGAGTTGGGTTTGTTAAATTTAGGTTTGTTCCATGGTATATAGGACACGTGAAAGCTAATGATGGATTAGGTGAAATAATCCAAGTCATGCCAGATCTCATAACCAAAGAGCCAAAGGCAAATAGCCTATGTGGATTCAGCACCACAGTAGATGGATAATTTCCCGTACTTTGATCCTAATGAGTTACGTGTCTGTTTTAAAGATTGCATAGTCATAACAGTGTTTCAGCCTTAACTCTGCATTAAAAATCAGTGGGGAATTTTACTGTGTCTATTAATATATTACATTAATTCAGGACTTAACCAGTGATGAATATGTGCATTTTAGTTGTCTTGATACAGTTTTAGTTCCTATGTAAGTGGAATCAAACTCTCGTTTAGGAAATTTAAAAATTTCTGACTGGGAAATATTTCACATTGGCTTTGGCAGTTAGCTTCCTTTCCTGTATGTTGCCAGGAATAAAACAATCCAAAAAGTAGTAGATTTATTTAAAAAGTTATTTTTCATTAAAGGATAATACAATAATAAGAGAGATTGCAAATTAATCATTTGTCTGAAAAACAACTTTGAGAAGACAGTCTCTTCCCTGGATGGAGGAACACAGCCTTCTGCCACAGAAGCAGATCAATTTACAATTACAGTGATATCCTGAATTTTGTAAGAGGCTCCATCTATCCAGCAGCTCAGAGAAGAGATTAAAAGAAAATTCATTTAAACAAGAAGACAAGCTTTCCAATAACACTAGAAAGCGAAATCTGAAGAAGGGGAAAATCCTTTGCAACTTTCACTTTGACTGCAGGATGGGTTACACAATAACAGTAACCTTTTTTCCTTTTAAACCATTGACAAATTAAAAACAGTTTACAGTTCCATTACAGATCTATAAATGTTCAACACACACTTAAAAAGTGATGATATACGTGCAGAGGTTTATGCAAAGGCACAGTAATAATATAAAATTTTCATAAAGCATTTCACATTTACCCTAAGTTTCTAGGCATCACCAGAATAAACTCTCCAGCATTTTATTGTGTCTCCATTTAATAGGGTAATGGATTGTATTTAAAAATGTTAAAATAGTAACATAGTTTGATGATAATAATAATTCTAGTGAACTAGTACTTAGGAACACGTGCAGTCAGTTTGCTATGGACTTTACTTACTTTGCACATAGTACACGTGCTCTGAAGTCATGTCAGTTAAACCAGCAAGAAGGAAACTGTTGGCTTTTGTCTTCTCCCCCTTTCTCCCTTCCTGGCAAAGACTGCTCTTAAGAAACTTTTGTGTAGAACAGGTATGATCCAATTACTTTGCCTGATGAAGAGCTTAGTCTTTCCTTCTGTGACCTCTCTCATCTATTTTGCCTACAGTAAGAAATACTGCAGCCATCACATCAGTGATGAGATGGAAACATGATGAAAAACAAGTAATGAAAAACAAGAATGGCTCTTTTCAGATGATGAATGACAAGGTGCAGTGAATAAGACATTGCATCTGTATTTGGCTACATATTAAATTTTTGTGCTCTTTTTCTTAGCTGTGTATTGACTTCTTTTGTTTTTTCCACTCCAGTTGTGGGAGGATCTAGAAAGTGAACTGGAAGAATTGCTGGTTAGTGGTCTGAAGTGACATGTAGTATGGGATGTACAGAGTTCAGCTAAAGTATCAGACAGAAAACCAAAACTGAACAGTAGCAAGCTCATGAGCTTCAGATGATATTTTCCTTCTCCTTCTGTGAATGAGAGAGGTCAGGGGAATGTGTGGCTGAGACTTTGTCAAGGCAATCAGCTTGATTATATGCCTTTTGAGACCTCTTATGTCCATTTTTTGAGAACCATGCTATTTTTATATTGAATTTAGTCTGTCATCAGCTTTTGTAAGTGCTGTTCATGACTCGCATCTGTCTTTATTCCTAAAGGTTTTTGAAATAATGCCTTGGTGTATGCTAATCTGTGTCTTCTATACTGCTTTACTGCATTATGTTTCCTTAAGGATGCCCTTGGCAATAGTCTGCAATGATTATGAGGTTTGAGTTGAGCCATGCTTTGTTTTATAGAATAATAGCTTCCCTTTTTTTGTTTGTTTTGTTTTGTTTATGGGGTTTGAAGGGTTTGCTTTTTTGTTTTTTTGGAAAGAGGGGAGGACTGTTCAGATTTCAAGTGTTTGCTTTCAGTCCATGAAAAGCTCTCAGGGGACATAATTTCCTGTTTACTACCATCCTCCTGTCTACTACCATAAAAACCTGAGGTTATTGCAATACTCAATTTAACCATTTGGGGGTTTAGTTATCTTTGATTCAACATATACAATGTTGTGAATAATCTGCTTTGAGCAGGCAGGTTGAGCTAAAAGTTATCTCCAGATGTCTCTTCTAATCTCCACCCATCCTGTTGATCACTGAGTCATTTTTACTTCTCCAGCTGAAACGGCTTTGAAGTTTTGGCTTTTGTTACTTTTTTTGATCTCTTGAGAGAATGGGTATTTGGTGTTCTGGTGTGTTTAATGTACCTTCAGACTTTTTAATGGCATTTCAATGAGCATAGTTGATTATAGCTACAAGTGATTAAACTAGGTTTCTCACCAAACTTTCTCATTCCATTCTGTGCAGACCTGGTATAAGCATTTTATTCAGTTACAAATACACAGCTGGTTCATTTTGTGTGGTCACTGTGAAAGCCATCTTGTTTTTTAACATAAACTAAAGCAAAGTGATGAAACAGCAAGATTCCCAGAGTTGAGTCATGGTGTGTATCTGGTTGATGATATGAGCTAGACAACAGCAGCTTTTAGCAACTCGTGGAAGAGAACTGGTGATAATATTGGTGGGAGGCTGACACAGACTGCCAAGTGTTGAACTATTTATGTTGAAAAGATGTTTAATGACATGTTTTGTTCATGGCTAATTTCCTTTATCTGATTTAACTGATGTCATTTGCAATGACCAGTTGTTTGCTTCAGGTTCTACACTGCTACATTGAACTTCTGTGAGTTTCTTTAATGCCATTTTTAATTCTACCTTAACTTTTATGATTTGCTTTAGAATTCTGCTGGATGTTATTGAATTTAATCTGAAGGGGAGTTGTCAAGGATGGAGCCAGGCTCTTCTCAGTGCTGCCAAGCAATAAAACAAGAGGCAATGGGCAGCAACTGATGCACAGGGAGTTCCATCTGAATACGAGGAGGAATTTCCTTGCCTATGCAGGTGACTGCACACTGGAACAGATTGTCCAGAGGGGCTGTGAAGTCCTCCTCACTGGAGATATTCAAGAACTGTCTGGATGCAATCCTGTCCCATGTGCTCTGGGATGACCCTGTTTAGGCAGGGAGGTTGGACCAGATGACCCACTGTGGTCCTTTCCAACCTGACCCATTCTGTGATTTTCATATTCAAAGACACCTTATAATCTTGTGATACTGCCCACCATGGGCTAAGATGTTGATGTATCTCTAAGTTTTGCAATGAACAATGTGAGGGCTGCTGATTCTTAAATGAAGACACCCATAAAATTTTCACTTTTTTCACTTTATATGAAGATGCATATTTATCTTAGTCTCTCATGTCATCATGCAGGACATATATTTACCATTCCTTTACACAACTGACTAAGCATAGGTGCTTCTTGCTCCATCAGCAGTCTCTTTTACTCCTTTCTACCGTCTCCTTCGTATGTTTTTGTTAAATGAATTCACATGCTGATCTGTGATGTGCTGTCAGTGTCGGGTGTAATGCCTGCCTACAGTTACTAAGATATATATATATATATATATAAAATATATATATTATATGCTGATTAATTACTGAAGAATGCACAAAATCAGCAAGGCTTGATCACATTAAAATTGCATCTTCCAACAGCTTGAAGTAGTGCACATTACACCTTTGAAGTGAAAGATGCAGCAGTGGATTAATATCTCTGGAACAAAAGCAGTCATAAGAAAAACATCCAGGAGGCAGTGCCTTTTCCATTATTATGTTTTAAAGACTTGATCAGATCTCAGATAGTACAGAGAGGTGTAGCTCTACAGAATTATTTGAGATATCTGCACTTGTTGATACCGAGACTTGGTCTTTGGTATAACAATTGCAGTTGGATGTTTTCCCTTCTTTTTAACAAGGGTAGAACTTAAAATAGGCTTTCTGTGGGTAAGAGTGCTGTTTTAAAATTAAAGTGGAAAGAGAAAAAAGGCACTGTTTCCTGAAGAGAACAATTAGGTATCTATACTTTCCTGCTCATGTTGTGTCTCCTAGATGAGAATTGGTCCTTAGATGGTAACTTGCTCAACCTTTGATGCAGTCAAGAATCAGAGCAAAGGCAATAATATGTGTGTAGGCAACATGCAGAAGATCATAGGTACTTTTGGGGTAGTGGAGGCCTGGAGTGAAACCAGGGGCCCAGGTGGTTTCCACAGGGGCCAGAGGGGTGTTGCAAACTCTGCAGGCAAGAGCTCGTCTTAATCACTTTCTGATCTTTTTCAGGCAACAGCATCTGTATGTGATTTATCCTTGTTCCATTGCCTTGGCAAGAGGGCTACACAAAGGCCTCCTAGTTCCAGAGCCTATAAACAAATGTTTTCTCTTTCAAGGTGTTCCTTTGGGATCTTGTAACCAAATCACACTTCACTGCTTGATATGAACTTGTGTCTCAATACTTCTCTGATTTTCAGCCTCTTGGTTTCCTACTTACCTACAGAGAGGAACAAACATAACATCTGTACCATTGCATCCCTGTCAAGTTTTACATTCTAAGGGCTAATAGATTTTAAAAATAGTTTGGTTCCAGTGGAATTTTCAACAGCTCTGAAATTCCTCTTCTAACATCTTTGGTGCCTAAAATTCATAAAATCACTGAATAAAAAGTCTTTATTTTGTTTTCCCTATGTATGACCCTAGGACTGTCCTATTTTCACTGCACTGAGTGTTCCTGTCTCATACTAATGCCTGAGGAGGACAGAAGTCCTTCCTAGGACTGGCAGTCCAGCAGGCATTTCAAAATGTACCTAAATACACACTGACAGGAATTATCAGAAGGCAAGAGGGAGAGAGAAAAATTACCTAACCAAACCTCTGATTAAAGCACTTGCCTTTCAAGGGCTGTGTCATCTTGTTTGTTGGAGCTGTTCCATTACATAGGTGAAACTCCTCCATTTGTTCCAGTATTTTTTTGTTGTTGTTTTTGGTGGATTTTTTTTGTTTGTTTTGTTTTTATTTTTTTTTTAAACCTGAGTCAACACTTCTTGCAGTAATTGCACCTTGAGACTGAAGACAGATAAGCCTGTCAGTTACTAGGAAACTCCTGATTTTAAAGAGATTATGAAGAAATGATCTGAAGAGGAGGATTAGATGCTAGGGAAAATGCTAAATGAGAAAAATGTATTTTATCTTGAGGCCTAACTGTCAGGAAGGGAATTCACATATGATGATGAAAGAGGGCAGTGAGGACCTCTTCAAGGGAAAACAAAGCCCTAGTTATGGCATGGTGAACTTCAGCTGGTGCCTGCACATCCTTGAGGAGAGAGGTCTGTCAAGATTTTTAAACTGTCATTGATTGTAAAAGGTGTTTTTGGGGATTCATCTTTTTGATTCTCTGGTCTTCAGTTACAGAATAAGATAAAAGGAATATTAATAAAAACTGTATTTCATCACCTTTTCAAAGAATAAAAATTATTCAAGCAAAATGTGCTAAAGAAACATTACTGCTAAATATAAATGATCCTCAAGGATAGAATCTGATTAAGTGTTGGTTACACATACACTGCATAAATTCATATTAATTAGAATTTATCACTTTTATTATGTTTTGTTATGTGCATCTAAGCAACCACACTCCTTGCTGTCATCTCCCAGTTAAATCTGACTTCTATGTAGTCAAGTGGGGCTTGTCTATCTGGGTCTTGAATAAGGACATATTAATTTTCATTAGGCATGTTCATCACTGTTGCTCTTTGCCCTCATTTATAAAATATCCTTTCAGATATTTTATTCAAAAGAAATTTTGCAAAGCATGTATTAAGTCTTTGATTAATGCAAAAGACTTGTAGTGTAGCCTGGCAACAGAATATTTGGCAGAGATGCAGAAAATGGTTGCTTTAAGGAAATGATTTATAAGTGTTGTTTAGTATTTTGTCCTTATTTAACAAAATCAAAGTAAATATTTAAATGTTTGGATAAAAATGTTGAGCTGTGAAATTCTTTTTCTTATGCCACTACTTTGCCATATTTGAAGTAGGAAAATAGAAAAAAGTGTGGCTGATATTATAAACCTCTAGTTAAGATAAACAAGTACTATATGCTAGGGTAATGCTTGATTTCACTTGGAGGATGGCATTTTGAAGCTGTCAGAAAAGTCGAAAATGGTAGTTGGTAATGTTGTACTGGTAGCAGAGGGTGTCTGGACTGTTTTTAGCAAGTGCCCTGAAGTGCTTTTGCTAACTCAGCAATTCCTCAGCTCAATTCCTCAGCTCTTAGGGATGCTGGAATAGGAGGAGAATGCCTCAAAAGCTATGAGTTTTATTCTGCAGGCTGGGAGCTAGTGTTGAATTAATTCAGATTTTTTAATACCTTATAGACCGGGGTTTAACTTTACAGTTCCCTATTTCACTTGATGCCATTTTTTATCCTGCATGTCCACTGAGTTCTTCAAATAACAGAAGTGTGTATCTTTTAACACAATAACTCCAGATTTAACAGAAAGCCTAATCCCCATAATAGAAAGTATAGTATTATCAAAGACAAGTAAGACTCAATATTTTGAGGTAAAATTTTCTATTATAAATTATAAGTTGTGCATTATAAATTCTATTATAAATTAAGTTGTGCATTAAACTTTGTATTGTGAGTAAGTAATTTTTGGGGTAAAGGACAATACATATATTTATCCTGTTTATTGATGTTTACGTCCTGGATTCATGTCTTTTTTTCTTTTTCTTCTATTCTTCTGTGGTCTCTTCAAAAACAAGTCCTCTCTCTGTAACAGGGCAGAAAGACCCTTTTTCTGAATGTATGTCCAGTCAAAATCTCTGTTCGTCTTTCACAGACTAGTAAAACTGAAAAATGTGGTGGGTTCCTTAGGTGGGTAGAGGTGTGTTAAAATTCTTGGTAACAGAAGTTTAAGATCTGGTGGGATGGTGTGGCACCTCAGAGAAGGAGATGGGCTGACAGAGCCTACAGTGGGAGGCAGCAGTAGCATTGACTTGGGTTCTATTTATGGACTCTTCTTTCTTCTTATGTCTGTTTCTGTCTGGTAAGGCAGAAAAAATATATGGAGTTACGAAAGTAATGGAAGAATTAGAAGAGAGAACTGTATAGAGAAATCCTAAAAATTTGTATTACTGGGTAAAAGTTTTCCTAAATGATCACAATTAAAATAACTGTATTATGTAGATATTAAAACAGTCAAATGAAAGTTAATGCAAGCACTTTTGTTACTGCTAGCACAAACTATTCTCCCCTAGGAAAACCCATTGCTTACTATTTTCATATGAATACTATAAAGTGTTAAACTTATCAGTGTCTGGGATTTCAAACAAAATCCAACAGCCATTTATTGTAGCAATCAGCACGTTCTCAGCATTAATTAGCGCTGTGATTTTTGGTGCTGCTGACATTGCTCAAAGTCATCAGTAAACCACAATAGCTGGAGGTTTTTTAAATTGCTTTCTGTACTTTGTGAGCATTGCCAAGATAGTTTTGGCGATTTCATGTCTGTGGAAAAGGGAATGAAATGAAAATCTGGTGTGTTTGCATGGATTCAGGGGAGGAGTTCCATTAGATGCAGGCCTTACTGAGTGGCTCAAGTGGAGGTTTCTTGTGTGATCCCTTGTGAATGGTGTTGCTAGAAAGCAACCTTTCAAATGTCCAAATACGAGTAAGAGATTTCCATAGGTATTTTGAGGGGGAAAGAGGTTGTGTGACCATTCCTCGCAGTGTGTATTATGTAAAAGTGTGTTTGAGGGTATTAATTGGAAAGGATTTCTGTTGTAGTGAGACAAACGTTTTTAAGATTGATGACATCCGCTAATCCAATGAGAAATTTCTTAATGAGAGATATTATTGCTTTCTACCTCCTGTATTATGCAAAATGAAATGTTTTTTATTAGTGAACAATAGTATAACTCTCCTTATGTGTGCTAGGGAATAGCTATTTTACCACCGAGCCATTAGAGAAATAGAGAACAGAACAGAGAGAGATTGTTTTATAATGACTTGGGTTTGTACAATGTCTAGGACAATTAAATTATCTTCATTTTCTGGTGTTCCTATGTTCCACAGCCTTATACAAAACAGCATAATTAAGATTTGTTAAAGATGCTGTTTACAAAGATATGAAGATAATTTATTAACATTCTAAAGGAGCATCCAGATAACGTCAAGTGCCAAAAGTAGTTCAAATACTGATATCAAGATGCCATTCTAGAGGATACTGGAGGAGATAATTTTTTTCATAAGAAAATAGCATTATAAAAAACCTTGGAAAGCTGATTCTCTGTGTGATAGTTCCAAAATGCATTGTTGGGAGAAGATATTGGGAGAAGAGGAATGTTTGTAAAAGTTACTTAGCATTCCCGCATTCACAGATGTAGCAGTCATCCTTTCTTCCTTCAAGTAGCAAAACTCTTGTTTTGAACTTTATATGAATGTGCTTGATTAGCCTAAAAGACCACTTGTGTTGTGTAAAATTTTGCTTGTTTTGCAGTGTTTTCCTGGTGGTTTAATCAAGTATACATTGTGAGGAATTTTTTGCTTTATTTAATTTTCCTGTGGTTTTCAATCAAATTAATTCGTAGATTAGAGGAAGAGGGTGGAGCAAGAAGGGAGAAAACCATTAAGGTAGTGATAAGACTGCTACATCCTGCAACAGGGAACATAAACCTTATTTGCAAAAGTTGCATTATAATCTGGTAAAGACGCTGGATCTTGAATCCAGTCTCAGCTCTGCACATGGTTTGCAGTGGTGACACTGGGAATCTGCTTGTCTGTAAAGTGCCATTTACATGAATATAGTTTTCTGTAGGTCTGTGCAGAAGCAAAACAAAAGAAACTTTGAGTCTTGAGATTTTTGATACAGTTATTAGACAGTACCCAAGGTACCAGTGCTTTAGCACACTCGTAGTACGTGGCATATGCAAGTGAAAATGGATGTAGTGGAGAAGACCAGGACACTTGAGAGAAAGGAAGAAAGAAGTTAACGTGAGTGGAGAATTAAAACATGAAAAGCATGGGGTAAGCAACCAGCAGTTTGGTTTTTTTTTTTGCTCCTGTTGAAATCAAATATTTAGAATAGATTGTGAGATTGAAAAAGTCAGGGGGCTGAGAGAAGGGGCAAATTCCTGTATGAACAGATATGGACTTTTTAAACTAACATGACTTTTCTAATAAATCAGTCTGGAAGCTATTTTCATGCCATATATAGCTCTATGTGCATGCTTGCCTGTGTGGTATGTATGTGATGGTCTGAAGGCACTGTTAACAATGCTGTATGGATCCAATGGAAATACTTAAAAAAAAAAAAAATTATCTAAGTCATCTTCTTCCTGAACAGTGGCACAGCTTGAATTAGTGGTCATATCTAATAGGTGTATTTTTTCTATGTCACTAATTCATTTTTAGAAATTCCACCTTCATGGCTGCTGAGCTTGCTATTTTTAAGAGGCATACTTTGAAGGCTGTCATTGAAACGACTTTTTTTTTTTGCTTGTTTTTTTGTTTGTTTTTGTAATCCTAAATGAAGTTCACAGTCAGCATTGCTTTTTAGATGGCAGCATTGGAAAGACTGACTTGTTCCTGGAAGATGTGCTTGGTGCCATGCAGGAGATAATGAAAGGAAGAGGAGGAAGAGTGATAAAGTGACAGAGCATGCAAGGAAGATTTGTAGTCTTTAACTTGACATGGATGAATGACTCATGGCTCTCCATATTTCAACTTGATATATGAATATCAACACTTTGGGAGTAGTTTGGGTACCTGAACCATAAGCCAGAAAATTCAGGTTATTTTTTGTGCTTTAATATACATCTTTGTAGGGAGCTGCAGGAGAATATTACTGTGTTGAGTTCTCTGAAACTTCATGAAGTGCATTTCACGACAGATTTGTATTAGTGATTTATATATTTACTGATGATAAGCACTTTATTTTCTTCCCCTCTGTGTTAAATATACTATAAAAGCTTTATGGAGGAAATCCAGATGATGAGTACATGTACTGATTATAACTGAGTCTTGGTTCTTTTGTCACAGTACTGATTTGAGCTATTCTACCAGATATACTGCCAATTACATATGATGGAAGTAACTTTAGAATTGTGAGTTTGTTTTGTAACTATAGTACTACTTGTTTTTTGAGATAATATCACTTTTTGCCTTTTTCTTATCTTAATTCTGCAAGAAGTTCATTTTATTGCTCTGAGGATGTGATGTAGTCAATGCCTTCTCTTGAAATCACTGCATTTTTTAGATTATATGCTTCATGGTTTCATCTGAACAATATACTCCTTAGTTTCTCTCTTAACAGGAAAGTAAGTCTTTAAGGGTAAGGGTCCACAGAAGCCAAAATTGAGTAGTAAAGATTTTACTTTTTTGGATGCAGAAGTAGGTATTTAAAATAGATATATTTTGCTGAAGCCTCACATATAAAAGGAAATTGATGAATAGAAATGGAGTGACAATTCAGTGAACTAAAAATTACTGCCATGCATGCAGAAAAAGTCTTTTTAAATAACAATCTGTTGCTTACATAATGTGTTCATCACTCTTATTTAAGAAATAGGTTTTCTCATATTGATAAGAGTATTATTTTGAGTCTAGAAAGAGACAAACCAGTGAACCTGTGTCTCAGAGGAAATGTCATATTGTTACTGTTCACATATAGATGCTATTATTTGGTGTAAGCCATCTTAAGAAAGATGGAAGATAATTTGCTAATAAAGTAACTTATGTATCTTTCACAAGGGTTGTGTATGCACCTTGTGAACTTACAGGTTTAGTTAATTAAAGGCACTCTTCAGTATATAAGCCCATTTCTCTTATTTCTCGGACAGTATAACACACTGCTATCCAGAAAGTTGTTTATTATTATTAATTATTAATGTATGGAATACATTATTTATATTATCCCATGAGAGTGATAAGTAGCACAACTAGAGGCAGGTGTTCATTAACAAAATATGGGTGTAAGAAGTTGAGATGAAGAAAAGGTGCAATTTAATTAAAGAGAAAATATGAAAAGGAAGAGTAAAGAATTAGTTTTCAGTCTTGTCATGCCTATATTAGTTGTTAATGCAATTCCGTGTAGTAATTTCACTTCCCTTTAGGACAGATATTCATCACATTTTATGCAAATGTTACCAGAGAGAGTTATTTTGGAAAGAAAAGACAAAATATATTAAGAAGCTATAAAAAAGATGCCCTGCTTTCTGTATAATGAATCAGATAATACAATGCCTTTTTGTTAACTGTTTTTTTTCATTGAGAGTATGTAAAATAGAAACAAACTATCATTAGCTAAGGCTTATTACATCTTCAGAATGTTATTAAAGTAGTTTAATCTAGTTAGGCATATCTGAAAAAAACAGTGAAACAACCCCAGATATACAATTTGGAGTGTAGACCATAAAAGATAAAATGTCAAAAAATATATAAATCTTTTGTGTTCTATCACTTCACCTGTGTCTGGAGCTGAGGCACAGAGTTTGCATATTTGGCTGCAATTGGTTATAAAGGAGGAGTCCACTTGAAGAAGTAGTACTGTTTTGGTTTTGAATTTTTAAAGTAAAGGTGAAGAAGGCTCCCTGAAGATAGAAATTCATTAGGAAAGCCAAAGACTTTTTGGAGAATATGTTCTGTTCAGGCTGGTTTTCTGTTCCCCACTTTGTATGTCTCAGAGCACACTGGAGCTTCTAATGAAAAAATAATACAGTTCATTAATGTGGAAAAACTTCTGAAAGTAGCTACAGTCTCGCAGCATTCTGGGAATTAGTTTGAACATAATTGGTTGGATGTCAATATTAAAAGGCACTCTAATGAAAAAGAAAATGCTCAAGCTATGATAGTTTGCTGCTTCTGATGAAAAATTTAATGAGGCTGAATAATTAACCCCTTCTCTCTTCTTTCTCCCCAAACTGCCATGTCTTTCCCAATTTCTTTACATTTATTGTAAATATTTTAAGCAGTAGAGTTTCTATCACTGTAATAGAAAGACTACACTATTGCCCGTTATGTCACACTATAGCTAGTTTGCTTTCTTTTTTTTTAAAATCCTTTTTACCTTCATGGCTAGATTACTCAAGTAGAGTATTTGTCAGTTGCCATGCCTCTCAGCTATGACTTAGCTGAACTGTTTTGTGAAGTCTAATCTTTCCTGATAAATCCACTGACTACTGTTGTGCCAAGCAGCACAGGATCTGCCATTTACGTAATGGTTGCTCTAATTGGTTTAATGTGACTTCCTACCTCAGGCTGAGAATTACTTCCTTTTGAAATGTGATCATTGCCCAAATACATACACTTTCCACTCACTGAGTTGACTGCTAATCCCTTATTAAATAAAGTTATGAAGCACAAGAAAGTTTTTTCATGAAGAACCTATTAATAAAAAAAAAGCAGCATAACAACCAAGAAGAATAACACAATGCACACAAACAGAAAAGGCAAAAAACTACAGTGTGAACATTTTCCTCTGATATCTGAGTTGCCATCAGTTTGATATGATATGCCTTGTTTTCTTAAATATATTGAACTCTATGTGAAGTACAGATAGATGAGAAATGAAACCTTTAGACTAATTCTTTAAAACACAGTAGGTTTTTGTATAACACAGAGGTTTTCCTGATTTTTCAGATCTATCACCAATGATTATTGTTTTCCCTTTTATTTTTGGTACATATGATAGTTTTTAGGTCCTCATCCCAGTTTCTCACATGGCTTGAATTAGCACTTCCATATTGTACCCTTCTTTTGTTTCAGTGGGTTAATGGATGCTGTGTGAGAGGCTTGTTGCTGTGACCTGGGTCTGTTTCAGCTGCCTGTTCAATAACTGCTCAGTATTCTGGAGAAGAAACATGTTTTTACTGCCATAGGCCTCTACCCACATCAAGAAATAGTGATTCATCCTTTTTGTCACGTTGTGTTAATGCACTTCCAAAGAGAAAGATGAACCATGAAGGTGGTCTTATTTATCTCATGATGTCAACATCTAAAAGATTTTATCAAAGGTGAATTGAATTTAGAAGACAAAGTTTGAACCAGTTGCGTGCTTTTGTTAATGGTGTTCTAGATCTGTGTAAGTTACAAGCCCTGAATATCAGGCACATCACGATGGCAATGCAAAACTGGATTTTAATATTCAGCTACTCTGTTTAGAGACATTTGGTGCTTCAGAAGGCTGCTGTTCTTTAGAGCCTGCGGCCTCAAAGATAACCTGGAATGCCAGATAAGGAAATTGATAAAGCTGTCAGTGGTTTGCTGTGCTCTACTTCCCAGGCTATGAGCCACCTTGTCACATGTGATACTCATGATATCATCCAGTATATGACATTGAGAGATCACAACTTTTTCCTCACTTCCTAAGAAAGTTAGAAACTTTTAGTGCAAGCTTAATAAACAAAATATGATTCATATCTATACCATCTCTTAACAGGAATTTTTGCTTTTTACCTAATTCAATTTCATTCAGCAACTGTATGATTTTTTTTCTTTTCATCACAGCCAAGAGAGAGGTAAATTTGAATCTTTCTAGAAGGAAGTTTAGTTCAGCTAACTGTTGTAATAACAGTGTGCATCTGTTTGATTTTTCCATTGGGAAGCTAAAATTTCTTGGTCCAACCTAATACGCATTTATCTCCTGTGAAATTAATGTCTTGTCTCAAGGTAACACTGCAAGTACTCATCATTTTTATTGGATAGTAAAGGAGGAAATAGTCTCCATGAGACATTACTATGTGTTTTGTTTTTTTTTTTTGCATTGAAATTTATATTTTTTAACAAAAATTCATCTTCGTTTAATATGTATTTTGTAGTATCACTTTCTTTGTGCAGCTCAATACACTGAGACTTCCTTTGTTACATCCATTAAATTTCAATATAGATCACGATAATGGGGCTTTCCCCATCATGGAGGCATATTTAAACTTTCTTCTGTCTTGTTGGAATTACACCTAACTTTCCAGAAGCTCATGCACTTTACTTTCTTTTTTTTTTCAATTTTATTTAAAGGAATATGTCTCAGTTGCTGTTGCTGACACAATATCTATTCAAACAAAATGCCCAGTGCCAATTGTGTTTAAACAGCCATGTTAAAATCTACTTAAAAAAAAAAAAGTTATGAGGTGTGTCTTGATCTTATTTCCTCTCCAGAAGATTCTTGGCTATTAGGTAGATTAGCTTATATGCCTTAGTTAAGGAATACTGCCTAATCCTTCAGTCAGAACGAGTTGGAAGCAGAAGATGAAATTATGTGACACTGTTTCCACTTGGTTTGGAAAGATTATTAGAAAAAGTTACTCCTTTATCCTTCAGAAATCTGGGTGCCTGGTAGAATCTATTCTGAGCATAATGCCAATGTAGCTTTATCAAGCAGGCCTGGTAAGAAAACAAATATATGAGATTTAGATTAACATAAGATATTCTGGCATCCTTTCATTTTTCAGTTGTAATGAAGGATGTATTTTTTAGGTGAGGGGGAAGTTTAGTGTAGATTTTTGATAATTCTTATAGTTACTGTACATTTTTATTTAATGGTTCAAGATCTTAGTTCTTCTGACTTATGTGCACAGCCCATTTCTGTCTCCTTTTTACTTCTACCAAGAAAAATATTCTGTGGAATTGAAGTAATGAAAAATGCTACTTGTTCATGTGGTTCTTAGCACCTCAGGGGTGCTTTGGTTTTGTATGCAAAAAAAAAAAAAATCAAATTTCAATGCGGTGTAGGTAAAAAGGGATTTACTCCTTGCAATAACAAAGAAGTCTCTGCAAATTAAATTTTTCAAGTATACTACCCATCATTTTGAAATCTGATAAATGAGTACCTGTGGCTTGGCTGTTGGCAATGATTTTGTGTCTAAATAAGCTTTTCATAGCTATTCAATTTTCAAAGCAAAGAATGCTATGTGTGTTTAATAATAACTGGTTTCAAGAAGAGTTTCAAAATAAGAAGAAATTGTTTAAAACCTTCACAATGGAAAAGCTTTCAAATTGAAATTTACTTCATGTTAGCTATTTATGAGTCAGGCAATTCAGTATGATTCCAAGTTCCTGCTTTTATCTGCCTTGATAATAATGCATCAATCTGCAGTTCTGGTAAAGATACAGAAATTGATCCCAGCAGCACAGAGCAACGCCCATTTTGATTTTAAAGGTCATGCTTGTGCAATGCCTTTTGATGAATTAGTTATTAAGTCATTATTTTTTTATAATTTTGGTTAGCCTTTGTTTTTGTGAAGTATTAAGATGATTTTACTTTTCAATTTAGTATCCTTACGTAGCTTTTCAGTACAATTTGGAAAGGCAAACAGTCTTTCAACTGCAGGGATGTAACAAATGTATAAGCATTTTTCTAGCTCTAAGAGTGCCTGCAATTTCAATGCCATCCAACTACTCACTCTTGCTAACAAGACAATTTTGTAATTTGTTTACAAACAGGAAATTGGATAAGGCATTTTGAAATGCAATATTTATGCTCTGCCTAGTGTAATTAAGAGTTTCTTTGCATATTATTAGACTATTTTATTATTACTTATGTGCTTATAAGAACATATTTCACAAGTATAATCTGGTGCTTCTGTGCTTTTAGAATATTCCTAAATACTCTGTGGTGATTCTAAGTAGCCTCTTGGAAATGATTCTATCATTGTAGTGATGCCACAGAATTACTGAATGAATTTTTTGTTGTAGAAAGATCTTTGCTGTCTGTTTCTCAGTGTCAGGATTTCTGACATCCTGACAGATTATTGTAACTCAGCAGATGGTCTTAGACTTGATCTCCAATCTAAACTCGGACTGAAAGTTTGGCGTTTATCTGCTTCATTCTCGGCTATGGACTAATAGTGGGGCAGATGGATTCACCCTGTTCACTGAAGTTGCCATTACAAGTGTTCTTTGGAACAGTAAGTGTTGCTGTGAAATGCAGCTAGTGCTGCTGACATTTTGGATTGTTGTACTTGACTTTTGATGTCTTTAAAATCCTCATTTATAAAAAAGACAATTTTATTCCACTTTTTAGAAAAGCTCGTTACAGTTTTCAAAGAGAGGTCAACTAACTAACCTTGTTTAAGAAAAGATGAGCGCCTCAGCACAAATAAGGAAATGTATATCTGTATTACGCAATAAATGTATTAAATAAGAAAATTCTTTCATGTAGGTTTTCAACTGAATTACATATCATGTAATATTTATTTGTTGTATTAAACTTTTTTCTGAACATTTGAGATAAACTGTCTATAAGTATATTTTTGAAGAGTTTACATTGTCACAAAAGTATGCTTAAAAATTATTTGTTTATGTATGCCAAGTTCTTAACTGCAAAAGAGATTTGTGGGGTTTTGCTTTTTTTTTTTTTTTTTTTTTTGAGAAGCACATATGTTAAAGCTGTCAATACAATGGTTGGTTATAAATAAAACTCCCAGCACTATTAATAGTACTTTCTCAGCATGTTGTTTTCATACAACGTGTTCTTTGCCATTAGTTCAGTGTATTTGGTGACAGGTTGTTATAACTGCATTTCAAAATATAGAGATAAAATAATCTCTATAAATACATATCTCTCTCAACCAGAACTAGCTTCTTCTCTCAAAGTGTAGAGAAAATTTTCTTCCTGACAGTTTTTTTAAAAGTTTGGATTTTGTTCTTTGTTAGAAACAAAGTTTCTAGGTAACAGGAAGAAAACAAACATTTTCCTGATTAAACCTGTATTTTTAGGTGTGTTTCCTTTTTGATACCTTGATGCCTTCAAGTTATGAGCCTTAATTTCATCATCATAGATTTGGATCCCTGAACTAATCTTTTTTCAAAGCTCTTGATGCTATCTTGCTTGAAAGTGCATTCTGAAATTATACTTTCTACATTTATTCCTGGTGTTTAGAAATAACAGTTTTACATAATGAAAAGTAATTAAGTGATTCTTAAATGAAAAATACAGAGCTTAAATGAGACTTTGTTTTTTGTTGTTTTGGGCAGCCTTCCCTCAGTCAGGAATTATTAATGGTAAATCATTTTGGTAATTATTTGTGATGGATTGGACTAATTATTAGTAATGGTTGCATTTCAGCTCCCTCTTTCTTCCCCCTAAGTATAGTGTCTTGGATATTCAGTGTTTAGGACTGCATTAGGAAAACACGCCATATGGTATTGCTTGTCTTGCCTGATTGAATGTAACAGCTGTAGCACCAGCTGTTACTTTGCAGATTCCTGAGTAGACTGTATAGATTTCATCTGCAAGTGCTCAGGCATTCACTTTCATATTTGTTTTCAGGACAGATTGTCTGAAAATTAGATTGAGATTTATTTGAAAATATGAAAGACATCCAAGTATGAATGTTGTTTAAAAGTAAGAGTATTTTCAGTTAGCAATTTGAAACTTTACGTGCAAAATAAAAACATGGCACTGTCTGGCATTTTTGTCCTGCATAAACTTTGCTGTTTTTTTGCAAAGTTTCACGAGGAGAAGTAATCAGTTGTATCTCTTTAAAAAAAGTAAACCACGAAACAAACCTCTGTATGGAGTCAGGCTATGTGTATTACATTTCCTTGTAATATGAACACATACAACGCATAAATGCTACATTGCATAAAATTTTCATGCTGGAATGCTTTACATTTATTTGGATTTTAGAGTTACTGAAGTATTTTAATTTCATTAAAATAATGAAATAATGCTTTTCTCAACAATGCAAAGACTTGGTTACATTAAAAGCTAAGAGGCTTCTATTGACATTTAGAAGTTTGTTAGCAACTGGATCAAAATAACAAAACAGTTTTCTGTGTCAGAGGTTGAATAGAATTTATATTTTTTTATTTGAAGTTTCCAGTAAGTATTTCTTCTATTATATTTTGCTGGTGAAAGCAGAGTCAGCAGAACTAAGCAGGGACTTTGGAATGCTGGAAAAAGCATGGTATTCCCAGAGTGATTGTTAGAACACCCAAAAAAACTTGAGAGGAAAAGATTCAAGGAAGGAATTTGTACTCTCAAGTAGTAGCAGATAGGATTGTATTTCTATGAGAAAGACTATACTGTATATCATTAGCTTATTAGTGTCTGTTCCATCTTCTTTTGCCCCAAACTGGTGGATGAGAACCTTTGTTCCCTTCAGGTGTTTATTTCGTGGCCTTTCGTATCACTGCCTTACAGATACGTGTGAGTTTTCTGACTGCTCTCTGTCCCCCACAGAGTGGGTGTATGGTTTCAAACACTCACAGTCATTCTAGCTGGATGGGTTATTGATGAAATTGCTGTTCAGATCTGATGACAATTTAATACAGTACATGATAACTGAACTGAGTGACCTTTGCTGCAATTGATGCTGGCCTTTCTCCCTGTTAAGTGACCACCTAATTTATCTAACTTAGAGAAAGTACTGTGATTGCTGCATAAACTGTCTTGGACAAAGATATCTACCATTCATCCTGAAAAGGTTGAGTGGACACTAGTAATCAGAAAAGGTCAAAGAGCCTGATTTAAGATTGTTTAATTTTAGTGCTCTTTTTCGAAGGTAAAAGTACATGATGTAGCCAAGTGTCTACGTCCAGTGTAGGTGAGTCTGGTGGAGGCAAACCAGTAGCATAGAAGATTTTAAAGAGTGTCACCCAGGCTGTCAGTTTATAGGTGTTAGAACAAAATACAAGTTTTAGACTTAGCCTTGTCTTTGATTTTCACAGAAGACATCTAATTTTTTAGTTATATTGTAAAGTTTGTGTACATGTAGTTAATATTTCATAGAACCAGACACAAAAACTTACCTTTAGTGAAAATTGGTGGATATTGATCTGTTAAAATGTGATATTTAGGTTAATACAGGCTATTTTCTGCAGAGATTCTGCTGTTGCAGAACTTGCCTCATTCAAATGGCATTATCTGCCACTTCTATGCTGAAGCTCAAAATAGTCAAAGAGAAATGAAGAACAATCAATCTGCATGCTTTTCTTAAACATATATTGTTCTAATCCAAAAGATTATTTTTTGAATTTGGGAGTGTTTTAGCAGGAGAAGATTAGCACAGTGTTGTTGTTACCTCCAGCTTTCTCTGTTAACCTGATCATGAGTCTACTACTTGTGATGTGTGCATACATAGTGCACAGGAATTTCCTGCCTGCTTAGAATACTGTATAATATGTTGGGACTTTTTGCAATGTAAGATAATGCCTCCTCTTTTTTAGATTTTATTTTTGTATTTCAACCTGAAGCATTTAGGGATAATTTTTTCTTTGTTATATTCAGTTGTTACAAGTCTTAACCATGGTTATTGTGAATCCTGGGGGTTAGCAGAGTGACACCAACATTTAAGTAGATGCAAAAATTATTTCAGAATCATCTAAGTGACTATTCTAACATGAATGGATGTGCAACTCTTCACTCTAGGCACCCAATTTTCTAATGTCTTTAGAAGTTGGTCTGTTTGAGCAGTAACTATGGATAGCAAATTACTTCAAATCATTGAGATTGTATAATAAACTTATTTTTTTGTATTTAATTAGGTAAATTTCAGTGTGCATTTCCATAGCACTGGTGCATTAATGCAGAGAAGGGCTATACTTACACAGCTGGGACATTCAGATCTCCTTGAGATTGTCCTAAATTGACCTGTAAACAGAGCCACTTTCATTTCTCATCCTTATCTTTGTCACTGATGAGACGTACGTAAACACAGGGCACTTTAGTCTGTTTTACCACGTTTTTATTTTACCTTCACTCATTCCATAGGACTGTAGTCATCACTCCAGTGTAGACACACGTGCATGCCTGTGAACAAGCTTATTTTCCCAGGGCACAGTGTGACTTGATTGAAGTTTCATTACAAGCTTGTTAACAGCTAGGTTAAAGAGAGTGTGTAGACTGTCTGGGAGTTAATTAGTTCCCATCAGCAAAATTATTAGCACAGTAGGTCAGAGTTACTCCTGCCAAGTGAAAGCTTCAATAATCAGTCCAGTATCTGGGTCAGACCAATCTGATCCTAAAAACTGCAATCACTTGGGCCTGGAGGGTGCAGGGTTGGAGCCAGTGGTACTGCCAAGCTCGTGATGGAGAGTTGCTCCTCTATCACTGATAGATTATGTGCTGAACATTAGCAGTAGCTTTTTTTAATGTTTTTGCTGACACTCTGGAATATGAGCCACTGTCAATAATAATGTTCGAGCATGAGGCAGCAGCTTGCATCCACCATAGGGGATGTGTGAATTGGGATGCTTTTTCTTTGAAAATATAGCTCTAATAGAGATCTCATCACAGAAAGTAGGAGTCAACAGTCAAAATATTAGAAGTTGTTAGTCAATTAGCTAATCTGTCTGAATTTGCTCATAAATTCTTGTCCATATTTAATTCAAATGGAAATAATCTATTATTTTACACATGTGTATACCTCTCTGTTTTGAACCTGTACAGGGTGTCTTTAATGCTGACGTGTGTTTGGGGAAGAACGTTGACAAGGCTGAGAAACAATCCTACTGATGTGTCTTTAAAATGTCTGTTTATGCAGTTTACCTAAGAGTAATAGGACAGAAGGGAAATGAGACTGAGGACAGTTGGTATCTTAGAAGTGGATCAAAAGCTTTCCCAGTTTGTGAAGGAGAGCTGTAGTATTGCTCCATCTGTGAAGAACTACTTCTGCAAGTAATTCCCCCAGAACTGTGGGAAGAATATCCAGCTCAGCTCCAAAGCAGAACCACTGTCACATATAATACATCATATCCATCAAGGTTGTTTTCTTTCTGGGAATTACACGTATACTCACAGGAGAACATTTGGGCAGCTTCTGTAATAAACTGAAACATAAAGGTATGGTTTTGTTCCCAGGAGGGAAAGAAATTGTGAGCCAAGTTGCATGCCAGAAAATATTGTTGATGATAGTTTTGTGGAAAGCAAAAACATATGGTAGGTGCAAATGGATAATTCAAGGAAATACTTCCTTGTTGAACATATAATTTTTTTTACTTTGGTTCTTCCTATTCATTAGAAAATATTATCAGTATTTTTTCTAATGTTTAAAATAATGCTATGAAAATATTTATACAAATATGCTTCCTATGAACCTGTCTGCCTATTTTACTTCTGTTTATTGCTGTAGACTAGAAATTTCAAGATGTTCCAATATCCAAACTTTTACTGCTGCCAGTGGAGCTGTCCCAATGCCTGTATATCAGTACAACATCACTGTTTTTGTCTGAAAACAGAGATTTTTTTTTACATTTACTATTATTTCAGAAGAATAATATTTATGTATATTTTGATTTATCACTCTGTTCTTTGCTTTATGTTGCTTTGAATATAATTACATACAGTTCAGGTTTTAGTTTGGTTTTAATAATTTTCTTAAAATGTAGGTGACTTAGACAAATAAATTGGCACTGTTTTCCAGGGAAGTGTCAATAAAAGTTTCTTTTTGATCTATTAATAGCAGACCAATGTGGCAATTTGAAACTGTTTGGCATATTAGGAGTTTTTAAAAGATCAAGTAGAACATATTTTGAAAAATGGTAAGCCCTGTTTTAATTAACCATGGATCCAAACATTTGAGGCTGGTTTATAATAAATTAAACTTCAGAGGTGATGAACCCACATAAGACAATGTTTAAACAGAAAAGTATGCTGTTACCTGTTCAATTTCATACACATTCTTTGCTTTGTTATAAGTAAATGTTGTTCAGAAAAAAACTTTGCTTTGTTCTTTTCTCTGCATCAGCCAGCAGTCTTTGCTGTACTTCATGTTTTCAGTTTGCATTCATAAATGGCATTTTTTTATAAGTCTTAAAAAGTCACATTAAAAATAATGGAAAAATAATGATTGTTTTGGTGCTCTTTGAATTGCTTTTGCAATATGAAGCCAAATGTTCCAATGACTGTGCTATATTCTCATGTTTTCTTCTCAAAACATGTTTATGGCCTTTAAAAAAAAAAAAATGAGAAAGAAACAAATATCTTTAGATATTAGCACATTATTATTTTACCCAGTTATCTAAATATCTTAAATTTTATATTGGCTGATGGTTTTCTAGTCCCAATGTATAATTCTAACACTCAAGGGATTTTTTCTTCCCCATTTATCACAAATTTGCTACAGTCTTGCAGCAGTATTAGCAACATTTAGTGTAATATTAATAGCATCTAAATTAGAATGGTTTTATTTGAGATTGTATTTCCTTAATTGCTGTACAGGTGTTTTCCTTGACTGGTCTGGAGTATATTAATGCACTATTTAGGAGACTTTGCCTTCTAGTCCTAATGTCTTGTGCTTATATGGTCCTGTTCTCTTTGAGCTGGCATGATCTGCTCTCTGACACAGGCTTGTGCTGCCCTGCTTCTTGACCTTGCTTTTCTTTGTGTCACCCTTATCACAGTGCTGAAAGTGCACTCTGCAGCTTTCACCTTCAAGGTCCTGTGCTGCTGGTGCTTCTTTCCACTCTTTAAAGCTTCATTAGTTTGTTAGGGAGCAGCTTAGGGTTGAATGGGAAATGGGTATCATTCCTTTGTTATATGTTGTTTTTTTTCACCTGTTAGTGCTAGGAATGAAGCCAAGGTCTCTTAAAAGGCAAAGTTTCATGCCATGTGCCAAAGGACTTCTGGAATTATTTTTAGTAAGTGTGTCTTAGTTGTCTTCCTCACATTCATCTAATAGCTTTCTGTATGATTGAAATGTAGTAAATAAGAAATGTCTGGGTATTAGTGATACAGAATAGAACTATAGGACTCCTAACATACCAGTCTGCATCCCTTATAAAAACACAAATATTTGGAAGTGCTCTTTTTCTTACAGGCAGGCTTTACCAGGAGTTTGGTAATAGATTACTGGAATAATGATTGGTACTGGAGGAAATAGCACGTGCTGTAAAATTAATGAGTGCATTGGTATAGTAATAATATATAGAATTTATTATTTCTTACTAAAACTTATTTTAAGTATTGGTTGCAATTGTTGCTCTGATGTTGTTTTAAACTTGTCTATCCCTTACACTGCTCCTTAAGTAACAATATTTAGTAAGCTTTAATTTTTTTTGTCATGTTGGAGTTAAATAGGCCAAAGAATTTAAAATATATAGTAAGTGAATCCTTAGACAAAAGTAAGAGCAAAACTCTATTGTGGACCATGTGTTTGTGCGCTGGATCTCAAATCATTTTTTGGGCACATTTCTATTTTCAGGAGCAAGTGTTAGTAAGAGGACCCCTTGAATGGAACAACCAAATGGGTTTGCCTTGCCCTATGGTTCTCTTATTTCCTTTACATTTCTCTTTCCTTCCTCAAACCAGTGCTTCTTGTAGCATGTGTTTCTTCTGTTGTCATCCACTTCCATAATTTTGGACCTAATTGCATTAAATAATCAAATGCAAAATTTAAATCTGGAAGAACTTCAGAGACTAAAATATTTCCTAAAAAATGTGTAAATCGGAATATCCAGGAGGAAAACCCACAAACTACTATCCCCACTGAGGGTAATCAGGTATATGGCTCTTTCATATACTGGCCACTCTTCAACATTCTCTCTCAGTTGTATATCAGTTCTTCTGCATTTTTCACTCAAAACCAATCAAACTTCTATATCAGTCTCTAAATTCCATCCTACAGCTTTAATAAAAGATCTACCCTAAATTCATAGTTTATGGCTAATGTTTTTTATATCTCTTCTCAGTGTGTGACCTGATTCAAAATTAACCCAGTGTTTTAATTCCTGACCCCCAATCTGTGATGCAGATTCAGAGCACCAGCAAACAGCAATTCAGAGAGGAGTCTTGCTCTCCTTGCTGTGTGCCCACACTGATGAGTAGTGCCAGCTTGAGTGAGCACAGCACCATGAACTGCAGTTCATCAGTGTCATTTGGGCTAAGAAATTACTCAACAGAAATTCTGTCAGTGTCTGTGGGGCCTGTGCTGGCTGCATTGGGCAGAGCATCCCTCTTCCTCCCTCCCTGAGCCATTATGTAATTGTCTGCTAGATTTTCAGGCTCTGTTAAGAATCTGGTGCAAGCCAAGCTTTTAAATAGTTGTAGTGGGCACTCAGCAATGTGTGAACAGAGTGGGAGAGCCCTGTCAGGGCATATTGTGTGCTTTGACAGGACTGGTAAATTGCTGCTGCTCTGGAAGAAAAGCTTCCTCCATGCCTGAGTTGTTGCCCCCAACTCCAATACCAGCTTACAGAAATCATAGGTTTTGTTGAGACATGGCAAGAAACTGCTACGAGACTTCTGGTAGCAGTGGCATGACATTTTCCTCTGCCCCATCTTCCCAAAATCTAAGCTCTGCTTAGGGAACCACAGCTAGTGAAGGGGACCGATGACAGTAGCAGGAAGTGATCTGCTTTGTTAGGCGTTTGGGATGTTTGAACAAGTCTTTTCTTCCTTTCTGATTTTGAGATACAATTCATTGACTATAAACAGCAGGTTTTGGCATCCTACGTTTCTACAAATACACAGCAATGTACAGAATGTGAGAAAAATGCTGTCAAAAACTGGTCACACTGATGAAACATGTAAAAGAGAGAAAGAGAGATGAGAAGACATTTTACTTTAAATCCTGAGTAACATATAAAATATTCCTTAATACTGAATGCGTTATTTAATGCAATGGTTTTGGCTTCAAAATTTGTTATCCGTTTAATTACAGACTTCTATTTACAGGAAGACCTAAATCAGATATCCAAATACTTGAATGTGACTTGAAGCAAGTAAGATGTTTAATATATGCAGGTCTAGGAGACAGGGGAAATATAGAAGCACAATGAGAGACAATTGGAAGTCGGACAAAAGAAAGCATTCGATTGCTGAAAGACAAATGCTAGATACAAAGGAAAACAGGAAATTTGAGATAGAAAAAGAAGAGCAAAGACAGAATGAGGAGGGATAAATAAATGTAATGATAAATTTACTATTCAATCTGTTGACCCCTCAGGCTGCTAAAGTTGCTTTGCTCTGATAGGTACAGAAGAAGGGATAAATTCTCACTCCCAATGTGTTTGGATTTTTGATGTGGATACTGTGATGAGGCAAATTCTTTTAAGCTCTCTTCATGGAGATACTGACTTAAATTAGGTGACTCTTGGATAGAAATTATACCCATAAGATGTGCCTTATTCTACTGTATTATGGATAAATTAATTTTCTTCATGTTGTCATGAAATATAGGAATAGCACTGTCGGCATGTCATGACATCTATAGCATTCTGTGGTACAACTACAGAGATAATGCAAAAGAGGATCCTGGAACTACAGTCCTGATTCCAACTTGTGGCCTGTGATTGGAGGCCAGTAACTAGCAGTGTACCACAGGGATAACTCTGGGTCCAGTCTTACTCATTAATGATCTGAGTGATGGGTCAGAGTGCAGTCTCACTAAGTTTGTTGATTGCAACCTAACATGGAAGAGTGACTGGGATGCCAGAGGGTCACACTTTCATCCAGAGGACCTTGGCAGGCTGGAGAAATGTGCTGCCAGGAGCCTCCTGAAGTTCAGCAAGGACAAGTGGAAAGTCTTCATCTGGGGAGGAACAACCCCAGGCACCAATATTTGCTGAGGCTACCCAGCTGCAAAGCAGCTCAACAGAAAAGGAGCTGGGGGTCCTGGTGGCACCAAACGGAACACGAGCCAGCAGTGTGCCCCGTGACAAAGGTCAACAGTGCCCTGAGATGAATTAGGAAGAGTGCTGCCAGCATGTCAAAGAAGGGGGATCCTTCCCCTTTACGCAGCACCAGTGAGGTCTCCTGGAGTGCTGTATTCAGTTCTGGTTACAAAGATGATTGAGTGTCTGGAGAATCTCCTCTGTGAGAACCTTCCTTAGGAAGGTTCTTCCTTAAGTAATCTTCCATTACTTCCTTAAGTAATGCCTGCTTATCTTTTTTTGCTACACACTGCATATCTGTGTTTCTTGCGAAAAATATGTCCATAGGAATTTCAAAAAAGTGTATTTGCTGTCTGTTAATTTGTGGTTTGGTTTCTGATGCTTTTCAATGAAAAACTGAATGCTTGTTGAATGGGATTTTGTGCAGGTCCAAAGGATTGCCTTGGAAAAAAATGAATATGCTTAATTGAAATGTAAGCCTTTCCGTGTTTTCAAGGAGTTTCTGTTATTTTTTTCCATGTTGAAATTCAGAGGATAACAAAAGTAACTGTATCTGCAGTAGCTCTTATTTTGTAATTTAGAAAGATGCTTTTTCAAAGTAGTGTAAGAATGCTCAAAAATCTCTTTACTATAGCTGAGAAAATATGATTAGAAAAACATTGTTATTGTCAACGACGAAGTCCGCCGTAAGTCCATAGTCAATTAACTGCTGGTTTTAAACTGATTTTAAAGAAGACAAACATAGTTTATGTATCCTCCGTAGATAAGTGCTATGTAACTTTACATATTGGTATGTGTGCATTTATGTATAGAAAAAGTATAACTGCAAGTTGCATTCGTACTCCAGTGCAGAGGATAAGGTTTTGCTGTTATATTTTATTTCTAATTTGCTGTAACCAGCTTTATTCCAAATTTCCTGGTCTCTCTTCAAGAGTCCCAAGTGCAATTTTAGCACTATGACAAATCTCCCCAACTGCAAACTAAATGAAGGTAAGCACATTCCCCATTTATAGGTAGCACAACAGGACTACTTTTAGATGAGTCTTAGCAATGTGTTAGTAAAGTTAAAAAGTAACTTCACCATTAAAAGGAGGCATAATACATGCAAATAAGGAGTATAAATATTTGAAGTATGATGTGACCTCAGATGAGTAGAGTGCATTGGAAATATGGCAAATCTCTGTTCAAGTCCCTGCCTTACCTGCTTTACCTACTGTAGTCTTGTGAATTGAAAACAAAGGATTCATTCTCACTACAGGCTGTGGCTGATCTAAGCAAGTTTCATGTATCTAGTGAAATGTTTTCCTCTGGGTCTGAGAAATTTCTGATGCACATTACAAAAATATGTGTGTGCATATATATGTATGCACAGAAATAAGATATTAAGAATTAGTTATATACCATCAATATAACATACTATATAACACATTACTTTTTTATATATTACAAATACAATATATTCTATAGACAACATACTATTATAATACTATGTAAAATTTGTAATATGAAAAATGCCTAATGTGTTTGACATCTTATGTATAGCACATATATACATACATGGCCACACATGGCAACACTTGACACATTTTGGTTTCCTGACCAGTGCATTTGTTTTTCCTTGTAAGCCATCAGCTGTCAGTGTTATAATTTTTCTGTATGGTTATAAATCTTTCTCATTTTTTTGTTTGAGATAGGACTAATTAAATTGCAAGCTTTGTGGTTTGAAAGATCTGTTACATTTAGTAAAGTATTCAATCAAATTTTTCGTTCTAATGAGATGTATGCAAGTGTCTATTCTGTCTTCCACTTTGTTGTTCCTTCAATGTCCTTCTGTGCTGTGACAACACATCTTTTATCCTGGTTGTCTGAAGTTTGGCTTGTATCAGCCATCACTCTTGTATTGTGCTGAACAGATAGGAATCCCTATTATTGTCAAATCCTTCTCCACAATACTTCTTAACAGGGGCTGTCTTTATCAGACTACAGTGAAAGCTCAGCTGGTGTGAGTTTTTGCTTCACAAAGCTCAGTATTTTAATTTCTAGCTCATTAAATATATATTGTGATGGCAGTTCTGACATTTGTAATGTATTCTTTTTTAGTATCTGAACATGCAGTTCTAGGGAGCAAAGTCAAAGCACTGTAGAAAATTGAATTAGAAGGAACGTTTAGTTCAGCCTTGGAAAGATTACTTGGTTTTAAACCTATGTTAGTAGAGGTTTCATGATACTGATGGGCAATCTGATACTATGTCAACTGTCTTTCTTTTGCATGACTTTTAAATTTTATAATGTTTTAACTTCCTAATGTCTAAGCTAAGTTTCCGACAAGCAAATGAAATTAATTATTTGTGCTATTTCCCATGGACACATTTTTAAATTTTCCCCATGAAGCAAACCTTTTCCTCTGTGAAGTGTGTTTTGACATAATTATGTCTTTTTTAAAACCAAAGAATTTTTTTTTTTCAGATCTTATTGTAGGTTTTGTTTGTTATTGCCCTTGTTATCCTTGTTCTTTTGATTCTGTGCAATAACTCTGGTAGATAGAAGTCCTAAATAAGCTTTACTTGCATGATGTAATGTGATTTATGTTTCTAATGGTAGGTGATGAAATTACTCTGTATAGAAATCAAAGACATAATTCTGAGACATTTCAGAACAAAATAATTAATTTGGTTTGCTATTCTGAATGTAGACATAAAAATGAGCAAAGCCTTTTTATCAGAACTAAGAGTCTTGTGGGTAATGTGTAACAGCCCAAAATGATCTTCTGTTACTGCAGACAACTGACTCTAACAAAGCACAACAGAGTGGAAAATAAAACCAGAGTTGGGAGGGAGACTGGTACATGCTTTGGATGATGTTGCTGGCAAGGGGAGTGGAGTGACATAAACAGGAAGTAGAAACCATTCTCCTTGCTTACTTCTAGAAGATATGACATTTCAATATCTTATCTTCCACTTTGTCATCCACCTTCTGTGGGAATGCCTCATAATCCTAACAGCAAAATAAAGTCTATGGCTGAAAAAATGGAGCAAATTACAGCTAGATGAGTATGAGGAGCTTCCTTTTTGTTGGCTACCATTTGCAGAGGACAAAAAAACATGTCAGGGAGAGTTTTGCAAATTTGACTGGTATTGAGTGAAAAACTTGTGAGATTTATGAACAATATTTTGAAGAAGAATAGGATGGCACATGTGCTATGCTTTGAAGGATTGATTACTTCCACTTCATTGGAAAAAGGCAACAATGTACTACTTTTCAATTCAGCATTGTATTTTAATGCTATAACATTTAATCTTTCAATTGCTTTATACAATTAGCATTATGATTGATTACTGACTGTTATATCCATCAGCACTATAAAAATGTTGGTCAACTTTCACAGCAATTATCAAACCAAAACTAGTAAATAAATACTGCCACCCTAGTATTTTAAGTCACAGAACATATAATAATCTCTAGCAGTAATATGAATTATGAAATTCCATAATTCTGTATAAATTATAAAATTAGACATGAAGTATTATTTACTGCTATGTGTTGGAGATTTGACTGAAGAAGAATGATCAGGCATATTAGAAAGCTGTATTCTCAGAAGAATATGTTTTGGGCAGCATGTTTTATTGTGAACCTGAATGAAGAGGATCGTGCTGCCATTTTATGCAGTCTTTAAGTAAGAAGAAATTGCTAATATTTTTTCAGCAGCTGACAATGGAAGGAGAAATGCCACCTTGAATGAATAATTTCCTTTCTGTAGCCTGACCTCCTCCTTCTCAGATGTGGAGGTGATAAACCACTGAGTAAAACAACAGCAGGGATCCTTATTAATAACAATGTTCAGCACTCTTTGCAATCACTCTGAATGCAAATAACACTATAGAAGTGTAGATTTTTTTAAAATCTGAAATTTGCATTTCCTGCTAGCTAGGAAAATTGCCTGGATTGAAGGGAATCTTCAGGTGTTATTTCTTTTGGTTTGGCTTTGGGAGTGGTGTGGGTTTTGGTTACAGGCATGTTCTCTACACTTCTTGATGGACAGAGGAGGAAAAGGGAATGTGAGGCAGTAATTCTGTGATGAGAATTAATTATAATTGAACTTTTAGTTAATAATCAGGCCCTTCTATTTCTTAGACAAAGTAAAAGAAAATGTTGGTTTAGTTTTTAGTTTGTGCAAGGTTTGTTTTTTGTTAAAAGCCCTAGTTTTTGTTGGCACTGATTTTTTATTTTTCTGAAAAACACCCACATCTGCAGTGAGAAGTCCAAGCAAAGACTGTGAAATGGGCAGAAGATACCTAAATAGGATAAATTTAGCTTTTCTGAGAAATTTATAAGCAATTTTGATTTTACCTATGTCTTCTTGAAAGCCTTTCCTAACCTTGTAATTTGAGGATGGTAGCTTGGGAGACCTTTGTTTCTTAAGAGGAATACCTGTTAACCAGGCCTGGTACTACAGGATGCCCGAGGTACATTTGCATTAGTGTTTTAATTTGGGACAGGAATGTGTTTTCTGTGTGGCGCTATGCATTGATCTCCATTTGCTGTGCTTCCCTTCATGTTGGAAATCACTGGGGGCATATCAGATACCTTTGGGTGAAACTAAACTACTGTGCTGTTTGGAATTGCAGTTGATTTGTCTCCTACTCCTAAATGGAATTTTGTCCATGGAACCAAACGAGAGCTAGTCCTTGAAAACATGGATTTCTGTGCTTGCTTGGGAACCTCAGTTCCACCCTGTATAAGAGTAACATATACAGGACTGGAATGAAGAATTCTGTGATCACAGTAGACTTCTTCAGTTTCTGAGAGGTTTCTTGTCACTTTTTTGTAAATTTTTGGGTGCCTACTATGTAGAATACATAAAACATCTACTTGTGCTTACTGGGGAACATGTTACTTCCTTCTTCACTTAGTCTGGGTTTGTTTCAGTGTGTGACTGTTCATCTGTGATTGCAAAAGGTTGCCACCACAGTTTACAGACTTATGATCATTTTCTTTCTTTCCAAAGTAGAACTTAAATGTGGTTAATAACCACAAGGGAAGGCAATTTCTAGAATGGATCTGATTTTAGCTGCCTCTTTGGAATGGGAAAGTTTTTGGACCAGTTTTTCTAATAAAACAATTCACTCACTAGAAACATGTCCTTTTGGTTGACTTCAAATCATACATAAATCAAGGACAGCTCTGGGAAACAAGTTTTATTGGCTGAGAACTTTAGTAAAAATTACTAAGTGGTTCTAAGTTGCTGGTTTGAGGTGGGGAATCTAATCTTGTCATTTCTGTATTATTAGATAATGATGTAAATACTAGCACAGCTATTCTCCATGCACAACCACAAACAGTATTTAGTTTGTATTAATTTTAGGAAAAACCAAGAAACTTGCAGGTACAGAATGTTGTTACTTACCTAAGTACACTGAGGTAAAATAGAAAGGGTGGGTGACACACTGAATGGTCCTCAAGTTTCTAAAGGTGCCTGTGAGCTGAAACTGCAATTCGGTGTGTCAAGCAGTCTTCTTCACTTAATATAATAGCAAATGCAGTGTGAATTATGAACCCCAGCATCAATCCCCGGGCTACTGTGCTTCACAGTGAACACCAGCTACAACTTGAGTTACTGTTTGCCAGGCTTTGAGCCCAGCAGTCCAAACAATTTTCAAACTATCTAGAAGTCTGTCCAGTTCTCATCTTGTTAATGAGGACCCTGCAGGAGTCAACATAAGCCTTCTTGAAATCAAGTTATATTGCACTGTTTTCTCCTCATTCACAGGAATGATCTTCCCTTGGTAAATCTATTTTGAGCTTTCATGATGCTGCCTTATTATCTTTACTGTCATTGTGAGTAATTTCTCAGAAAATGTGCTTCATGACCTTGGCTGTGATTGTGCTGGGGCTGGCCAGGCCTCTGAGTCCCTGGATCTGCCCAGCTGTTGCCACTTCTCCCATTATCCTGCTCCAGTTTTTTAACATAGACATGGCTTTGAGGGCACAGCAGCCCATGTTCAGCACCTACACCTAAATAATCTCTAATTCTATGAGTTTTCATATGTCCAGCTTCTTTAAGTAGTTTCTAGCTTGTTACTCTCCAGTTTGGGCTGTCACACTTCCCAAACCTTGCTGTTGTGGTCTGTGAAGAATAAGATAATGAAGTTTTGTTGAACTGTGTCAGTCGTTGCCATATCATCCTTCACTAACCAGCCCACATCCAACCCACCCACTTCTTTGATCTTGCTTTTGCTGCTGACTGTGTATTTAAATGAGTGCATTTCAAAGATGTGACAAATACAGCCTATACATGTGTGTACTTTCTATAGAGCACATCTTGTTTTGGAAATTTGTGAATATTTTTAGTGGTCAGCCAATTCTACAATATATAGTATCTATGTCCAGCACTCAGCACTTAAACCGACCTTGAATATTAGGGTAATATTTCACTTGATTATTAGGTCAATATTTCTCTTGTATGCCTCCTTTAAAAGGTATATTAATATTTTTATACTTTATTCCTTCTCTTATCGTTCCAATAATATTTTGAATGTCATGCAGCTCTCATATTGTCTCTTTACAAAAGGAAAAGCTACCTGGGTAAACATTAACTTTTACTGTAGACAGTAATATATTAAGTTCATTTAATTTGAGTGACAGTTGCATAATTCTGTTTTCTTGACAAGTCCATGAAAATGGATGAGCAGGGTTTATATTCAAGAAAAGAATGAAGTTCCTCAGATTTTGGGTAATGATAGTAAAAATCCTTTATTGTTAGAATCTATATAACAATGAATTCAAAGGTTTTCTATTCATTTGTAAATCAGAATAAGAAGCCCATTTATAAATTCCATTTCATTTTATCATTGTAATTATTTAAGCATGTAAAACTGGAATAGTAAAAATCAAGCTTTCAGGAGGTTATTCGTGATTTAGCAGTGGCTGCACTTGACTTATATTGCTCCTACCCAAAAGGCTTGCAATAGAATCCAAACAGAATGATTTGTATTAACCTCTCTCCTAATAAATATGTAAATATGCCTGAACTGATTGAATCTGGAAATTAGAATGCCTAAATGTGTTATGATACATATAGGGAGACTGAAGATTGTGTTCTCCAATATAAAATGAGAAGATAGCTGATTAAGTCTGAAGGGGAACCCAAGATTTAAATCACAACTATTTAAGTATTCTCTTCAATTTGTTTGCTATTTCATATACAGAAGAACTGGCTTCTGGAAAAAATTGCAGGAGTTGGCTGTTTAAGAAGTTTTATAGTCAGATGGGTAATTTCCTATCAAATCTGCCTTCCTGTGTCTCAAAATCTCCAAGCAGAGGCCAGATTGCTGTAACATGAAGAAATTGCCCGCTGGTGTAAGAAGAACATGCATGTTTTGCTGCCTATTCATGCAGACAGACAGACACGTAGTCCATTATTTTATTTCCAGTGCTGCAAAAGCAATATTGAAAAGAGGCACAGCTCTCTGCCCACCAGCAGCCAGGCACCTGTACCACTTGTGGAGAAGCCCAGCAGTTCTTTGCTTTAGGGAAGGCTTCACACAGGGATTGTAATTTGGTTCATGTAGATTAATGGTATCTGGGCACGGACCACATGCTTGTGTTGGTATTATTCAGTAGTTCTGTGAAGTAAACTCTTCATGACTGTTGGAAAGAGTAAACTTTATTCTGGCCAACTCTGCATATGCACCCCCTACAGAATTCCTGTCACACTTATTGCTGGAGAACTGTCATGTCTGTATTGGTCATTTTTGAGTTAACATTGCAAGAGGAAAAAACACGTTGAAGTTAAGGAGTCATTTAAGCATCTTGAGTGCTGCATGAAAAAACATTCTGAGTGTGTGATACTGCCTGATACTGCCTGATCCTAAGAGAGAAAGGGGTCAGCCTTTTCAGGCTCAAATTTCCTAGGCTGGTGTCTTTCAGAGTGAGTTGTGTTTAGTTTTGAAAGGGAAATAGAATCCAGTATTTATAGAAAGATGTGGATTTGCTAAAACAGTAAGTTTCTCTGTGCTTACAAAAGGGGAATGCAGTGAATTAAAGGTGATGAACCCAGTTAAACTATGCGTATTTAAATAGAATTAGGATCAATTTCAGTAACCCCTTGGAGTATTAGGAACTCTTTTCTTTTGAACCTTAAATTTTATTTATAACCAGCACTGGGACAATTCTATGAAGTCTATTTTCTGAATACCATCATAGTCAATGCCAATTCAGGACAATTTGGAGCCAAAGGTTGGAAAGGGGAATCATTAACACACATATATAGAAATCAATCTATGGTATCTATTTGCCAGCTGACCTCAGGCCAAAATAGATTGAAGATCAAAAGTAGTCAAAAGGGAAATTCTGTGTCATTATGAAATGCTTCAACTTGTCTTCTATTATGTGAGTAATGAACCTTTAATTTTGGATTAGCGTGTTTACAGTTGCAGCTTGATGTCTGAATCACAGTTATACATGGGTTTGATAAGCAGAGATGGTTTAGACTGAAAAGCAACTGTGAAATGTTCACTGTGAGTGTAAATATTATTTTAGTTCCAAGTACAGAGAAACAGAAATAAGTTTTCAAAACCGGATGGTTAATCTTGATCAAAAGCCAGCAGTAAAATAGGAATATCTCCAGCTTTCAGCCATCTGGTAGAAATTATTCTCTGGAATATTTGGACTTGAAATGTAAATTTTTTCATTTTATCCAGTTCACCTAACTATGAAAGAATTTCAAAAATACGTGGGAGGATGTAGTTTATTAGCAAATTATCAGTGAAGCTGACAGTTAATGATTTTTAATCAGACATTTACAGGACCTATAGCTCAAGCTTTGTAGTTAACCGTTGACTTTGCATTATTGGAAATATAAAAATAATGTATGTTAAGTGCTCTTTTTCCTATGGTGACTGTTTCTATTAGTGAAAATTATTCATTTGTTTTGCTTCACTGTTTTTTTTCATTTTGCTTGATGTCCCAGCATTTTAAAATGTGGTAAACTGCTAGTGATGGTGAGATGAGAAGCAAGTTCTCATCTAGTCTTAAGATCTAGTAGTGCCCAAATATTTTAATTTTATTGTATTGTTTTCTGTAGCTATATTGCCCAATTTTAATAATGAAATATTTTGATGAGAGGTTTTTTCAACTTTCTTATGTAAGAAGAAAGCATATCTTTTGAACATTTTACTTAATACTTTAGAAGATGGATATTTCTATAGGGTAAGGCTGTTTTGGTATAGTTACTATTATATATATATGTGTGTGTATGTGTATGTACCGTTATAATTTTTCTCCCCTACTTTCCATTCCAAAGGTTAAGAAAAAAAAAGCTTTCAATTATTTTCAAGCAGTAAAATAATTGTTCCTCATATACAACACCTTCCTGCCCGCAGTTTCAAACCCCAAAATACCAACATACCATACCACTAATTTTTTTTTTTGTTCTCCTTATCCAACCAAAAATAGACAAACAGCAATTTAAGATTTAAACTCAGCAAATATGCAGGTCATATGCTGATGGTGTGCATCATTTTAACTCCAAGAAAGTCAGTTCTAATGGGCTGAGTTTAAGTAGCAGAGTATCTGGCCCATTACCTTGCCCTGGAGAGAATTGTCACGAGGGGTCAGAATTAGATATCCTAATGTGGATGCACACCATTGAAAAGCCATGGTTTTGACATGTTAAGTGAGCATCTGTAGATAATATGTTGTCCCCTTGTGGCGTGTATTGTCTCAGAGATGATTTGTGCTTTCTGGTTATGTGGACATAGTATAGAAGAGTGTTAATAGTAACATTTCCTTTTGAAAACTCATTAATATTCCGGAGACAATTCTTAAATCCTTTTTTTTTTTTTTTTTTAGTATATGTATATATAGTTAATTCTGTCCACATTTAACACTGTTTGGTCATTTTAGAATTGCCTTTAAAACATACAGCCTTTACCTATACTTTTCTCTGTTGTGCTGACCATTTTGTTTGAAAAGCACCCAAACTACTGTTGTTATGTCCATCATTACGAAAAAATTTGAAAGAAGTATCTGAGACAGAAGAGTGAAACCACTTTTTCTGCAGATCTTGGATATATTTTAACATTGAAATGAGCTTTCTTTGCTGCTCTTTAAACAAGTACATTGCACTAAAAAAAGTGAAAGTGTATAAATGTGATTTGCTATCTACTGTGGAAAATAAAAAATAAAAGATGAAGACAATCTCTTCTTTGCAAGGTTGCACTGTTATAGAGCAAGTGATCATATGTTGACTGGAATAATTCATTCCACCCTGCAATACATTTCTTCAGAGCAGAAATATAAAGTCATTGCCTTCTGACAGAGATGCTCAAAAATCTCTCCATAAGCTTCAAGTAAATTGGTGAAATAAGAAGCAAAATACTTTGCAAGAGAGAAAGAAAATTTAACAGTTTTGCTCTGAATTTGAAAGTCACCTTGCTATAATACCAGGATCTTGTTTTGACATACACCTGCTTATAACTCCTGGTGATTTGTGACACATCTGTCATAAAAGGATGTAATGAAACTTGGGGGTTTTATTGCAGTTCTTACAACAAGCAAGTCTATGCCTGCTCAGGATTCCTGTAGCATTGCTTCAGAGTACTATTGCCAGATTCTGACATTGTAGGATATTTTTGTGTAACAGCATGGTACATTCCATTTTGATATGTACATTAAACTAAAATATAGCAAAGTAATTTGGCAATATTTCTATTTCTACGTGTGGGGTTTTTAATAATTGTTCAACATCATATTCAGCAGTGGTCATACTAGAGATACTGTACTTTAAAACAAAAGTAAAATATCATTAACAAAATAAATACTTTGGTAACTTTAGCAAAGTGGCAGGAAGATAGCTTTGTTTTCTTTAAGCTTTTCTAAATTTAGTTGCACAAACTTCTAGATCAAGTGATACTGATGATAACTTGGGCGTTTTTTGGCATTTTGTAAACTTTTGGATAAGAATACATTTGTGCAGAGAGCTGGGTTTGATTGATCCCACCTCTACTGAAGTGGATTACATTACCCTCAATGGCTTAGAAGTGGGTGCAGGATTTACTGATATCCAAAGTTCAGGCTACCTATTCAGGCTGCCTATTTCCTTCATGGACACACCCCATTTTTGTTTATTTAGTTGCCTGTGCGTGACTGTTTGGAGAAACAAGTCTGTATCTGAATATCATGTGCATAGGGAGGCAAATATGGGATGAGAAGGTAAAATGTGTTAGGAGGATTAAGGGAGTCTGTAGTTCAGATCTGGATGTTGCATTGAGATTCATGAAAACAGGGCTAGGAAAAGCCCTGAGAAGGAAGAGACTGGCTCAGGTAGATCTGCAAGAGTGATGAGGATGCAGAGGCTGTGTGATGTGCAGGACCAGGGTCTGCATGTGTGCAGGTAACCAAGATTCTGGATAGGGCAGGACCATATGCATAGTTTTAATACATGAATTAACATATTTCATTGGTTTTCTTTCTTGCTCCCTCACGTTGAATTAAGGCCCAAGTGCATAGGTTTCATTATATGCAATCTGTACTTATTAATTATTAGTTGATCTCTATTGAAAATAAAAAAAAAAAATACTGCTTCCAAGTGGTTACTGAAGTTACTGCACATATTTTCCATATTTTTAAATCTTTCTGTGAACAGAAGTTTATTTACAAGATTTTAAAACCATTGGAACAGTATGGTCCTTTACCCCTGAAGAAAAAAAAACTTGTGAATTGTCTTACTAGTCTCTCTTTGAGTGATTACAGCAGTTGCTTGACCTTGAGAGAAAGGGGACACTGCTGGCGTTCTCCAGAGGCTGGTGTTATTAGTGCGGCCTGACCTCGGGGAACTGGGTGACCTCCATTTCACCTTCCAATCTCCCAACACCAAAACAAAGCTGTATTTTGCAACACAACGTGAATAAAAGACAAAGGATGGTTGTTTTTATATATAGGGGTAGAGCTAAAGAGTCTGCTGTAGCTTTGATTAAAAAACGTGATGCAATATAAATATGTCTTGAAAAAAAAAATGAAAAGACTAGACTGCTCTACACACTTTGATTTCAAACTTAAGGTTTTCCCTTAGAGAACAATGGGCATAAACCTCACTGTATATGCTACAGTTAGTGCTGTTTTTAAGGAAGAGAATGGTCCATAGTGTCCTGTCTCAATTAGAGAATCATCTTTCCCATTCCATCCATTCTGTGCAGCCACCACATGCATGCTGTTAAGCATTTACTTTTTAAAATTCTGTTGGGTTTTCTGACAAAGGGGCTGCTGTTGACTTGAAATGTTAGGCCACTGTTATAAAATCCAGTAATATTCCACTAATGCTTTAAGAAAAATTATGACTATGTGACTGTTGCTATTTTCAGCTAACTGAAAAAAATAATTGATGAATTCTTTCCTAGTTGCTACTGATAATGTTTGGGATAGAAGCTTTAAGTCTTTCAAGCTGAAAAGAAAGAGCAAACTCTAGCATGTTCTTTTTCTGGTCAGTGACTTAAAAGTCATGCTTGGCTTGCAGCTGGGCTGATTCTGCATCTATCCTAAATAAAGAAGATAAAAAGTAATCATGGTGCTATTTAACATATCAGTCTTGGCCTCCTTTAACTGTAGCTGTCAGTCTGGCAGGATTCCAAAAGTTATTCAAATATGCATAGATCAAATTCTTGGGGATTGCTATAGGCTAACAAATGCTTACCAGTTCTTCTAATGTATTACTTGCAATTGTTGTGAAATGCCATGCATCTGAGAGAGTGCCTTATCACTGTATTTTCTTTAAAAGAAATTCAGCCTTTCTCCCTCATTATTTTGGCTAAAGACCAAAAGAGTTGAAAACTGAACTACAGTGCTAGATTAGACTTATATGTGTGACGCTTTGAATCAGGCATCTGAGTTTCAGACAAGCAATGGATTAACACATGCCAAATCTGCTGCTGTATAATTTCAGTCTGATTAACATTGCTATTTATCAATGTACTAAACAAACTTAATTTCATCCTACTGGTGGGAAAGCTGCTTTATGTGGCTATTCTTTAGATACAAATAATGTCACTTTAGGTAAGTTTGCCTTCCTTCACAATCCCAGAGATGGGAAGGCCACAAAAGGTAAGGAATGTGCTTGGAAGGCAAGGGTGTGGTGGTGGTGAACCCATTTCTGAAGGCATCTGCCTTTGTGTCCTCTGCTGTACCTTACAGTGAGGGCTGAAGCCTGTTACCTCCTTTCTGGTGCGCCCTGGGAATGGTTCTAAACCTGAATTTTGATAGAGCTGCATGCATGAAATTCACTGAAACAGATTCCTTGCTGTGAAATAAATGATGTGTTGCAGCATAATGTATCACAAATACATTCCTGCTAAGAGACTTATATTTTTGATACCTGCAGTCTGAAAGCTTTGGTATTTGTTTACATGCATGCAAAGATAGTCTGGTAATTTTAACTGTATATACATATATGCTATATGCCTGGTTTTGTTTGTTCTCCCTTAAATCTCACACACAACTTAAACTGCCTTTTCTTTCGGGGTCGTTGCTTGTATTGTTTAGAGTTCAGTGAGATGACAATCATGTTGGAATATTGAAGCCAGAGGCATTTTCAGATTGGAATGGATTCGGCTAATCAAATAACAGTACTGACTTTTTTGACACTGAAAAATTATGATATATTGTACTATAAATTGGACTTAGGCCCAGTACTGACTAACATGCCTAATTGACCTTGGGTCATCTAATATTTGTAGGAGTGTGAGAGGAGAAAGAACTCCATATTTGAGAGCAACTGTTTTTCTAAGGTTTGGAAGATTTACTGGCAGGTGGGGTATAGGATAGAAAGAGTTATCTAATATTTGTTGTCCATAAAGTGTATATATTATATGTTTTTCCATTAATAACAGTTTTCTGTTGCTTCTAATATTTTAACCTTCAGCTTTTATAATTTTAACCTCTGTCATGCAACTTTGACTTGGAATGAATCCAAGTGGCATCATGGTGAAGTCATGAATGATCTGTTTCATAACTGAAGCTGTGATAGGAAAGTAATAATTAAAAAATAATTATAGAGGCATGTGTTTTGCATATTCATCCCTGGTCTCAGAGCTACATGTATTTGCAGATATAAAAAGTTCTTTTTCATCAAACATTTGGTGACTTTGTGGGTGGCAATATTGTCTGATCAGGTAATCTAGAAGTGCTGCATATATATATGGGATATAAATAAAGATATAAGTGGATGTGCCTCCCTGGCTATCATTTGTTCTTCCTTAGCTACAACTGTTTTTTTCCATCTCACCAACTTAAAAGTGATCATTCAGGTTAGAAAATTTCATAGAAACAAGTGATGTCCTTCGAGAACATAGGAAATATATCTTAGACTAACTTAGGCTAAGTTGAATTCTTATCTCAATATTTTAGTGAAGTGTTACAAGAGTTGCAATGAGACTGTATAACCTTTTCCTTAAGAACTATGTACACATGAAATGTGATCCCAAATTATAAGCCACACTTACGCATCTGAATACTAGCAATGTTAAGGCTGGAGTTCTCTGCACTGATAATGAGTATTGCAGTAGCAATTAAACACTGACGTGTGCATCTGCATGATTACCATGGACTTTCAATCTAAGCATCTTCTTAATGTTAAGAATAAGGACTTTGAGCAACAGTAAACAATAATTTTGGCTTTACAAAAAGTAAATGAGAATGTCTGTGCAGCAGAGAGCTGAAAGATGTGTTTCATATTTTGAAGGATGGAGATACACCAAGAATAGGAAGAGATAGTGGTTTGCTGGGTGATTTCAGGACCTAAGAGCCCTTAGGATGATCCCAATGAAAAAGGTGGTCCTCAGCCTTCTTTGCTACAGCCAGCTCCTTGTTACTGACAGTTCCAGAAGCCAGCTCTAGACCCCATATACTTATATGTCTCCTGGATGGTACAATAGCTAGTTCTCTGCTGTGTCAGCCCACAGTGGAATTTGAGACTTTTGGATCTTCTTGAACATTCAATCAAGGGTATGAGGTCTAGGTTTTTGTTAATTTTGTGGTGGATTTTTTTTTGGTTTTCTAAATTTAATTTCTGATCTTAATTATGTCCTATAGCCAAGCTGATTTTCTGAGGGCTTGGACCCTTTTCTTGCATTGAATTTACTGACTGTTCTTTCTGTTAAAGCTTTGAAGTAAATTATTTGTAATATGTGTTATGTCTTGCTTTTGGACTAAAATTTTTAATGTGTAGAAAGTCTGGCATAAATTAATAAAAGTGTAGTCATGTATCTGTCAGATACTAGTAGTTTATCCATTCAGGTGTCATTTGTGACACAACTGCATTCCAAAGCCTGTTTATCCTGACTTTTCCACAGTGAACTGCAATTGTATAATCTGGAAAATAGGATGAAAGTATCAAAGGTCTGATATTTTAAGAAGGAATTGTGAGAGGAGCAAGCACTCAGGTCAGCGAAGGAGTGCAGTAGGCTCTGAGAAGGATCAGAAAGATACTTTAATACACCAAGGGAAGAGTGCTTCACCTTTTGACATGGGTGTCTCCAATAGCTAGCCAAGGAGAATGACTGGGGATCCTGAGCTCATTGTGGAGAGTGCTTTAGAGAAATAATGGATCAGAGACAAAGGCAAGTGTTAAGTGTTGACACGTTTCTTTGGATTTCTGTATCTCCTGTGTTAAGTATTAATTATAGCTGCATGTGGGCATATGTGTGTGCTTCAGCTGTTACCTAAACTGGAGATCTGAATCATAAGACAAGAATACTCCTGGCAGAAATGTAGCTGTGTCTGACCTACTGAGCAGGGTGAAGGGCTTGACACTGGCTACAGCTCCTGAATCAACTGGTCTGTACTGCTCTTTTTCTGTGATAGCGTAATGTCCATTTTTCCCACATGCTAAATGGCTATCCAAGCACAGCCTAGCTTAGGTGTCTCAGATGTAATGGCAGTACGAAAGAAATACATAGTTTATGTGATGCACTTCACCAGCCCTGTAAGTCTGTGATGCACATTTAGAGCCTGGGACACAGCCAGATCCTTAATGAAAGCTGAAGATATGAACGGGTGGAAAGCCTTTAAGGGTTCATAACCTCAGTACTCTAAAAAATGGTAAAAACCCGTAAAGTGAACTCCATAACCATCATCCATATCAATTAGACTAAATTAGACTGGTTGATAGAGTCTAGAAAAAATATAGAAATTAATACCATTTTATCTACTAACTCTTATTGTCCTGTAACAGCCAAAGTCAATGGCCATGGCATGAGCAAGGTCCTAAGGCTCTTACCATGAAATTATTTAAGGATACTTATTTTACAAGACTGGAGGAGGTGGAAGTCAGCAAGAATATGTGCTCTAGAAGAAAGCAGAAATAGGTTTTTGTTGCCAATGGAGCAAGCATACTGACTGTACAAAAAAAAAAAGGCAAAGTCAAAGCCAACTTTATGCCAGGTGCTAAAAAAAAAAAAAGGTGTGTAGGAGAAAAGGCTTCTCTGATCAACAATGTCGCTGGAGAAAAATGAGAGTCTTGTAAAGAATAAAATAAATGAAATTTTGCCATACACACTAGAGGGTGAAAGAAGGCCTCGAAGGAATATAAGGCAACTGTAAAAATACAGTCAGACAGAAAAGGATATCCTCTTACTTCATGGTTTCAAGTTGATTAATCAAGAACTGTATCCTTCCAATTTTCATAGTAGTGGCAGGAAAAACTCTGATACCATGATGTAAATCAAAGGGCATGGTTAGCAATGAGTGCATACTGCAAGTGGTGGAAACAAAGTTTCTGTGGCAGATGGCCTCATGTTTCAGAGTTCACAGGATCAAGAGGTTTAGACACTGAATCACTGCCTACTTCATTTGGAAAATCCTCGTTGCTTCTCTTGAACAAAATGACAGTGGAAATCTTCATGGAAACCTCATGATATTCATCTCCTTCATTTGCCCTGCAAGTTTTGCTCATTCCAGAACATCTAAATTTGGTCTCAAATTATTAGTAATGTAACAGTTTTTTGTTCCAAACCCAGTAATGAAATACATAATTTCATAATACTGCAGCCTTTGACAGCATATTAACAGTATGTATTTCGAATCTTTACTATGCATGTTTACACACAAAATCCATTTTTCTTTTGATTGTTAAATCTTGTAGAACAAAATGATTTCTGGAATTTCTTTACTTTTCCCATAGATGCACTTAATTTCAATAAGTCATTTGTAAGTAAAACCAAGAGAGCTACCATCCCTAATATACCAGTAGACATGAAAAGCCTGCAGCTGGAATCAGACTTGATCTGATTGTTGATGTATCTACTGTATTTGGGTCACAGTATGGCCACAATGAAGCCAAATAGTCAAATGATAGTGATAAGAGGAAGACTAATCACTTACCTAAATACAATTGAAAAGATGGCTTATGTACAAGCTATTGGTTTTGTGCCCTTTGATAAATGCATATAAATTTTTTTTCTTTTTTTATCCGAGGCTTAATCTGCTAATGGTCTTCACAGAAGGTGATTACTTTTTAGCTTGGTACAGATTTGATTGGACTTGTGTTGCAAGTGCAGTGAGCATAGCCTTTGGGATAGAGTCAGATTGTCAAATCAAAATGTAACAATCATCTTCTGGAGTGTATTTTTTGGTAATAGAAGTCTCTCTAGATTACATACATTCAGCATAGCCTCTTGTGCAGATTCAGTACTAGAGCTCTGAACCATTGTTTAATATAAAAAAACCATGAGTGCTGATGTTGAGTTTAGATTTTTCTTTGGCTAGAGAAAATGCATATATGCTTTCTGAACATAAGGCTGACACATGCAGAGCTCGAGAGTGATCACAGCAGTACTGTTTATGTGAAAGCTGCACAAACACTGTTATCTGATATATGACTCACTCCCTTGTTTACCATTCTATGCTCCAAAATTCAGCATTTTTAACTATGATACAAGCATGGTTTTCCACTTTTTTGGTAGTGCTTGTAAACCACTAAAGATCTGCATTTTGATTGTCACATGAATCAGAATATTTTTCTCAAAGATTTAAATTGGGATCCCAAAAAGCTAGCAGTAAATGCAAGCAACAATATTTAATGAGTACAGAAATGCCAGGAAAGAATGTTATGTGTAAAGAAACATTTTTGCACATGACTTTTCCTTTATTTAGACTTCTGGGTATGATGACATTGTGATATGACTGACCTTGTGTCTGGTTTTGAACTAAATGAGTAGGTCACGGTAATATTTTAAAAATGATGGCCTGTCCAGTGATTTACATTTTTTTTGCAACACAAAATGAGTAACTTGTGAAGCTCTTAAAAACTTATATAGCACAGCTATGACATTTTAATATCTAATCAGATATCACATCTGATATTTAGATTGATTTCACCATCAATATTCTGATGTTTGGGGGAAAAAAATGGTTAATAGAATTAACTGTTGCCACTGCAGAAGAATAATGCTTGAGGTTTTGGCTATTCAAGGAAGGAAAAAATTAAGGTATAGTAAAAAAATAATATAAAAAATAATTCCTATACATTGAATAGTTTCTGAATATATTATGTAGCTGGAATTTTGTCTCATTGCTGCCAAATTCAGGGGTCATGGCTGGAGGAACAAAATGTTAGGAATCTGGCTTGAAGGTTCCATGTAGCCACTGAAAATGGGAAATTAAAATGGAGGTTAAAATGTTTCTATTTTGGGTGGCAGTACAGTTGTATTAATCAGGCTATTTCTTCATAAAGCCAACCAATAGAAACCGTTCAATGTCTAAGAGTGGTGCATAAAACATGTACTTGTGAGCATCAAGGAGATGTTCAGCCTGCCATGCAGGAAGGACTTAAATGAGGCTGCTTTGCTCAATCAGGAAGTGAAACTTAAAAGAAAATGTATTTCTTGTTATCCTTGAACACATTTACAAAGAAAAAGATCAGAAAAATTTGTGCAAAAACAAATAGTTAATAGTGCATTAACAGGTAGATTGAAGATGGAAAAATAGATACATATATATATACATGCATATATATATGTGTATGGTAACAAAGAGCAATGGAGGGGAAGACTTGGAAACAGGTTTCCAGTTTTCATACCTGTAGAAGCAGCTGGGGTAAAAGGCCTAATTCTTTTTCGAAAACATTATAAATTTCAGAAATCTTTTAGAACAAATGAAAGACATTTCTTTAAGAGGATACATGAAATATTTACCTAAATTAGCAGAGGTTTGTATTTGCTGGAATTGCTATATTCCTATTTTAAAAGGTCATTGCCAAAAATTAGCAAAGGCAGAAAATTTTATCTATATTGCAGTGCTGTCCAAACTGCTCTGTAAAAATAGTAAGTTTGATTATCTCTCTGTCTTGGATGTACATACCTATAGAAGATGTGACTGTAATTGCAAATAATCTGGGAGAGACATGTTCTGTCCTTTGGGTCAGTCTTGTTTGTTTGCCTGTTTTTGGTATGTTTCACGTTGCACGTGCAATCTCCTGATCCCTAATAGCATCTGAGCTGTGTGGCCATTGCACGCCTGTGCATGGAATGTGTGCATTGCAGAAATAACCCTAACAATTGCAAAATGGAAGAAGCAAAAGAGTTAAAATGATGACACAAATAAGCTTGGTCTCAGCACTCTTACCCCGTTGTTACAGGTTGAAAAAAGAATTGTTTTGGACGTCAAACAAATCTGTACCTACCTTAACTAGAAGCAAAAAATTGTCATTTTAAAGTTGTATAAATGCCTCAGATTTCATATTTTGTGAATTTTGAGGGGATTGTCAGGTTCTATAGAGCCTCTCTGGAGAGACTCACAGCTTCTATAACTGCTTTGAAACACAAATTGTGGTTCCCACTACATCTTTTGTCACTGTTTTGCTGAGTGCTACCCTACCCACTCAGACGACAAGAATCCCAGTATGCCAATCAGCAGCACTTTTTCCAAGTAACTCCATGTGCCTCTGCTTGCATCTTCCATATAGGCTAAGCCATAGCACCACAAAGAAATCCCTTGACAAATATATCTGCACTTACTCTCTGCTCTGTTGTGTGCTTGTAAAGTGTCTGCACATCAGAATATCACTGCCCAGCTTATCAAATGAGAGAGCCCTTTAATGAAAGAAAGATGACATTAAGAATTAGAGAGTATTGAAGAGGCTGATTCAATGCAGTGCATTTGTCACAAGGCAGTTCTCTGACACGTTCCTTCTTTGTTCCTCTCTGTGTTTTCATCTGCTCAACAGCTTCAGCATCATCCATCACAGCTGTGCTGAGCAGCACCTCTTGCTTCTGGCCCTTCTCACTCTGGCACTTTCCTTGTACAAAGTTCTTTTGTAAATAGGCTTAAGTCATGCTGTAAACAAACCAGCAGATTCACTTAGACTTATCCTTTAAATTCTTCTTGTGTGTATTAAGTATCAACATTTTTTATGGTTCATAGAAGCCACTAATTAAGTAGTACACTAATAACTTCAGTAATGTAGTCTGTTGCTCCAACAGTCTTTGATTGTTGCTAATTACAATCTCATTAGTCCCTATTTTACTGTCAAAACATGCTCATGAAGTGTTTCTTCTCAATATGGCTAATACTGTTTCTATAGTAGAAATCTTGTTGGGGCTTGAGTTTCTTTTTCTTTCAGAAACCAAATACATCAGAACTGTTATTAAGTTCTTTTCCCCCATATATGATTCTTTGATATTGCAAATTAATAAATGAAAAAATACAGATTTATAGAAAAAACTCCTATTTACTCCAAAGAAGAAACTCTTCTTCAGATATAACAATCTTCTAATTTATCCAGTCGATTTATTCATTCTTTTTAGAGACCAATTTAGTAACTGTTTTCTTTGCACTTTGTTTTCAACTTTTATGTTTCCAAGTCCGCTCAGGAAGAAAGAATCATTCAATGAAATGTTCAAGAAAGAAACATTCAATGAAAGAAATAGCCTTCTTAAATACAAAAAGAGAATGGCTGATCTGGGATTAACAAATATATTTCTTAATGCTTTTAAATAGAAGCTATATGCAAAAAGCAGTATAAATTTTATGAGATCATGAAAGATCAAATGTTGTTACAGGCTTGCAGTCAAGCCTAGCAAATAATCATTATTCTGAGAAAGGGAATGTGCATTGATGTAATCACTTAGAATAATCTCCAAAATAACTCTAATCCTGAAAATAACTTTTTTGAATATGTAGAAGGATAATGAAAAATGTAGGAAGTATTAGGTGAAATGCTTATAATACAAAATCAGAGTAGATAAAATACCCTAAAGTCATGAAAGTGATAAAATTTTGATTGTTAAAAAAAGTTTCTGTAAAAATGAAAAAGACAGTTGAGAAATGAAGTAGCACAATAAAAGCTATACATGGTGTTAAGCCATAAAGATATTTTGCAGAAATGTAAGCACATAGGCACTCTTAAGTGGTATTTTAAATGCAGGCTTTTTTATTATTTTTTTTCCAAAACTTAACTGGAGTCCTACTTTCTCATAAAAAGTAGTGAACTCTGAATTCAGAAGGACAGTTTGGAGAATATTATCAGAAATGTCATTATGGCTTAGGAAGTAGAAGCTCTGAGCTGTTAGGAACTGAACCAAGATCTAAGGGATGATAGTGCCTGACATATCCACTGACCTGAGAATGTGTTCAGCTGCCTCATTCTCCTCTTGCTCCCAAGTCTGTGACTGATTGATATATATTTATTTACATTCCTCTCTGCGTCTTAATACAATACAGTATCTGAAGTATTAAAAATCCCTCCTTATGGAATGAAAAAATGGTTTGAAAAATAAAAATCTAAAATATTTCTATGGCTGGATCCATTTCTGATGTCAATACTCTGATATCTGGGGTTTTTCATAAATGCCACCCATGCAGTGGCATAGTGCAAGTATTGGACAAGGTGTTCATTAGAGGTAGCCACCTTTTCAATGACAGTGGGTACTAATCAATTCTTTATAAATCAGAAGTTGTGATAAAAGATTTTGTCAATGTTAATTTTTTTCATTATTTTTACTATATAATTTTACTTCATATGATTCAGAGCAAAAGTTTATTTCTGTGCCTGATTTCAACATTTTGGAATTTCAGAAGCCCATGGAAGAGGAAACAATGAGTGTGCATTTAGTTTGACTTCTAACATTGGTTATGTAGATTGGGCTTTTTTTCAGTTCCCGAATTGAGAAGAAGCAACAGAAATATTTGGGGCTTATAATATGATAGCAGAATTTATGAAGAGAGACTGTGAGATGGAAATTCACATTTTAGGGGTTTGGTTAGGTTTGGTTTCTTTCTATGGTATAGCTTTTATACTAGTAGGTAGATTGCCTAGGTATTAAAAAACAGCATTTTGCCCCAATTCTTTTTGTCTGTTTGATGAAATGGGAATATGTGTGCATATGTCAGACTATGTAGCTAAAGAAAGAAGGGATGCTTCAGTATTTGATAGAAGTGTTCTCTATTAGATGTTTTTCAGAAAGGTGGTATATAATTAATTCATGTGTTTGTGATTCCTGATATAATATTATGAAACAAGAATCAGACATCTCATTGTACCAGCTGGGTGGTTCAGTGCATGTAGAACTGATGCTGTTCAGCTTATGCTCAGGCTTCACAGATGGAGTTGGCTGGCATTTCATATATTGAGGGAGTAGGCACAGTGGTTTTTCATTCTTTAAGGAGTTTTTGAATGTTTGTGTATAATTTAGTTCTTTCTCATTAAGCTGTTACAATGAAGAATCTCAAGGTTTATTATTATTTATTCTAGTCATTCTACAATAGTTTGTAGGCGGACAACAAAGTTGTGCCTTTCCTGATTTTCTTCAAGTATCTTTTTTCACATCTTTCAAAATGATAGCTTATGTAGCCCCTGTTAGCACAGGAATACCTTCCAAATGCACATATATCTCCATGTTATTTGCTGTACTTAAATGTGCAGGGATAAGGCTATCTGAAAATTATGATCTGTTGCAGAGTTTTTTGCTTTTCTAAAGCTGATAAAGAAAATTCTAATAAAAACAGATGATAACTTGTTTTGTGCTGAGAGGTAGTCACATTTTAACATGAAAGAAATAACAACAGGCATTCATAAAGTGACAGCAGTATCAAAACTGAAAAGCTTTGATGATACTTGCATAAGTAAGGTGGGCAAAGACACATCACATGCACTCAGTGGCATGTGACAGGAACCTTGTGCTGACACTGAAGTCAGAGTGAATCTCGGTCATTTTGCACTTGCATTCTAGTTTCACACGTGGTGTTTCACAACAGGGACTGACTAATGTGATAATCTCACACTAAGGTGCAGTATCAACCTTGAAATAAAAGGTGGAGTGCACTGAGCTCCCAAAGGGTGCAGCCAATTAGCACATTCTGTAATGGGGTCTTGCTGTCATGGGATGAGAGGTTTTTTCCTTCAAACTGAAAAATATTCAGGCTCCTTAAAGATTTGCTTCTTGAGAGCTGCTTTATATTTTCTGTGTAGGGAACAATTAGGCAAAAACGTTGTCATGTTATAAAGCCTTAAGATTCTGATTGTAGATAGAGCTGTGAGGTTTATTTTCATATTTATTGATTAGAGTGGTAAATAAGAGTACATAATTCCAGTATTTAGATCTGAGGGAATTTTTGCCTTCTTCCTACATAACTTTCATTCTTTTGCCTCCCCCTCCCTTAATTAATGGGGCTTATACAATCACTTGGTGTTTTGTGTATGCAATACTAAAAGTAAACTAAATTTTATCAAGACTTGATAGCATATATTCATTTTCCCATAATCACTTGATAGGTACATATGCATACGTGTAAATGTATTAAAAAAAAAAAGGAAGCAGGAGCACTGGAAATGTCATCTGTTTCTACATCATAGAAAGACATTTAATCTAATTCTGCATAATAATTAAGAAAACTGTTCTACAAGTATTTATCTTGCATATGATTTACTGAAATATCCAGAACTAAAGGAGAAGAGAGCCTAGAGTAGCTCTGGCTCTTTACCTTTTGAACAAATAACAACTTTTTGGAAATTTTCCTTTTTCTTTTAGGCTTTCTATAGAGTTTCTATATGCAACTGTTGTTCCTCTAAAGCAATACTTTCTTCATAAGAGGTATCTTTTTATGCTCTTCCAACTAACAGTTCAGTAAGAAAGTGTTTTTTTATGGAGTTCCCTGTGTTAAGTGTGGTGACATTTGGGACACACAGGACAGCATGGACTTTGCTGGATTTGATGAAGCATACATGATAATTTGGGGCTAGAAGGAAGAATTCTATCAGCATGGATGTTTATACCCGCTGATTAAAAAAGAGAGCATTCATATCAAATCAAAACAAAGGTGAATTTAACAGAATATCCTTTATGTGACCTTGCCTGTTTCTGGATGCCTAGGGAAGAGTATGAAATGAGGACAGTTATGTACAGATACCACCTCTAAATACTATCCTTGCCTCCAGCAAATTGTGTCTTTCTAAACCAATGGTAATCCTTTTCTGTGTAATAAGTACTGTGAATTTTTTCTCTCTAGCCATGTCCTGCTGCTCTTTGCACACAACCACCTCCAATAAGAAGTCTCCTAGTTGTTTTCACATGTTTTGGGAGAAACATCCTGTTTTGTTTTGATTTTAATTGCAATTTTATTCTATTTGTGTTTGAAAACCCTCCTTCGTTTATTAGAAAATGTTGTAAATAGTCAGTTCATGAAAAACAAGGCTTGTTCAAATCTTAGCATCATGGGTCCCCACCACCTTATTTGTATGCAGAAGTGTAAATGATAATCCCAGTGTGGTTATCCAACACCTCAGATCTATGCAGTTTTTCACAGGAATATTGTGCAATTATAAAACCTGTAAAATAAATAAATGCTTTTAAAGTTCCTTTCTTTAGGCATTATTAGCTCTTCTGAAACAGCAGACAGAGAATGATAAAGTTGTTGAGGTCAAGAGCTTAGTAGATTTCAAATAGGTATTTATTCATTAAGGAGATCAATCACAGGTAAAATATGGTCATATAGAATAGAATAGAAGCATTCTGTTGTAAAGGACTTACAAAGATAATCTATTCTAACTGCCTGACCACTTCAGGGCTGACCAAATGTTAAAGCCTATGTGCTGATAACCCAGCTAGTAATCCAGCCTTTCACAGGGAACAGACCTCAGGAACATAACACCCTGACAGGGACAGTTTAAGCATGTAGATCATCTCTTGTCCCCAGAGTTTTGTTTTTTTTTCTCTTGTTTTCTTTCTGGTTTGGTTTGGTATGGTTTTGGTCTTGAGTTTTTTTTGTTTTGGTTTTTTTTTTTTTGGTTTCGTTTTGCTTTGTTTTGTTTTCCCACAGCCTTAGTATATTTATTTAGGCCACAGCTTCCAGGACAGTGATAAAATTTACAGTTGTGAAGTAGATTGATTTACTAGCTGTGCTCCTACTGTGCTTTTTGGACTGGTGTTGAAAGATTTTGCTAGGTCACAGTTCTGACCTTGGCATGATCATCAGAGCGTTTCTAAAATAACAAGGGTAGAGGAGCACGCAGTTCTTCTCGTGTCTCTAGAGGAGGACATCAGCAGAAAATACAGGGAAGCCTCTACCAGGAGATGCTGCTTAGCCATTGTTTGTTACTGTCCAGCCACCTGCTAGTGTATTTTGGAGCTCAGCTTGTTTGGATTGCAAGTTTGGACTTCATCTGGTACATTTTCTGCAACTGGTTCAAAAGCTGGTGTCATCACTAATGTGATATGGCAAGTTTGGGTGATGAGTTCCCCAAGTGCTAGATTCCTTAGTCCATGGGTGTTGGAGATCTGCCTGTTTTGAGCCAAACTTTTAAATGGTGATGTAAAAGTGAACCCTAAGGGATCAGAAGAGTGAAAGAAAGCCCGAGATGCATACATTCAGTTCAGTTGCTTCCTTTGCTCTTTACTGGCAGTTGAAGGAAGCTTTTTCATTCAATCCAACATCTGCAATGAAACATTGACTACTGAAAAGGGATTTGTTGGGGATGTTAAAGAATGAAGGAAAATAAAGTTGTCATGGTTCCATATGCATGAGAACAGTATGGCCCATGAGTTCTCTGAGATGTGTGTTTAGAAGAATGTTTTCTGGGTAGGGATTTGAGGGAGGGTGTGCATCTTTGAGATGTGGCTCAGTGCGCTTGACCGCCTGTTGTAAATCAAGGATCCACAGCTTGTAGAGTTACGAGGTTTTCAGTCACCTGAGAGTGGCTCACACTGACTTGTGTTTGCTGCCTCTAGCTTAATGTCTCTAAAGCTGAACTCATTGAATGGTGTCACCTCTCTCTGCAAAGACTCCAGTTCCTCTCTTGCCATGCATTTTAGGAGTGTTAGCCTGTCATGAGATGCCTCAGTAGGAACATTATGGGAACACTGAAGCCACTGGTCTTTTGACAGCATTAGGTGGTATGGGTACGTGTATAGAGGCAGCAGAGGCTTGTAGGATCATTTTTCATCTTGAACAGTCTCAAGAGATTCCATTTTAGTCACACTGTGCATGCAGTTGTGTATTTAAGATGGAGGTGTCTTATTGGCTTGGGTTTAACTTCTGAGAACATGATTGACCTATCTATTTTGTCTATCTCTTTCATGAACTACTGCAAAATAAAATCTGTCCTGGTGTTGGTTTCTAGTACTCTGCAAGCATTTGGTTTCAGATCAAGAAAACATTCCCTGTGTGGGTATTAATCATCTAGCATCTTAGACCTCTTGAAATATACAGACAAAAGCAAACTAGACTGTAAAATTGTTATAAATGTGTATATATATATATACACACACATATACACACATATATATGTGTGTGTGTGTGTGTGTGTGTGTGCTCCTGTGAGTCTTTGATGATTGCAAGCAATGGATTGTACCTGTGGTCTTGTGCCTATTCTGAAATATATTAATGAAATTCTCTTTGATTGAGAAAATAACCTTTTTAACCAACTGAAAATGCCGTTAAAAATATGAAATATCTTTTGAAATGTTTGTTCTCAATATGTATGTACCATGGAAACTTTTATTGTATTATCTTGACTTTGAAAGTAGTTCTGACACAAAATGCAGTGTCAAAGAAATGCATTATGTATTTCCCATGAACCGAAAATGCACTGAGCTGGAATGTGAAAGCCCTTGGTTTTGTCACTGATTTTTTGAATTCTGTGTGTTGAAACAAATTTTCAGGCATCCAGTTCTGTGCTGTGCTGTTAGAAGTAATAAACTCTTAGTTCAGAGTATTGTTGCAGAATATAGATTTTTTAGTGTACAGCTGTACCTTTTTCCATTGCTTCTAGTCGATGTTCGTGGGAGAAAGGAAAAAATAATCTTGTGTTCTTCAGGACAACATCATTGTCTCTGGGCAAGTCATTCTCTTTGCTCCCCATCAAGATTGCCAAACTGCAATCTCAGTGTTTCCAAACACTGTAGCCCCAAACCACTTTCATTCCCATTTTTAAAATAATTCCCTGTAGTGTTCACCATGTTTTCAGTTAAAACCTTAGGAGGTCCATATGTATTAAAACCTCATAAAAGGATAGAGCAACACCAGGAATAAGTAAGCATCATTGAATAGAAGTAGACGGCATGTATTGAACAGATGGGTACCACAAAGTAACAGAAACAGCCTTCCTCCCTTGCTACTATTATATGTGTGGTAGAAATCAACCCTTTCATGTCCAAAAGAGGGCATATATATGCCATTTATATTGAAATGTTGACGTAAGGCCTCAGTTAGGACTGAGTTATTCTTTGTAGATTTCTTTTAAGTCATGAGGTACATTTATTGGGAATGCTTTGTGCCATCTGAAAAAAGAGCATATATCTGAATAATGGGGTGGGGAGGGAAATGTCCGAATTTTTGTACTTGAACCTTCTAGGGTTTTATGTGATGACAGTGGGTCCATCTTTCTATGCTTTGCAAGTATTTTATGCTTTGCAAATATTTCTTGCAAACCAAAATCAAGACATCAGCCTGATGGCTGTTGCAGCACAACAGAAATATGGACACCCCCTGTTAGAGAAACAGCTTTAATCATTCTTTTGTTTTCAAACCTTTATGTTTGGAAAGTTTCAGAGAAACAAAAGGAAGCTGAAGAATAATTAGAATAATCATTTTATTACAAACCATTCCAGATAATTTGCATTATCTAAAGAAAACATAGGGTAATTTTATAGGAAATCTCTTGCATTGCCTTTGAGACTTTTTCTTATTTCTGGTCTGCAGGTTGTGTAATACAGTTGACCTGTGTAGATGTTGATAGTGAAAATCTTGTCGGCTGAAAGAGCGTTTGAAGTGAAACATGCAATTAATACTAAATTTGCTTGGATAAGTGTTCCATTTCTTACAGAGAAATTATGAAACTTGATATCGTTCCTAATAATAGAGAAAGGTCTGTTAGTGTCTTGATTAGTGACTGAAACCAGGGTCTTAAAGGCCACCAAGGGAGTAGTAGAATCACTGTCTGAACTTCTATTGTTGGATTTTAGCTATTAGTGTTTGAATTATTGAAAACACAAAGCAACAAAAGAGCTGGGTTTTTTTTCAAATCTCTCACTGTAATGAATATCTCCTTATTTAAAAATCAAAACATACATTCAATAAAAGCCACTGCTCTAAATAAATTTAATTCAAATTTATGAATCAGTATATTGTTGCATCATAAAATGGTGCTTTCTGCAGCTTTAAATTAATAATGATTTGTAGACAGCATATATTTTATTTTACCTTCCCTTAAAAGGGTTGTCAGTGAAATCCACTGTTTTTAACTCTTTTTCTTTTCTGGATGACTGTTGAGACATTTCTTCTTGCCTTTCTTATTGTTGCAGTACCCGAGTTCCACTCACACTCCTTACTGGCTCTTCTCTACAGTTTTCCCTTTTTCTATTTGACATGAACATTCCCAGGAAAGCCCAGCAAAGCAAGAAATCAAAGAAAAACATTAGTCCAACTAACATGCTTACAGCCATCAAGTTGTTTATTCTGCATGTGCATTGTACATATCTCCCCTGAGCCCAGTCGGGCTTGTGAGCTCTGTGGAGTGGCACCTGGACACTCTAGGTCTCTGAAATTGCACAACATTGGGCACAGTAAGGTCGGGTGTGTTTGGATCTTAGAAAAAAATAAAATGAACATAAGTAATTGAATGCATCTTCCAGAAAAGCATCTAGTTTCATTCTCAAAATTTCTAGGGAGAGAATTCTGTCTTCCTGGTGATTTGTTTGAATGGTTGAAAGAAAGAAGTCTCCTTTCTGAGTTCCTTTTCTATTTTACAATGCTCTGCCTGATGAGATAGATATACATGGTTCTATGCTAAACTAGTGAAATTCTGGTTGACTGGCATGAAGTCAGGTTTCTTATTGCTATAACCTCCTACTCTGGAATATCTTTATTGCCTTTAAAAATCTAAACTGGAAGGAAAGATGCAGGGCTTACTAATTAAACAGAGTGTGGTGATTTGCATATAATAAGATGCATGTGGTTGGGAGTATATTTTATTCTCTTTGCGACCCAGCTGACTTTTGTTTCTTTCAGTGATGCCATACAGGGTTGAACTTTCCTTTGCTTACAATAAAATGCTGTTGAACAAATAAATGTGCCCTTCTTAAAGTGTGACCATTGTCTAGATGACTGTGACTATTTTTCACTTCAAGGAAAAGAAGCATCCTAAATAGTACTATTATAAGGTTAGAAGAGGGACAAAAAGACATTGGAATTGACAATTCAATAATGAGCTCAAATTTGAGACAAATTTAGGCTCCTGCATTTGATTTATAATTATTTGATTATACTTCCCCATAAGGCAGTTGTTGTTATCCAGTCGTAAATTTTATATTTTAAAAGGAAGCAAGAGCTTCTCCAATTCTCCAGTAAAATTGGAATTGAGTCAAATTTTACATTATGATGGAGACGTAGACGAAATTCAGATGTGTCCCTGCTTGAACAGATTGCTCCTTCCATAGTGCATCCGAAGAAGGTGAGAGAGATTTTATGGCTGCTAATGTAGCCTGGATGGATAATTGCCTATTGTGCATCCTCCAGAAAAATAAACAGTGACCATATGATCACTGTCAATGTCCTTTGTGACTTTGAAATTCCCATAATAGGTTTTTTTCTTTGTTTCTGTGCCCAGTGAACATTTTGATGTTGATAAGTTTTTAAAAATTATTAGGAAAGATTCTCAGTCACTCTTACCCCTTTGTAGAGAGTCTCCTTGAGACAAAATGACCTTTCTGTTTTTCAGGGCCCTTTGAAGATATTTCAGCATAATTCAGGCTGATAAGTATCTTTGCATCACGTACTTGGCAAGGGGTCCAATGTTTCTTTGTCCAACACTAACCTTCCTTCTCTACTCATTATCTCTGGTGAGGGCTGTTTTAATTGAAGTTATCCCTTTGGAAAGATATCTCCAGTGCAGTTCATTATTGATTTTGCAAGATCTGACCTGTTAAAATTTCCTTGCCAATGAGTTAACCTTCTTTCCTGAAGGTGAATTAAAATAAAGAATGACATTTCTAATTTCCTAAGTGATGTAGCCAAAGGAGCTGTGCTAAAGTGGCATAATGTTATCTCAGTCTTTTAAAAGGATAGGATTTGTTATTTAGCTTAGTGAGACTTGGGGTATGCAACAATAGCTTCCCACTAAGATACTGTTGCCTTCTGGAATGGCCTTTAAAAGAATATTATTATACCATAAAAAAACACTCTTGGTCTTTCTCTCTTTCTTGAAGTTCTGTTTTTAAGTTACACGAGGCATTCAGGTATAATCAATAATTAGCAAAATTGAAGAATGTGAAGTAAACTATTTACCTACCTAGAAATTTGATTGACCTGATAGCATAGCATCATTTCAGCAGTTTTGATGACCTGGATTCTGTGGAAAATTATTATCTCAATAATTTTCTCATTTAAATTTGCAAAAGGACTGATCCTTCACTATTTACAAAATGAGTTTATATTTGTCTAATACTTTGAAGTACTGGGAGGAAGAGTTTTAAGAATGAATATAAGTATACATTGGTAAATGAAGTTTAAACTATGAGATTTAGCACTTGTGGTAATCCATAAAGAGTGCATTATTAAGATTTCTCAATGTATAATTTTAAATTTTTTTTCTGCCATTTTGTATCTGTCACATTTCTTTCTCTACTCAACCAGATGTAATAATTATAAAAAACATTTAGGAATTAATTTCTTATGTAGTTAATATTTAATGAAGTGTGAGTACATGCTGCACATTTAAGTTTATGGTAATTGTCTATTAGTTAAGTTTTAAATTCTATAGGTGGTTTTCATAATAAATTATTCTTTCTGTCAGTTTTCTGATACAGACTCTGTGGCACGGAATTAAATAGCCATTTATAGAAAGGTACAGACTTTATAAAAAGACCCGTTATTCATGAATTCCAAACCTTAACAGAGAGCATTTTCTTGCTGTCTACCCTCATAAATGCAGAATGTCTTTAAGGCTTCATATAGTGCTTTAAATACATAACCAAATACTGCCTTTGTGACTTTCGAGTTTCAAATTGATGTTTATTTCACAGAATCACAGAACAGATGACAGAACAGATGAGCAGCGGAGGTCACATTGACCAAAGATCCTGCTCAAGCAGGGCTACCTAGAGTCAGTTGTCTAGGACAGCTTTTAAATATCTCTAAGGATGGAGACTCTCCATCATCTCTGGACAACCTGTTCTAGTGCTCACTCACCCTCACAATAAAAGAGTTTCTTGACTGTCATGGTTTAACCCCAGATGGCAACTAAGCCCTGCACAGCAGCTCACTTGCTTTCCCTGTTAAGATGGGAGAGAGAGATGGAAGGAGAAAAGTGAGAAAATTTATGGTTTGAGATAAAGACAGATTAATAGGTGAAACAAAAGTCACGTGCACAAGCAAAGCAAAACAAGGAATTCATTCATTCACCTCTTCCCATGGGCAGAAAGCTGTTCTGCCATTTCCAGGAAAGCAGGGCTCTGTCATAAGTGAGAGTTACTTGGGAAGACAGACGTCATTGTTCTGAACATTCTGTGCTTCCTTCTTCCTCAGCAATATATCACAGAATCATAGAATATATTGAGATGGAAGGGACCCATTGGGATCATCAAAGTCCAACTCCTAATGCTGAGCATGATGCCATATAGTGTGGAATGTCCCTTGGGTCTTTTGGGTTCAGATGTCCCAGCTGACCCACCCAACAGCTTGTGCACTTCTAGTCTCTTTGCTGGTAGGGTGGTGTAATGATCAGAAAAGGCTTTGACTCTGTGTAAGCACTGTTCAGCAGTAATGAAAACATCTCTAGATTATCAACACTATTTTCAGCACAAATCCAAAACATAGTCCCATGTGAACTACTATGAACTATGAAGGAAATTAACTCTATTCCAGCCAAAATCTGCCTTCTACTGTCCAAGGGGAACCTCCTGTGTTTCAGGTGGTGCCTGTTACCTCTGGTCCTGTCACTGGGCACCACTGAAAGGAGCCTGGCTCCATCCTCTGTGCACCTTTCCTTCAGGTCTTCCTGTTTTGTGGAACATTAAGTACTGCCAAGTGTTATCGCAGCAGTTGATGAAATGGTCTCTAAGTTTCTGCTGACTGTGAGAATTTGGCAACAGTCAAGATCAGATTTAAAACATTCTTTGTTAAGTATAATGGGTACCTTTAAAAATCCTGTAGTAATGTGAATATTACTTGCTTTACATATGCATGCCTTTCACAGAGGTATACTTGGTAGAAGAACTACTGTGTGGTTTATAATCTTTGCTGGATGAGCTTCTAGAATTGTGGCTGGCTTTCTGGAAGAGCAGAAGCCAAAAGATTATTTCCTTTCTCCCTCTCTCTACTTATTTTAATAGCTGTTATAACTGCCACCTGCTTACTATGTTTTACTTCATGCTAAATTCTCTGGAAGAATTTCTCTTTTCTGTAGAGTTTTTTTTTTTAATCTCCACTAGAATTCTGGCAGACCTACATGTTGTCAGAATTTTAAAATAAAATTTCTTTTTTTTTCTTTCAAAAATGAAATCTGAAAGAGTTCCCTTGGTAAATATCTGATTACTACCTCATGGTACACATAATGTTAAATTTTACTTTAACCATGTCTGATGAAAATCTAAGGTTTGCAGGTTTCTTCAAGGCTGAATGACGATCTAACAGAAGATTAGTAGTGACAAAAAGTAGTACCAGAGGAGTAATCAATGAAATTCCTCGCTGCTAAACTCTCTGCTTTAGCACAGTTTTCAAAGTAGTAGATTATTAGGAAAGACAAAACTTAATTTCTTGGTTTTGTCTTTCTGGAGACAAACATGCAGTTAGCCCTCATATTGTGTAGCTTTGCATGTGTGAAGTCTCCTAATACATTCTTTACCTCTCGCCTTCTCTTAACTGGGAGGTTTCCCAATCTAATAATCAAATAAATCCTTCCAAGTCTACAGAAGGTTTAAGGTGATGCTAAAGAAAAAATTACCTATCTAGAGAAAGAGCAAAAAAATCTTTTAGCATCTGCTAAAAGATTCTGCTGTTATTTATAAAATAACCTCTCTGAAGTAACTCTCAAATTCAAAGGTAGTACTGGCAGGGGAAAGGTAAGTGGGTTTTATGCTAGGAGAGAAGACTAAAGCAAAGGTTGGATGCTGTGTTTCTGTCTCTTTCTTTGATGGATGAGAGGAATTTTAAGATATCTTCTAGACATTTCTGAGAGTATTCTTCTGATGCAGTCCTTAAAATACTTGTGTACATTTAATTTTTCTGTAATAGTGATTCATTGCATTTTAAATAGGACATCTTGGGTTCTTGTGATAGATCAGTGTGATAACATCAGCTCAAGTTCATGTATGTTTAAGCAGCAGTCCCTGCTGTGATTAATGGGGATTTCCATTTAAAAGCCAATGTTATGATATAGTCTAAGTTAATTATAACTGCCTACACTAATATTTCATATTACTTATTTTAAAACAAAAATTGAGAAAGTACTTACACTAAAGGGTTTTCTAGATATACTTCCAATATCATAAAAATAGACAAAACTGCTTATTTAATACAATTTTTCAACACATTTTCCAGATGGAAGTGACTAAGTCACTTTCTTGAACTAATTATTTCTCCCAGTTATGTCTGAATGAAAATGATTGATTACAGGGCTCTCAGATGAAGACATTGCTTATTTTGCATACATTGCAGTGACAGGTATCATATGGTCCTGATAAGATTTCTTCAAAACTAATATAGGTCTATTCTTGTCTGATATACAGTGGCACCTGTATTTTGAGCATATCCACAAGACTTGGTTGCCTTGCATTCACAGAGTTTTGAGTACGATGTCTGTATGATGAATGCACCACAGTTTTAGGGGAAAGTTGCCATTTAAAATGGAAAATGGGTTTCAAAGGAATTTGGCAAAATGAAGATGATAATGAATAATAAATGAACAGAGGATATGCTTGGGAGAATGTGTCTCAGCAAGACATAAAGTCTTAGTGCACTTCAGAAGAGTTATGACTGAATTGTTATTTCAGCCCAACAATGAGGCAATTTAAATACTGAAATATTTAAAGGTAAATAAAGATAATTATATACATTTGACCCTTTGCATAATGTTCTGTATATGCAATTTCATTAAACTTTCTTTGCTCCAATGAATTAGAAGAAAGCCAAAAGGATGACAGGTCCATTGCATTATTTAGGTGATATTCATTAAGTTCAGATCTGCTATTTTATTTCATTCCATTAGTGGCAAAGAATGCTATAAAGAATCCAGGGATATGAGAAACGTTCTTATTTGATCTTTGAAAACCTGTATTAGTTCTCTTGTGGCCAAGGAGTCAGAGGGAAGACACAGACAAGAAGTATACATGCTGTGCTCTATGAATAATATTTCTGTCAAGAGTAAGAAAAAGTATCAGTTTATCATCTGGGCTTCTTGCTTTTTTATTAAAACACACCGTTCAACACAACTGGGATTTAGAGGAAAACTCCAGGGAAAGATATTGACTAAACTGTGTGCTTCCAGAGACAAAATGACAGAACATGTATTCTTACTGCTATTTACTTATTGCACACCGTTTTTCGTTAATATCTGTAACAGCTTTAAAAATGCATTTTGTTGTCCTTGCCTTACACTGAAGAAGCTGAAGTGCAAGGTGACAGAAGTGGTGTACATAGATCATCCTGCAGGCTAGTAGTAGTGGGACTGAGTACCTAAATCTCTTTATGACTCCATGCAACTGAACTGTAGTGTTTTCTTATAACCAGCTTCTGGCTACGTTGTCTGACATCATACCTTGCAGGGAGTCTGACCTTTTAAACAAGTCAGTGTGCAAAGATACTACATTTAATTTCCGATTTCTTGTTCTAGTAGCCTAGTTGAAAAGCTGTAGCCAGTTACTGAAAAGCTGTATAAGTGAATTTCTTCATTTCTCAGTGGAGGAGGTTTTTGATTTGTTTGCCCTTGGCTAATGTAAGCAGAGCCTGGAATTACAAACCACTGGGCTGGCACAAGCGTGATGGCCTGTGCTGACAGACGTACCCTGTGGTTGCAGCAGCCTCACAACTAGCACTTCTGGCCATCAGCACCACAGCAGGAGGCTATGATGAACAAGGGAAAGAAATCAAAGGGCAGAAAATGAAACAGAGGCAGGAAAATAAAAGCATTCACTTGGTCTTGATGAAAATTGAAACAGAAATACTCTATTTTTTTTTAAGGCATCAGTCTGTGTGCACTAAAGAAAATCGCATTTAACAAACTGAATTGCAAAATTATTTATGATAGAAATTAAATTTGATTTAAACTCTGTTACCTGTTCAATATGACTAATTATCATTAGATTATGTGAAGCTGCACAAAAATAAACTCTCCTAACCTTACTAAGAAATTGGTACTGCAACACATGCTGATGCCCAATGTGTCGGGACAAGGACTAGTAGTGTGTTTACAATAGATCTGGTAGGAATTCACCCTGATGGAAAGTGGACAGCAAACCACTGTTAGTTAAATTAGTGCAAAAATATGCATTTCCTCATATGGTCAGCGAGAACACTCATTGTCAGTGAGATTTTCAGGTTATGTGAGATGTTATCTCAGCCATGTTTCGGTGAAAATTTGCTTTAAGATTTGTGGCTAAATTGAATATAAAATGCTTATAGGAATAAAACAGTGAATCTTTGTTCAAAACCAAGGAAGAAACTTCATCTTAATCTATACAAATCAAATCCTCCTCTTTCGCAGGCATTGGACTCTGAATTTATTTTCTCAGTAACCTATCTTGTAAAATCAGATTCTGACAGAGACGGAGCTGTAAAAGTCTACAGGGACCCCGATAAGAATAATTCATGGCGATGTTTTTTGTTACACATATTATTATAGGGCTCTCATTGTAAAATGATAATATTTACTCATTATTGTAGTCTGAATAATAATTGGGAGTAACTGCTGATTTCATGGATTTACTTGTAATTGGCCCTGCTGTTCATGGGATTGGTTTTTGTTTAATTTTTTTTTGCCCACTGCATAAGAAAAAAATTAGGTTCATTCCATGTGCTTTCTAGCATTACATTTCTGGTATTTCTATACACTTTTATCATTACGTTCTGGTAGCATGGGAAAAAACCCAGTAAATTTAGGAGTTTCTAATATGAGTTCTAAAACTGATCTTACTTAGAAGATGGTTGAAGACCACATGGATTTTCTTTATCCGATGTCCATGTATAAATATTATTATATAACAAAGTTTCTACCAACATGTCTGCTGTGGTGTGTGAGCTGGAATTGATGGGAAGCTGGGAGGGTACCAGGGAAGACATCGTACTTGCTCATCATATTTCTGGACCTTCTTCAAGCTCCAGTTATTTGTTGCTGGGGTAGGTAGGTCTTTGGCCTGACTCAGTATGGCTGCCTCGCAGGGGAGAGGCAGAGCAGCTTTCAACTGTGGGTAATCAGAGGAAAACCAAAACACATGTGTGGCAGAGATACAAGCAAAGGTTAATAAAACCTTTCATCCAGCTTACAAAGCCTGAAAGAGTGTTTGCTATGTATGAGAATCATCATTTTGTCAGAAGAGCATTATCTGGCTTTTCAGCCAGCAGTGTGACTAGAGAGGCAACATGAGGGGAATGTAAGGAATATGTTAGGATGATTTAACACCACCTCTAATGAAACTAAGAAACATTCATGAACCAGCTTTATATGTAAAGAGACTGTTGGCTAGAAGAAACTGTATTCAATATCAGAAGTATTTATTCCAACATGACTAGAAGCTCAAAGCAATGTAATTGCTTTGTAGAACATAGAAGCTCTACTTTGCTTTAAACCATGCTGCTTCAATTAAATATTCCTTTTGTGTATTCATTTAATATTCATTTTGCCTGCTACTGCTATACTATGTAAAGGGAAAATGAACAGTGAGAGGAATTTATGCTAAAGAAATTTGGAGGAAGAACTGTTTTAAAACTGAATAATGTTTCGGGAATTAGCTTAAGTTTATGATAAGCCTGAAGGAGAGCATTTCTTTCCAGGTGATAACAGCAACACAAAGCCAGATAGTTCTGCACTGTGAGCTGTCAACCTTTCATGTTTGTGTATGTGCCAGCATATACTTCAGGAAAACATGTTGCACTACTAGCTGAAGGCTCTTGATAGCTTCGGTGCAGACAGCAATTTTCAGAGTGTTACGCCGCCCTACAGTCAAATTACTTTGGGCAGAAATGAGCTATGAAAAGTGTGGATCCCAATGCAGTTTATTTTAAAAATTGAATGTGTTCAGCCAGAGCCACAAAATAAATATTAAACAGTGACAAATATAAGAAGGTGGTTGAGTTTTTTAATATAAGTATTGAATTAGGTTCTCAGCCCTGGCTGTCTAGGGCAGATGAAGAACTAGCATTATATTAAAAAGAGGAGAAAAATTTTGAGACCATTTAATTTCTTTATGTTTGTTTTCCTTTTTTTTTGGTACTGTAGAAATAAATACTTTTTAGCCTCTCTATGTTTATAACAAATGGAAAAAAGAATCAGTATCTATTATAGTTGCCACAATATTAAAGCACAGAAAAAAGCACAGAGCAGCCAAATAACCTCTCTACCAAGTGAAATGTGGTGTTAAAGCTGCCATGAATTACAGCACAAGAAACCACATCAATACTGGGAAAGCGTGTTGCATTCAACACTTTTGTTAGGGAATACACAACCTTGTCTTAGACTCAACAGTCTTCTAAGGTATAAAATTTATTTTTCTCTTTGCTGGAGGAAAATAAATATTTGCTTCTAGTAATTTTGAGGTTCTACTATGACAGTGCTGTTAGGGAAATAATGAATATGTGTTCTGCCTTTTGTGATGTTGATGTCAGAATTTAAAATGGTATGGTTACTCCTAGGTTTGTATCATGTGTGTTAAATTCATGATTTTTAGAGAAATTTGAAAACAGATGGATAATGTTAATTACCATACCGTGAATAGTATCAGGAACATGTGTGAATGTATTTTCCCTATGGATATTAATAGAGGAAAAAAATAAAAAGGCTCACATTTTATTAAGTGCCTTAATAATTATGTGCACACCTAGAAAGATAACTGACTGATTTTTATATGCTTTGATTTGCCTTTATTCCACTGTTTGAAGTACTCTGGAAAACTGGGGAAACAATGTGCAATTTTTAAAATAGTTTAATTTATATAACTTTTTAATGGTCTATTTTTGTATTTCATTGTTAATTTGAGAAATTTCAACAATTTGTTCTTCAGATTCTGAAATTCTTTGAATTGCACTGTGGCTTACACTCTTTCTTCTGCTATTAGAAAATAACAAATTTGATCTAAGAGTCAAATAATTTGTAGGCATATTTGATACTTCATTATATTCCTTTGAATCACGGGCGTTACGTTTTATTATGTTGAGAATTCTTTCTGGTTTTATCTCTCTTCTATATCCAGAATCCATTTTCTTTGTTGCAGACACTGCCTTGCATGTTCTTTTCAACCCCTGAAAGAGGAGCCAAGAAAGACAAAAGCACTAAATAGAAACGGCAGTCAAGGTGGTCCATAGCACTCCTGGAGGGGAAAATTTGCTGGCAAACAGAGCAGGCAGAAGTCATACAGCACCCAGGGAGTCCTGCCACGGCTGGGGAAGATGTAAAAATAAAGGTTTTGTCCATCAGTGCTCTTCTACTCTGTTGGCACTCCCAGTAACGTAAATTATAGAATCTGTCTGTCCAAATGCAGCCAGCATGTGGTGTTGGCAGCATATCAGACTCTGTATTAAAAAAAAAAAAAAAAAGAAGTTACCAGTAATTTATCGAGAATTACAGCATTTTGCTGTATTACTTTCTGCCAGTGTGATAGTCAATATGTCTGTATCAGTGAGACTGTTCCCTGTTTAGATTTTCACAATTAGCTACTGCCTGTAGTATAAATACTGCAGCAGTGGTTGTTTTTCCTTTGTGTAAAGAAAAAATAGATAAAACAGGTATACTGTACCAAGTTACAGACATGCCTTATCATATTTTAATGCAGCCAAGCAGATCTGCAAGTGATTTTGGCAAAGCTCTGAGGCTGCTGTATTCTTAGTGACCTGCTGTTCATCCAGCTCTTTGACCAGCTCCACTATCAGGAGCTGCAGTTTGTATTCAGTGTCATTTTCTGAGTCCTTCAAATACTTCTTGATCTGTGTCTTTTTGACCTCTCTTGAGATTTACTGCTTAGGCTTGAACTCTTATCTTGTAATACTTGTGTCCTTCTGACTCGGCCCTGTATCACCTAGTTAACCTTTCTTGCCCTCTTCACAACCTTTTCATGATACAAAGAAATTTGAGTTCTCCAATATTAGGTAAGGTTAGCTTGTTTCTGAACTTAGAAAAAGTAGATTTTTACTAATCAGTCTCTCAATAGTCCCATTAAATACAATCCTCTCAAAATACTGCAAACTAAGCTGCTCATTGTCTCATGCAGTCTGAGTCTGTCGCCCTGGCATTAAACTCTTAATGCTACTTACAGGCACCAAACCAGTAACACAAAATGGGTCAAAACCAAATCTCACCGAAAGTACAGCAAAATTCATTTGAAATCAGTGCAACCCTCATTTGTTAAAAATGCAAGCAATGTCTTGCTCAATGCTTTAAGATGTGTTTGGAGTTTTATATTTGACTATAGATGGGGGATTATTTTGTCTTTCTTGGTATTTGTATGAGGAGAAGTGCTCAAGGGATTTTCACATAGCCTTATTTGTCTTGGATTGAAGTTCAAATTAAGTTCTTTTTTAAACAGAGATAATTTTAATACCTGAAACAATATTAAAATTTACTATATGATATATATACAATTACTATACAATGATAGCTTGCTTTGTTCTCAGCTGCAAAACTGTCAGTGCTTTAGTGAGGGTTTAGTTTTCAGTTTTTGACTCCATTGTGATCAGTCCCTGAAATTTCAGAATAAACTTGCAGGAATGGTTAATTCACTTATGTTCCTGCTCTCTAAAAAAATAAATGTTAATCCTTCAGAAGCTTAGAGGACATCTTAATATTGTATTTTACAGTAATCTCTTTAGAAGACAAAGAATTACAAATGACATTTTAAACTCACTAAGACTTCAGTGACAACTCCCAGAACAAAAAAAAAAAAAATGAAACAAGCTTCCTATTTATTTCTGTAACTGCCGTTTATAAAACACTGATTAAATAAAGAGTGGATAAACGATAGTATTTTCATGGAACAAGCTCAGCTCACTAAAGGCAAGATATGATTCGTTCATCTGAGTATGTTTAGAACAAATCTGAAGAAAAGCTATTTTGCATTCACAGCAGTAGCCTTTTTTCCCCAGTGTGATATGGCTTGAGTGCACATACATCCCATTGGCAAGGCGTGTCTGGATCAGGACACAGCAGTGACAGCAGAGTGGCTCTGTGAAGACTGCTTCAGTGGGAAAGAGACAGCCTAAGGAATATTCATAAAGGCCAAATTAAAATATTATATGAAGCCTTGATTAGGCTTGACAGGTTTTCTAAAGACATTCTTGTTGTTACTAGTGCCTAACATCAGCTGAAGATTTGTGAAAGGGCAGCCACCCTCCACCTCCTGCAGCCTTTAAGTAATGCTGGGTGAGACTTTACACTGTTCTGCTGATCTCTTTCATTTTGAGTTGCAGATGTATGCTACCTTAGTTTCTATGAAATTAATTTTATCCCAAAATTTCATATCTACAAATACAGTGGTAAATGTACTACCCCTAATAATGATATAATATAAAAAGCATAGCACAGGTAACCTGTATGTGATTTTCTCATACTTCTGAGAAAGATTCAAAACTTTAAAGTGGATTAGCAATACTTTTGGATTCATTTCTTTGATTTTTTGGAAAAGTCACAAAGCCTCTTTACTCAGTTCAGAGACATTTATTTTCCTGTTTTCCTGTGATTAATTTCAAAAGACAACCGTGTCTCACCTTGAAGCTTGCAATGTTTTTGGGCCCACTTAAGTTAGAAGTGAATTATTGTAGGCTCTTGATAATTGGGAGAGAGATGGGTAGTTGTAAGGTAAACTGGAGAGAAACCTCTCCCTCTCTTTGTGTGATGTTCACATACAAATGCATAGCAACAACATTCCTCAGCAAGTGCTTGAGGTTGACTACAGTGACTTGTGGGTACAGAGAAATATGGATAACTTAACTGAAAATTTCAAATTGCACAACTGAAAAATAACAGGAATATTGGTTAATGTGGATGGCAGAAATTGTTTTCAAAAGACAAAAAAATTGGTATTTCTCAGTATGGTTTTGGCCAAAGCAAGTTTCTATTAATACAGCTAGAAATACATAAAATTATAATTTTTTATTCTTTAAAAACTGAAGAAATAAATGAAATATCAATTCTCTTTCACCCTAAATAAGATGAATTAATTAAGCTGTTGAAATTTCTTGGATATTCATAGGTGTTTTGAAATTAATTCATTGGAAATTAGCTTGAGACTCTTGTTCTTAATGAATGCTGAGTATGGAAGTGTTAGGGTTGAGGTCTTTTTCCTTTATGTTTTTATTTTTCTATATATTCCATAATCCCAAAGGGAAATGTAGCTGGTTGTGAAGAATGGAAGTTGGTTTTTTTGTTCCTGTACATATTAGAGCATTCATTAAAAACCAAATATTCATCCTTGATTCGATCACATGGACATAAGAAAAAAGGGTTTTTGGTTTGTGATTAAAGCTTTCCAGGTTGAAAGCAACACAATCAAGCAGTTGGTTAGAGCATGGTGCTGGTAACACCAAGGCTATGGGCTTGATCTCCAGATAGACCATTCACTGAAGAGTTGGGCTTGATGATCCTTGTGGGTCCCTTCCAACTAAGAATATCCTGTAATCCTGAGCATAGACAAGAGAAACCATTTGAGTGAGAGGAGGGTATGGCAGGGAGTACGTGGTCAGGACTGCAGGGCCAGAGGCATTTCTGGAGGCCAGACAGCACGGGACAGTTTCCTGCCACTTAAAATCAGGGAAGGCTTAGCGGGCAGGGGAGAGGCTGAGAGGAAGGGGGAAGAATTATGTATTTGTGCTTTGTTTTGTTTTCTGCTTTTTCTTTAACACCTGTCCCCTACCACAAATTTTAACATTCTGTGCAAATGAAATTTGGTTTGGTCAAGTGTGGAAGCACTTCAGTTTTTTGAGGAAGCTCACTTAGGACAAAGCCTAAGCAGATCCTCGCCTCAAAGCTGTAGTTCCCTTTTAGACCCTGTCATAGTCATATAAAGAAACATGCAGTAGAGTGAAAATTTAACCTTTTAGTGTACTTGCAGTCATTTCTCTAAGTGGGTTATTTTGTCTTTAAACTTGAAAATCAACCTAATGTTGTAATAAGAGGGAGGGTCAGATACATCACTAAGAGCTCTGTGTCGACATGCACACGAACATAGAGTTACTGAGCAGTAGTCTGCTCAAAGGGTCATGTAAATGTGGTTTGTTGGTACTCACCTGTAATGATTTAATGAAATGTTTTACTACTTCACAGGACAAGCAAAATAATGCAATTTACTACATGAGTCTATCTGTGCATCTCATCATTGTTTTGTATGCAGTTCTAAAAACAACATATTTATAATCTAATGAAAGAACTTATTTTTGCCCAGTTAGCACAGTCACATAACAGAATTTTTGTTCATATTTGCATTTCCAAAGGCAGTATTTATTGCATCAAGGCTGAGATTTTTATCATTTTCAATAGTGTAAACTTGCCTTAGAATTGGATTGAGGATGCTTTGATAACAAGCATTTTTTTTAGGTACAATGTGATTTTTCTGATTATTGATGAATGGACATGTGACAGAATCCCAAGTGGGTAAAATTTTCATCTGGGGTACAGTAACGACCTGATCTTTAAAAAGTGGGATTTCTTCATTGAACACACAAACCATACACAAGGTGTAATGACATGGTAAGATAGAAATTTGTAGTTAGCAAGATGAACAATTTATTTCAATCATGATTATATTTTGCATCTCTGCTCTAATGAAAGATTTTCTGCAGTCTTTATTTTTAAAAAAATGACAGGTGTTCAAAGTGGTGTTTTGAGGAAATGGTATCCCTCAACTCAGTGTAAATACACCCAAATTAAATACAACAATGATTATGTCATTTGTGGAAGGCTGGTTAGAGATCAAGTAGTCCAATCTTGTTGAAATGGAAATTGCAATGTGTTTATATTTAATATAAATGAATTTTTCTGGATAGCTAGATAGATCTTGGCAACTATAATTCAAATTTAATTTGCAAAAAAATATGGGGGTTTCCATGGGCTGAATCTTCCATCTGATACTGTTATTTTCAGGCAGCTAGTGTTCATTCTCAGGGTTTTACAAGTGAACTGTTCAGCCACAGTGTTCACTTTAAAAAGAGACAATGAGGAGCAGGGGCTAAATATATAGCCTATCATCAGCCCATTCCCAAACTGATACTGAAGTTAATGTTGGATGAACAGATGAAAATTGTGTGGAAGCCAATGAGAGTTTTAAAGCTCATGGGGATCAGTAGTAAGAGGTGGCCACATATTCCTTCCAGTCATTTAATAAGAAGATGTTGTAAATAATTTGTATCTGCCATAGTTCATTTCAGTTCTTCCTGTGCAGTACCAAAATTACGCTGTTAACCTGCTTTGAAAATAGAAAAAGGCTCAGCCTGGCTTCTTCAACAGCCTTACTCACAGAAATAGTCTTGTGCTGGGGTCATTCAGGTGAATGAGGATTGTGTGGCTTGGCCCCAATTTCTTCATAGGACACAGCACTCCTCAGTCAGAGAAAATGTCTTCTGTGTGATCAAGTGGCTGCAGATAGATAGGTTTTCTTTGATAAATAGTTTCAGGGTTTTTTTCTGAATTTCTTATTCTTTTGCTCTTATGTGGTAAGTCGATTCACAGTGTGTATGAGCGGAGATCTTAAAAAACGTGAAAAAGATAGGATTTTTTAACGTCTGACTTGTGGATTTCATGTAGGACTGGGTGAATATTTCAGTTTTTAATAATGGAAAAAGCAATTACATCATCTTTCAAGGATATAGTCTTTTATTTGTTTTTGTTGACATTTATTTCAACAACATGTTGCATGTCAAATATTTACCATAGACATTGGAGATTTAAGAAAATAGTAGGAACAAGTTACTCCTAGGTGTGAGTTACTCCTGGGGACATTCCAGTTGACACAAGAGGAAACTTTTACAATGAGAATAATCAGAAGCTGGAATAATCTCTCCAGGGAAGTGATAGATTCCTCAACATTGGACACTGTTAAGATAGAGTTGGACAGGGTGCTGAGCCATCTTGTCTAGACTGTTCTTTTGCCAAGAAAGTTTGGACCAGATGATCCTTGAGGTCCCTTCCAACCCAGCATTCTAGGATTCTGTGATTCAATAACTTCTGTTATTTGAAGAGTTACCAGATGGTATGTCTCTGTCTTCAAGAGCTTATTCTATTCTATAATAATATCACAGGTTGTATGGAATGAACATTTTCTAAGTGGATTTTAATTTTTATTTTAGTCATAATAAAGACTAGAAGTCGCCTACCTAAAGTCACCATTTTTAAAAATGTATTGTGTAGTTTTTCTCATTTTTGTATGCAATGTGGAAGGAAGAGAACACAATATTAATTGACATCAAGGTATAAAGTGTAGTGCAGTAGAAATGTGAAGAAAAAAATTAAACAGTCCAGGAAAGGTTATTCAAGTGGATGGGAGAGATCCAATTCATGCCTTCAAGGGAAGAGCTTTGGCTCCTACCTTGGCAGCAAAAACTGAGTGGTGAATGTGATTGCTTAGTTCATAGTTCTCTAATGTGATTAATTCATGTGTATGTTCAGGAATTACTCACTATTAAATATTGTTTGTCTGGGATGAAAAGTGAAATGTATCTGTAATCATAAAAACAGTAGATGAAGAGTAATCCCATGCTTGTATTCTCAAAGTTTGAGTTTTCCAAGGATGAAATTCTTAGACATACAGAAAATACTGTGGACTTCCTTTTGCAATATGGCAGAGAAATAACTTAAGTGTGCAATGTTAGCATCCTCTCTTGTTTTCCAGGTCCGTGGGGGAGATGCATGGGAGATGAATGCGGTCCAGGAGGCATCCAGACGCGAGCGGTGTGGTGTGCCCACGTGGAGGGCTGGACCACGCTGCCCACGAACTGCAAGCAGCCGGAGCGGCCGGACAACCAGCAGAGCTGCTTCCGTGTGTGTGACTGGCACAAGGAGCTGTACGACTGGCAGATCGGCAGCTGGAACCAGTGCCGGCCTGTCCTCTCCCGCAGCCACGAGAAGCCCCTGGAGTGCCTCAGAGGGGAGGAAGGGATCCAGACAAGGGACATCACCTGTATACAGAAGTCCAACGGGGTTCCAGCTGAAGATGTCATCTGCGAGTACTTTGAGCCGAAGCCGCGGCAGGAGCAGGCGTGCCTCATCCCTTGCCGGCAGGACTGCATCGTGGCCGAATTCTCCCCCTGGTCCGAGTGCTCCAGGACCTGCGGCAATGGGCTTCAGCACCGCACTCGGCACGTGGTGGCTCCGCCGCAGTTCGGTGGGTCAGCTTGCCCGAACCTGACCGAATTCCAGATCTGCCAGTCCAGCCCATGCGCTGTCGAAGAAAGCCCGTACAGCCTAAACGTGGGGCCGTGGAGCGCATGCTCGGTGCCCCATTCAAGACAAATAAGGCAAGCAAGGAAACGAGGGAAGAACAAAGACAAGGAAAAGGACAGAGAAAAGCCAGTTCGAGATCCTGAGGCTCGCGAGTTAATTAAGAAGAAGAGGAATCGTAACAGACAGAATAGACAGGAGAACAAATACTGGGACATACAAATTGGGTACCAAACAAGACAGGTCACGTGTACTCACAGAAATGGGAAAACTGCTGCTCTGAGGTAATCACTATATGTTTGCATACTTTAATTTTTATCTGTTTAAAGCATGCATAAGCCCAAATCTCAAAATGGGGCTCACGCTATTTCCACTTGAACATCCATCATCAAGCTCAAATGTTTTCTGTGATGTGAAACATGCAAACTGTGCTGGTGATCATACTAAGCATCACATACATGTGCACTGTTAAGCTGTGCTAGTCCCTAGCCTCTGTTTGCTTAAATAGATTTCCCCCAAATGCTTGAAGATATATATCAAACGTCTGCTCTGTTTCTGTGGGTTCAGGCAGGTGTTTGCTCTCTAGCAAGTCATGCATTTTTCAAATAGGTGATGTTACTGCTTTTAAGGCTCTGGGCACAAAGACTAACAGGAAACTGGACTGAGACAGACTTACAGTAAAAGTATAAAACAAGAGAGAAGGATGCATGAGAAAGCAGCAGCTATTCGTTCCAGTATTTTTTTTTTTTTTTTTAGTAGATGAGCATGAAATATTGTTTGTCCATCTTGATTCCTGTGGCAAAATTTCTGAAAGGGAGACTGTAAAACCTCTTTGTTTATTCCATGGAACCTCCTCTGTTTCTTTCTCATCTTCACCTTTATGCTGTCTGTCCTGGGTTTTTTCTGGTATTTATTTTTATATCTTGATTTATTATTTTACTTTTCAAGAGTTCTGTCAATCACTGATGTTTTGATAATTCTTTCCACAGGCTTCTGGATGCATTTCTAAAACTGTATCATCTTTGATTTGTTTTATCTGGAATTCTCTTGCTAGCTCATGTCTTTCCTATCCCCCAGAATGTTTTTATTCAACTCAAAAATCTTCTTTCAGTCTAGTCTTCCTTTCTTTGATGTGATTTTGTTTCCTGCCCTCTAGTTCAATGCCTGATTAATCAATTTTACTTCAACTGTGAAATGACTAGGATATCTTGCTGAATGAGGCTGACAGTCATTGCTGCTATGTTAGTGTTTAGAAACTTCTTTCAAGGTATTTTAGAGTTTTTGCTGTGCCAGTTAAACATTCTATCAGAGAACATGTAATCACTTCCACCTTTTCCATTAGAAACCAAATAATATCATTTTTGTCAAGTGTAGAAAACATTTTTTTGAGTATAATTCCTTTCAAGAAATGATCCAGCAGTGAAACAGGAAAATGATAAGTTACCTGGCTTAAGGGAAAAACTGAAAGGCTTGGGTTATTTAGTTGAAGGAGGGACATATGGGTGAAGATATGAATTAAATGCCTATGAGTATGTAACAAGCCATCACAAGGAAGAATGGAACAATCTATTCTCTATATATATTATGGATGTATTGGAAAACAATAATGGGCAAATCACAGCAGTGCTGAATGAGGCTAGGCTTCTCAGTACTGGGAAGAGTGAGACTGGAGAGAATTACCTGGACGATGTGTGGCACCTCCATCTTCAAAGGTTTATAAGAAAAGGCTAGAAAAATGCATGTGTCAGTGATGACACCTGCAGCAGCTCTTGATTAGGGAAGAGGGGCTGACTGCTTAGTCTTTTTGCAGTCTCTTCTAGGTCTGGTTTTCTTCAGTTCTTTAAGATTTTGATCTGCAGTTGGATGAAGGTCTTCACAGGAAATCTCAAAACCAGCAGCTCAGGCAGTCCCAGGTGTTTGCTGGAGCACCATCTCATTTTTGGTACAGAACGATTACCTTTATTCCTTCCTTTTCCATCCTCACACCATGCAGCCCACACTGTGCCTAGCCCAGGAACATCATTACCCTTTAAATACAAAGAACAATTTCTTATACATCAGTTGCTATCAGATAGCAGCCAGGCACTCTTTTTGAAAGTCACTAAGTTTTTGAAAGGTTAAGAAAATTATTGAGTAAAAAAAAGGGAGGAATGACACAGTCATGCCAAAGCTCTGATAAATGGTAAAAGAAAGTAAAAGTATAGTTGGAAGTCAGTGGCATATTTTATGCATCATCTTTACACTCACTCTTGAATTCACTTAGATCACCAGCACGGTCTTAAGTTCAGATACCTCAATGTCTTGAGCAATTTCAGACTGATGCAGGGAAGTGAACAAAGCCCTCTTGCCTAAGGCAATAAAACAATAGATAATACAATGTAGGATCAATTCTTCAAAGAGGTGAAAATTAAACAAATGATTCAGTGGGCATTTTTATGTCTAATGGATAAGATTTTGTGTTTTAATTGCACAAAGGATTTCTAGTAGTCTTCACATCAATTTTAATATATAATTTTTTTTCCGGTTGCATTGTATAAACAAGAAAATTTGGTGAAATGACTCATGAGAAATTCTGGTGCTGGTAACATAGCTTTTAGAGACCAATGTATGTCACCTGTATATCCATTTGCATCATTTATGCTGCACCCTTCACTAAGCAATCAAATGCTTTATTCTATGACTGCCATTCCAGAATCTGAAACAATAGAATTATTTTTCTGCCCAGGGTGTCAATGCAGCCAGTTCAAATGATTTTATAATCTCCATCACATAGTAACTGTGTTACTAAATAATATGGACAAGTAAGGTGACTGGAAAACCTGCCGTTCTCATGTGAAATGCTCTTCAGCTTAAATAGTCCATTTTCAGTGAGTTTTGACTTTAGCAATCAGAAACAATCAGCCCCCTGGAAGCATGACAGAAAGAAGAATAAAAACCCTCAGGCGAGTAATATTTTTTGCAGAGATAGCAAAATTGATATATTATAAAAAGGGTTTTAAAAAAGAACAACTTTCAGAAGGATGCTACAGAGAAAATGATTCTGTAATGCTGTCAGCAAAACTTCAAAAAGGCAAAATTCTCTTGACATATCAGTACACCAGGCATGGTAAAGAGAAGTGAAACAAGAAAATCAAAGTTTAATTTATATACTTTATTGCCGAGTGAACAATAGATAGTCTCCCATGAAGGATGAAATATTGGATTTTGTATTGCTCGTTCTGCAATAATGGATGTGTTACACAGCCTGTGTTTGCTTTATGTTCCCTAGTCTGAAATGCTGGTGCACTGAAAATATTTGAAAAATAGAAATGTTAAAGGAAAAAAAACCACCAAATTCAGTAATTAGAAGTGGCTTATAAAATGACTTCTCTGGATAGCTAACAAAATCTGGACAGTCCTGCTGTTAGTGTAGAGGACAATAGTTGATTGTCTGAAATGTTCCCTCTCTGGTGAAACTGGGATTTACCAAAGAGAGCTGTTAGACAACAAACTGGCAATGCAGAGAAACACAGAATGCATGAAGAAGCTAATTTTGAGTTGCAAACCTGCTTGTCCTATTACAAGTTGTGATGATTATGCCTCATGCTAAGCCTGTAATTTTCTGTTGTACTATATACTCTGTTGCTGTTGTGTCTCAAATATTTCATCATAATAGTCTTCCTGAGCACACTTTTATGGGAAAGTTTAGCAAAAATGTTTGGCTGGTTTGTACAAATTGTACAAATTTAAGAAAAGCTTTTTTTTTTTTTTAACTGTTTTTAATTCATACAACCTTTTTACTGAAATGCTTTCTTGGGACCCACTAAACTGGGAAATTTGGAAGGACTTGAGCAGACACATTTATAACTGTAAGAACATGGAACAGAACTAGAGTATCTTCTTTACCTGTATGTTTCTGCGCTTCAGCAAAGATTTTGAAGCACATCATGTTCCCCTGAAGCAGCTGGTCCATAAGTGTGGGGACAGCTTGTCACTGCTAAGAGTCACTTAACTCAAATGGCTGGAAAACGGGCTGTAGTTAGAGCAGTTCTTCAAGGATATAACTGCCACTTAAAAAAAAATCCCAGGAATTTCTGCACTGTTTCCTTTATTTTTCTACATCATTTGGATATGGCTTGTTATCTTGCTTAGTCTGGGACCAAAACATCTCTGAATGGGGGCAAGAATGGAGGAGACCCTGTAGGAAACTATCTCCACCAGCTCTGGTTGCAGTCCCCATACTCTCTTGGCAGCACCACTGTGGAAGAGACCTATATGTGGAGATGAACATTATTGATGACCTAAATTACCTGAAGTGAGAATTCAAGAAAAAAACAATAGAATTTTATAAATATTCAGAGCTTTTATTTATTAGTTAGAATATAACCATATGCAATTACAATTGTGGAACAAAATGAAGGGGCAGAAAAGAATCCAAACAAATTCCAAAGAATCCAAATCCAAAAGAATCCAAATCCAGACATGCCAACCAATTATTTAGCAGATTGTCTTAGCCTCAATGCATTTGATCATATGATGATCTTTGATTTGTTTCACTTCTGTTCATCTGAGAAATTAATTATTTTTAAATTATTTTCATCTTCTTCACCGATTCATTAAATATCTAGAAAACTATATCCACGTCTTGTAACAAATTTAACTCTTTTGGAAGTTTTCATAATCTCATTGCAGTGCTTTACTAAATTTCAAGTTTTGGAGAATTTGAGCTTTTATTTATTCCAATACTATAGTTGAGACATGAGAGATGACAGTAGGACCAAAATTATTGAATGGTCTTGCTGATGTTGGGCATATGCAATGCTTCATTTTTCATCTTAATTCACAAAGACATGTATCTGCTTAAAGCAGAGTCACAATGTTCACTACTGGCCACAGGTGTTAAGCTGAATAGCCAGAAACTAAGGAATTTGGGAATGGCCAGTTGAGTATTTAGACTAATGAGTGAATAATACTCAAGATATTGTTGGGAAAAACAAAGAAAGAGAATCTCCTCCTCTAGAATGGCATTTTAGCTTTGTTATCCTTTCCAGGTCCTGAAACCTCTTAACCCAATGCTCCCATTTCAACTCATAAAACAAATGTCTGTGTTCACTTTATGGACTTTCACTCCTATAAATTATAAACTGTGTGAAGGAGGATAATAAAAAAACAAGCCAAACTATCACAAGCCTGTTGCTTTATTTATGCCATTGATTTGGAAAGCAGACAAGTCACCCAGAGGAATATGCTGTCAGCAAACAGAGAAAAGATTCAGACTTACAATACAGCAGCACAGTTTGTTGGACCCTGTAATGTATCCCTGGCTTAGAAAAAATCTTAAGAGATTCTCTGTACTTCTCTGAGCCCCTCCATGAGGCACCAGGCAGAAAGGGGGATGTGTGTGAAGGTGGCAGTGGTTAAGGTGCCATAATTTCAAGGAGATGGGCTGCAGAAGGTGAGGGAAATAGCAGTGCAGAGAGGATGGGTTTTGGAGATGAAGGAGCATAAGCAACCTTTTGTTTGTCACTGAGGACCAGATGAAAGCATGTATGTCTGCCCCTGCTTTTTATGTTACTGCAAAGGCAGCTCTACTGCTGTTTTTAGAGGAAGCCTCCAAGCTCACCATACTGTGAGGATTTAAAAGCCATAAATGTTCACTTACAGAGCACTTGTAAATATCATGAACTTGGATAATAAGCCATATACAATCATCTTGATTCATTAATTTGGAATTATTTAGAGCACATTCTGTTAACAAGTGGAGAACAGGGAAGAAGAAAGTAATCTTGGATGAAAAACCTCTTGATAACTAAAAACTACAGGGTTAATTTTCAGGTGCATTGGAATAATAAAAATGTAAACTATTATTAGAGAAACAGGATGCAAACATAGTGCTTTCCTATCATTTTCCACTGTGCCTTTAGAATTTCCACGAATTTGAAAGTAGAAGCATCCTGTAGTTTTTTAATGTGATTTTGGTGCAGACAGTAATTTCTGTGGATATGCATAATATTATTCAACGGGTGTTCCTTTCTATTCTAAGTACCTGTTCCATCATCTTACTGAGGCTGCTGTTTTGACAGTGTCTTGTCAGTATTGCTACACATTTGACATACCGTGCCCAAATCTAGATTTAAGATGGAAACGTACACACCATGCTGAATAATTGAAACAGCAATGAACAATTCCTTTTTCCACACCATATTTTAACTCCTTTCATACGGTGAACAGTTGTTCTGTCATCTAGGTGTATGACATTCATATATTTCTGTGCAAAGCATCAAGATTGGGTGCCTTTCTAGGATATAGTTTTTATTCAAATACATGTAATTGTCTTCCTTAGCAAAATATAATAGGCTATAATGTAATGAGTGTTGTACTCCATGTTCTGATAATCTCATGTGGCAATAAACCCTATGAATGAAAAAATTATTTCCTTGAATGAATGCAGTGTTCAATTTTCATCTTCAATCTATTAAGAGATTATGTTGCACAGTGGTAAATTGAATTAGGCACTGAGATCTTTAATGAAGACTCTCCTGCACTGTACTTTTATGCAGCTTTTCTGCCTCATTTTCAGTTAATGTTAATTGACATCAGTGTGACAAAATAAATAAATGTTAATCAAGGAGTATTTTTCTAAATTTTGGATTTCCTATATTGGTATTATAATCTATAAAGAGTCCTATAGGGAAAAAACTAGAATGTATTACTTTTTTAGATTTATTTTGTGTTTTGGTTTTGTTTGGTTTTTTTTATTAAACTGCTAAGCATAATCTGGGACTTAAGAGTATGCCCTTGTTTTCTCAATCAGCTTAATAAAGTTATGGTATGGGAGCACGTGAATGAGCATCCTCCTGGGACATACTGTCCCTCAAGGTGGAAATGCACAGGACTCACACACAGAAGTCACAACTCCCCAGAACATCAGGGTTGGCTATTTCAGTGCCTAACTTTCAGCAGTCCCACTGGAAATAAAATGTGTGGCTCACCTCCTAATACTGACCAAGCTTTCCAAATGCTGGACAATGTGATGGAGCCAGTGATACTGCCAAATCTAAGCATCAATACAGGGACCAAATATAAACTAATGTCTGGAACACAACTAATAGCAGTAATATAATTTTCAGTAATATATTTCTTTATGTCTTAATGTTAATACTGCATATTTTTATTCACAAAGTTTGGCCTTTTGTTTATTTTTTCTTTGCTGATAACCCTGTGATTCTAGCTGTTATTTCTGGTCAAAGTAGGTTCTGATTAATGCTATGTAATGAAAATTCCCACTGACAAAGGGAAATTCCTCCCTAAAGCTTTAATAAGTCATCTCTGTAGATTCTTGCCAAATAACCTGCTCTGCCAATTTCAAAATTATCTGTAGCATGAGATGTGTGTGCATGTCACTGTATCACTGGACTGTGAAAGATAGCACTCTCACTGAACACTTCTGCTTTCTTGTCTCCTCAGACATTCATGGTATCTGCAACAGCCCCACAGCAGCTGTCGTTGACACTTGTTTGGGTGTTGTAGCACCCCTTGTTGCTTCACCCATATTAGCTGATGTATTTTTTCTTGACACAGTAGTTGTATGTAACCTCTGTCTTCTCCTGCAGTGTAGAAAGCCTGAGTGGTTTTGTTTATTTCAAAATTGTTTGGCAGAATTAGTTAAACTTGTGAAAGGATCATGGGAAAATAGTCTTGTGAAAAACACTTAGGTGGACAGTATTGGAATTGTAAATGAATAGAAGTGGACTCATTGTTTGTGTGATTATAATGGCCCATTATACTGGGAGGTACTAACAGTTTCTCAGAACAATGTGCAAGATGACCAATACTAAACAGTGCAGCTGTATGGAGAATGAATGAGGACTATGTCATTTTCTACTAGGAAAAAGTACAGGCACTGTATTTTCACTGACTTCCTTAAAGAAGCGAGTTGGTACCAACCATAAACTGAACCTCTCAAGGATGACTAGATTTCACAAATGGCATCTTATGTCTTCAGAGTAGCTCCTGGGGGTTATCTAAGCTCTGGATTTAAATTACTCTATTATTATTCCTGCTGTCTAGTACCTGCACATTAAATAGATTTTTTTTAGATTTTATTTTATTTTATTTATGAGAAAACACTCTTTTTTTCCTTTAGGCCAAATACTTATCACAGTCTCGCTCAAAAGCCAGCTATACCTGTGGTCCAAGAATGGCATAGAGTTCATTTGATTATTTTACTTCAGAGGTTAACACATTTAACAAGTTGTATGAACTCTGAGGAGGACACTGCATGGAAAATAAATAGCTTGTTGCAGCACATCAGGACATTGTGCTTGATTCTTGTACCCATAACTCCAAAATCCCTCTTACTCATACTGAGTATCTCTTAAGGTTCCATGGTGGTCAAATAAAGGACAAGGCGAAGATGCTCCACGTGCAATATTAATTCCAGATAACACAGAGGATTAATATTCAGCATGAATACTGCTGTGTTTCCTCAGGCTTCCTGCCCACAAGTGTGGTCATTCAAAGCTAAAATTGCAAAGTAGAAAATTGTGCACATTCATCCTTATAATTCAAAGGTTGGTTTGACTTTCTGACCTAACTAGGTTATTTCTGTGTGGTAGTTCTGTTAAGGGTGTGAGCATCTAGGCTGTGGGTATGCCCATGGGTCGTCACATTTCCCAGCAGTTTAAGCCTGAGCTTTTCTAGGATTTGGTGCTAATGAGTGGTGTGGTACAGATTTTACTCCATCCTTCACTGTTAGGTTACAGTTATGAGAAGCAGATGTGGTCTTTGGAAACTGTTCCTTATAGTCTCTAGTCTTTTAGCAATTTAAAATTTAAAAAAATTCTAAACAAACTGCTGATATTCTCTCCACTGGGAAAAGTAAAATATGCTTGTACTCAGCTCCTGCTTTAAATTCTTTTTTTTGCCTTAAGGATTCTTTGGAGTTGGGCCAATGTTCATGCATGCATGTAGGTTGTCTTGCAAGGATGCTGCCCAGCCCTGTGGCTTGTTTTCGTGTGATTTACAATCGCTATTTTCAAACACAAATTTAATTTCTGACTCTTTTCCAAAAGATTCCTCTAGTTTTAGTTTTGACCTTCAGTCAAAAATGTCAGTCTTTACAAGCCTGCTTCTGTGTATTTGTGTATGTGTGTAATTTTGGTTTTCAAGAGCTAAATTAATAGGTAGTTTTGGTGTCCTGCAAGTAATTGGTGACCTGCAAGCAGGTCTTTCTGCAGATGAGTTTGTTTGGTGAAATGGGCTTGATGTCAGCAGTTCTTATCTTGTGGGTCGTGGTAAAGGCTGGAAACCATTTTTCTAATGGTATTAAATGAAGTCATGTTTCATGAGATCAGCAAGAATTCAAGAGAAAATCTCATGGTTCATGAAGATGTAGCTGATTGTGGGAGATGCCTGATGGTTATACAGGACTTTGCAGCCAGGAAATGGTTAAATTATTCTGCTCTGAGGGAGCCCACTGTAGGCCTTTTTTTTAATTATTTTTTTTTTTAAATCTTCCAGGTAGTCCTTGCTCTTCTTTCTCAATATTTAGATGAAGCTTTTTAAAAACCTGTTAAAGCATTTTGGATTTCCTTAGAATGTTGATTGTCCTTTGATCTGAAACCTTCAGAAGCAGCTACCTTTTTCTGCTGAACTGCTGAACCTCCTCTTATGATATTCAGTATGTGTTTCTTTCAGGCAGATAGCCTAGTATTTGGTTGCATCTTCTTCAGTCCTCTAAAGTTTTTAATTCATTCATTCATTCAGTCTTGTTTGTTCAAAACATAATTGGATTATGTTTTGCTTTGGGGAATGCAAGCAGTACTGCAAAAAGAATAATAAGTTCCTTCCCAAAAGGTGGGAAGATAGAAGTTCTGACTCCACAGCCCTTGCTGATCTTGAAGGGCCTGTGGTATCTCATCACTGTGACACTATTTAGTATGAGAGTCAAGAGGAGGAAGGATGCTGTTTTTCCCTCGGTTTTGTGTGTGGTGTCTGATGATACAGATGTCTGTTGAGTGTCTCTCAATAATGCCAGCTGTGCTGAACTCTCTGGTGTGGGGCTGTCCTTTTTCCACACCAGTGGTGAGGGTAGGTCAGTCGTGCCAGGACTGGAGAAACTGGGCAGATCTGTAGGTACACCTACAAGGAAGTTTAGAGTGACAGGAGCCAAGACCTTGTGGACATAATCCACCACTACATCAAATAGTCAACCAAGATTAAAAAATCACAGTTTTCAATTAAAAAAAATGAAAAATTTCGTTTAAGTCCTTTTCAGTCAAAGCCCTGTCTTTTGTTCTTCCTTAGTGCCAAGAATTTATGTTGGCATCAAACTCCTGAACCGTAGCCATGTTATTAATTTCAGAATAATGGAAATCTCTGTATGTAATCAAATGGAAAATCAGCTAAAGAAAAAAACAAATATATCAGAATTCTGGGAGAATGAGTATAGTGAATGAAAGTAAGGAATAGTAACTGAAAATTTCATTAATGAAAATCAAAGCTGAACATGGATAATGGAAAAAATCAAAGTTGAATGTTGATAATAGTGAAGGAATAGAGGCAAAATAATGCAGACAAGTTATTGAAGAGACTATTTATCTTGCATTAACCTTGCCAGTTGGGATCCATTACTTTGCATTATAGTCAAAACCAATAAATAGCTGTTCTTGTTAAATATCAGTACTGAGTGAATTAATTGAATTAATTTTAAAGGACATGCTCTTCACTCTTCAATTTTAGTTTTAAATTACAAACCTCACATTGTTGCTCCATTATATTTGAACATGAAAAGTAGTGTATCAGGAAAAGCACAAAATTGAACTTCAAAATGGTGTCTCCTTAATACCTTGTGTTTGTGACTCCTATTTCCATTAACATATAGATTGTCGAGATATAGTAATGTACAGATATTTTAGGAGTGTCCTCAGCATGAATATTGAACAGTCCTCAAATCCAGACCAGTTTTCATCTCAAAGTTGCATATAGAGTAGAAAGGATGTGTAGTTACAGGATATAACTGTGCTCAAATAAAACAAGACCAAGTGGAAGAGGACTCTTGGAGCTAAAAATGAGACAGTCAAGGAAAGATCTTATTAAAGTATCTAAGCTCAAAAATGCCACAGAGAAAGCAAATACAGTAATACAAGGGCTGAAGTCAGAAAATGAAATTAACTGAGCACCTTAAATGCAAAAATAAGTATCTACAGTTATTGGTCAGTAAAAAAGGTGTGTATGCATTGTTTCTAAGATGATGTACGTACCAAAATCCTATCTAGTTTTAGGACGCATTTATATTAGCTCGTGGAGGTGAATACTATAAACTCTTTGGTGCAAAGATTCAGCTTGTGTTCCAAAAGTCTGCAAGCTACAGTTTGCTGGAAAACCAGAGCATATCTTGGGATAAAGTGACTGAGTACTTGCTGTCTTTCCATTTTTGCCCTCTTTGCTACTGCCGAGGCCGGTTTCCGACTGCTTGGATTATTAGTTAGTTAATAGTTAGAACCTCCCAGCCATTCTGATGCTGCTCTTCATCTTTTCTCATTAATTCTACTTTGTAATTACTAGTCCAGTCCAATATGGAGGAAACACCAGCAAAAGCAGAAAATCTCGTAGGTATACAAGTTATGTATGGAGTATGGTCATGAAGCAAAGAGTCCTACTGCCTAGTTTAAAACCTTTTTATTTTTTCTATTCATCTTGCATGAATATAGACATCAGTCCTACTGTCATGCATTGCCATTCATTTGGCTTCATGAATACAGTATGCATAGCTTTGTTTATTGCAAAAATTTATCAGAAAAACCCATTTCTTGTCTAGAAATTCCAATGGTCTTTTCAATGACTTTTCTACACAACTTAAAAGACAACTTTTGAGACTGAGATTATAAACACTCATACAGATCATTGGCATATAAAATCAACTTTTCCTGATTTTTAAACTCGTAAAAGTATTTTTCATTCTCTAATAGATATTTAGGATACCTCAGAAAGGATTTTTTATTTCTCCTGACTAGTCTAATTTTTTCACATATTTTAAAGCTTATTTTTGACTGAAGAGAGTTCTTTCAACTGCACAACTTGCTCATTTGTACACATGTACTGTGGCGCAATCAAAGGCTTATGTGTCAACCTTTGTCCTCCCCATGTCTTTAGCCTTAATTATCCCATAAATTACTCTGAAATCCCTAGGCGTAACCTGCCTATCTTTAATTCTTAAGTGATATTTAGTTTTTATTTATTGCTGCAGAAGTACAAACGAGGCTGTGGAACGTGAGTAGACACAAATTCTTGACTGCATGTCTTCCAAAGAGGTTGAGCAGTAATTGTTCTGTAGGTTGTTCTTTGAACCAGCATTGCCTTTTTCTTTACTTCTTTTTTCTAATCTATGTCTTTGAGGTCAGGAATAGGTTTATTGTTGACTTAATAGCAATAGGGACATTCATCCCCTGTGATGTTTTGTTTTGTTTTGTTTGGGATTAATTTCTCTTTTGATCATGTCATTTAAGTGCTTTTATACCTTAAGCTTCATTTCCCCACTATATCTAACTGTTGTCTGAAATGGTACTTTCTCAAACCATAGCCTTAGTTCAATTTGTATAATTCCTTCTTCCCTGCCAAAAAACTTGGGCATTGTCCTTTGAATATATTCACTGGATTGAGAGCAAGATGCTGCAGGCTTTGCATGTTAACCCTATGCAGCTTCTTCTTGTATCCAGTCTGCTGTGTTGACTTTTAACAGCATTTTTTTGTAAATCATTCTTTTCTTTGAGCTTTCCAAGCAATTATCTGGACACAACTTTATGGGTTGATAGTGAGGACTTATTTATACCCCCTCTGTGCTTCTTGAACTTAACGTATGATGTGTACTTAGACATTAGTCAAGGGCATGGAGATGTTTGGTGCAGTACTTCTAGTGAGTTGGGTGGTATCATGAAATGAATGTTATCTATTTTTATTTTCTGTTGTGTTACTTGCCCATTTGTCTTTTATCCTGTGAGAAGATTCACCCCAAGTCTGCATGACTAAACAAGACACATAAATCCATCAAAAAGTGCAGAGAGCTTTACATAAAAGTTAACTTTGCTTTCAGTTATTTGTGGAGATCAAATCTGTAGCATTAGGTACCAAACACAGAAGAAACTATTTTGTTTAATAAACACATTCCCAGGTTTTGATTTAGAATTAGTCTGCTTGTTCCTTCTGGTAAAATAAAGTTTAAAGTATGTGATTTTCCCTTCCTTAGTAGGTTAGAGTACAAAACATATTCTTCTGCTGCCTGCAATATGAAGGAAAACTCTTGATAGTGGCCATTTCCAGTTAGCTCTCACTGTTTCTCTAACTTGCTCAAAGAAAACCAGGTGTTAACAGAACAAACAGCAGCTAATTTGCTTGTGCGACTCTTCTTTTTCTAATTATAGTTATCTCTGCTCTATCACAAAATAATATGACAGTATGCATAACAGAAAAGAGGTTGTGTAGTGGTGACTTACAGTATCAGTTTCTTGTTGGTGTTTATGTAGAACTGCAAGTGGGACATGGTTTCAATAAGCTAGTAAGCAAATAAATATAGCTCACTTTACCTCTTGCTTGTCTCCTTAGTAATATTTATGTTCTGGTTACAAGAGCTTAAGAACATCCTTGTTTTATATTTAATCTTAAATTATTTTATTTTACAAGTAAGTATTTGAAGTGAGGCATCCTTTAACTCTATTGTTTCATTTTTGTTAAGGATCAAAAATAAACAGTGGAGTTAGTAACATGGTACAATTCTGTTTGGGTCTTCTTCATGCCCACATATGGAAATAATTAGTAACAAACCTTCTCATGTAACACTTCTCCCAAATAAGTTTTGAAGCAGATGAAAAGCTTATGGACTGCTATACATCATTAGTTAACCTCTTCCCCCTCACCAAAGCTACTTTGTGTTGGCAATTTTGTGCATGTTCCTTGGCAATATGCATCTATAACTAAACTCAGCCCCAGTCACAGTGTGTGTGAAGAGCTTGGTTTACTCTGCCCTCAGAGGTGTCACATTGGATGGGACCTTGGAAGGGGAGGATGCTTTATCTGTTCTACAAAACAATTTGCAAATACTGCCCATGTTAGAAACCATAAGGGATGTATCTTTTGTCCAGTCATTAAAATGTGCCTTTGGGGAATTAATGGCTCTATATGTTTTGTCAAAGGTACAGAAACTGATTTATTGATTTTGTCAGTACCATAGTCCTATGCCAGGTGGGGCTACATGTAGGTGAAAAAGTCCATTATTAAAGAACAATTTTCTCAAAAACTCTGTCCCACAAACAGGATGTAGTTTCTGTTCTAAAGCAGAATCAAAGTTGGCTATCATGTGTTAGGGTTCCTCATCACCACTACCTTTGACATAATAATATTAGAAAACTCCTGAGTAATCCCCTATGGTCTGTCAAGCTGAGCAGTGTCTCCACCTTATTGTCTCCAGTGGTAGAGGGAGATGCAATTTAAAGACCAAAAATATGACACCTGGCTGTCTTTTGCAGTCCATTCGTTTTGTATTTCTCCGATATCCAAAGTAAGTGTATTAGGGATGATGGGTCACAGATTTGTCAACCTTTTTTGGACATGCTGACACTGTCTCCACAACCAGGATCTTCCACTAGCAAGATGGAAAACTAGTCTGTTTCTTGTGCATATAAGGGTTTCATTTATTTTGGTTTTAAATCTCTCCGTTTCATCAAGTACCCCTAGTTCTATTAGAAAATTTTGTAAATAGAGATTCAAAATTATGTTGGATATATGAATAGGGCCAAATTTTGTATAGCAGTGAAATACTTGTAAATATTATTTTTTCTGTATTATTTTGTGTTCTTTTAAAGGGAAAAAACCAAGCCTTTGTAGTATAGTTTATAGGCCTGGTATTGAACAGAGCATGTCATTGTGCTACTTGCAGTAGCAGTAAATATTTTTCCTGTCTATTTAACTGCTTCAGTAGCCAGATTTTCATTCAACCCAGACATGATAAAAAAATAAATCTATGTTGTAATTGTAATTAAGGAGATAAAGTTCAATTTAACTGTGTTTTACCTTCTCTATTTCTCATTTTTCTATTGTGGATCAAACTTCAAAGAAGAAATGTTAGTTTTTACTTAGAATACAAAATTTAAAAGGAAGAGTGATTTAGAGGGAGGAAATCTTGCTGACAACCTATGTAATATGTTAATGAAGCAATCAGATAGAAAATGGAAATTAAATGATGGCCTTCATAATGAACAGGAGATAAGTACTATGGGTAGCAGGGAAGACTTCACTTTAGGTTAGAGATCATTCCCTGTTTGGACCATGAGGCATCACTGTGTCAGTATAACAACTATTAACAAAGTAAGTTCTTAGTGACCAAGCATTCAATATGTTTGCCATTGTGTTTTTAAACCATTTGTAGTCTGGAAATTAGGAGAAGATGACACTGAGTATTTTGTTCTGTGCAAAAACCCCATTAGTCAACTCAGGTTTTGATCCTCCCTTAGCTGGGATGTAGTTCCAAGTGAAAAAAAGAGTAGACCTAAAAATAAAAGATAAGAAGTGAAAAATGTATGTATTTTCTCTGTTGTACTTCCATACATGTAGGAAGACTTAGATTTTAATTTTATTCACAGCTATGGCAACATTTTTATCTCAGATATGGCAATACTGGTAATTTTTTACTATAGAAAATCTTGTCTGGTTTGAGTCGCTTTCGCCAAAAGCCTTTTTGGCCGACTTTATGGGATCAAATAAATGTGGAGTAAAACTTAACAGCTTTAAAAATATTTTCTGACATTCATGTAGCCATTGACATTGCTTTTGCTGTAGGAGTTCATGACTGTCTGTGGATGTGTGTGCTAAAAACCGTAACGCTCTCTTATTACAGCTTCTGCAAGCAGGAAAAGCTGCCCATCACATTTCAGTCCTGTGTGATCACGAAGGAGTGCCAGGTGTCAGAGTGGTCAGAATGGACCCCCTGCTCCAAAACCTGCTTTGACATGACAACCCCTAAAGGGAATCGTACAAGATCACGGACCATTAAGCAGCTCCCTGTTGGCAGTGAAAGCGAATGCCCACAATTAGAAGAAGCAGAGCAGTGTGTTTCTCAAGGAGATGGCGTAGCACCCTGCATTACGTAAGTTGGTTCATTTCAGTTCTCCCTTACTAAGATGAACAATTTCAATTAAGCGTACAAGGGCAAGTAATGGAATATCAACCAAACTATTATTAAAGAAATGATAGGTAGGACTTTACCTTTTTTCTTTATCCTTGTTTATTCAGTGCTCTTGAAAGCCCAAAGTCTGAGAATAGCTCCCGTTGTAATGTAACCAATTCCTTCTCTAAATACAGGAATAATAATACTTTCATTCATTTCAGTTTTCAAGAGACAATATTTGCACATACAAAGATCCAGGCAAGATGAAAATAAATTAATTGTATTGTTTTGTCAGCAATCTTTTCCCTACATAACATTTCTACCAGAATCATTGTTTTCTGAATTTCTTGTCTGTTTGCAGACCAAACGTTGAATACAGAAAAGGGGTGATAAATAGCTGGTTAGCTAACAGACTATTTTAGTGAGACTTGTATTCAGCTCAACAAAGGCCCCAGATGGGAAGTGGGAGAGGCTAACAGTGACAGCAAATAAAGTTTAGGAGAAATGACAGCGAGCCCTTTATGATTCAAGAGATTGCTGTAATCCTTATCTAATAAAAATTAATATTAAAGGCCCAAATATGTTTTTTTCTTTATCAAACTAAGAACAGGATCTGGAGAAACATCACTTGATATTAAGCATCTTTGACTGTGGTATATATTTTTTATTTAAGAGTTGAAATATCATCTTTCTTTATCTTCAGCTGCATTAGGAAGCACTTTGCTTTACTTAGCTTTAAAGTACTTGTTAGGTAGGGAATTCTGTGGCATTTCTTGCAGTTCATAATCCTGACTGGGGTTTTAACAGTGAGTCAAAGGTCTCCTTTGCTGTGTATTCACTGATTAGGAAGCTTCCAGCTTCTCATCATTCATCAGTACCCAGCAGGGATGCTTCAGTACTGCTGAATGATCTTCCTTTTAACTGTGAAAAAAAGAACTTACTGAAAACTTTTTCTGTAGTCATAATAAAAAATACAATTATAGTTTCACCTTGATAGAAGAAGAAACTTTTGTTTCAAAGATAACAATAGGCTTTTGGGATGTTTGGGGGGAAGGGAGGGGCAGTTGTGAGGTTTTTCCCTCATTCTCTGGCTCTTATGTTTCTCAGCATTCACATCTCTTTTCTATTTTGTATTTTGTTTGTATACATTGTCAAGCTCTAAACAAATGCTGAGAGTCACAGGCTTGAAAGTTAACTTACCTGAACATGGACTATATGTCTCTGTATATCAAGTTTTTCTTCCCTCAAATAAAATATTTATGTATGTGGTATGTTTCAGGAATTGAACAGAAAAGGTCCTCCTAAAGAGTAGTGATTTTAAAAATTAAATAATACAGAAATATTTCCATATACATAAAATGCGAGATTTAATCCACCTCTGTGTGCAAGGAATTGTGGCGCTCAGGCCTTTTATGAAATGAATAAGGTTATTGAGGTGTTTCAGCTTGTATAATTCAATACTGTGTAAAATGGCTTCATGATTTCTGAAGACCTGATTAACCAAATTTGATCCAGGTATGGCTGGCGGACCACTGAGTGGACAGAATGCCGTGTGGATCCTCTCCTCAGCCAGCAGGACAAGAGGCGAGGGAACCAGACAGCGCTGTGCGGAGGTGGCATTCAAACCAGGGAGGTGTACTGTGTGCAGGCTAATGAAAACCTCCTCTCCTACTTAAATACCCTCAAGGATAAAGAAGGTAAATCTGATTCAATTGCAATTAAATCAGTGTGAAATCAGAGCATGTCAGCATTCCAGAGCTCTTTCACAGCCGTTGTCTTCTGTCGTGAGTGCCTCCTTACCTTGTGAGTTACTGCTATTTTTTTAATTCAGATGAAGATGCTTATTGCTATTGCAGAGATTCCATTCTCTATGCTGCAAATATAGATTCCAAATATAAATTCCTACACATTATTAATTCTTAGTGTCTACTGAAAAATACTGTGCAGGTTACCTTTCCATAAGAAAGAACATGAAAAGATGGGTCAGAAGTCCTAGATTTGTTTTTTTCATCTACTGTAAATTTCTTGTGTGTCTTTCATTTGGGTGATGAACTTGTGCTGTTTGATGTGCAGGTCGAATATGTCAATTCTGGCATGTAAGCTCAATATAGAAAAACATAAAAATATGATTAGATTTCATTCTCAGGGAATCGATTTTTTTTTCCTTGATTTGGTTAAGTTTTTAAGTACCTTTCAGGACTTCAAGCCAATATAATTTCATGGGTTTATTTACCTAACTGAAAGAGAGAAGAGATTATTCCTTGTCACCATTAAAGCCTGTACAGCTTCTTAAGAAAAGAGAAAATAGCTTAGAACACAAAATCTTTAATTCATTTGGTAATCTACATGCTTTAGGATAACACTTGAGTAGTTTACATTACATCTACTTCTGTATAGTAATGCAGCACTATAGATTCAGAAATCAATGAATTAAGCTAAATGCATTTAGCTTTTTAATTAAATTTTTTCCTCTACCTATTTCATACAAACACACATTATTATTAATAAAAAATTAAATGAATACAGCCATATACTTCAGGATAAACAACATCAATATGCAAATCCTATGTAATACCACATATGTCCAGGGCTGGCCAAACAGCAGACTAGTGAGGTTCCTGCTGTGGTTTAAAGGTACTCTCAAACTTGCCATAGAGGTAGAGTTTGTGGGGAATGTTAATGCCAACATCCATTTCAGCATGACTGCTCAGATCAGTAGGGTGTGACTTGGGAGCTCTGCAGCCCCGCATCTGTAATTATTGAAGAAGAAGCTTTCAAGCCTCTTTGTCTTATGCAAATCAGCTCTGCCCAAGGGCTTTTAGTAAATCGCCTCTGCTGAACAAAGTTTAGATGCTTCTGCCGTAGTGTGAACTACAAAAACCTCCCAGCTAAGGAGAGGTAACAATAAAACCAGTGGCAGCTTACTGTTCAGAATGATGATTAGGATTTTGGTAGGCTGTGAAGTCTCGCCAGATTAGGCGTGTGTGAAATTTACCCTTATCAGACTGTGACAGGAATACATGGAGCCCATCAGGAGGTAATCTCTGCAGGCTCCTGAAAGCTGATTAAAATGTAACTAGTCTTTGGATGCATAAACATGAGAACAGTTTTTCAAGAGCTCAAACTGAGAGTGAAGTGGTTCCTAGTTTAAAAAGGAGCTCTGGGCTGTTTCCACATTAGGGGACAGATTTTCAGAAGAGGTGCTGCTCTGCTCATCCTCCCTCTCTCTCCCCTTATAGAAAACAATGAGTAATTTGAGGATGGGGAAAAGCCAGGGCACACACCCACCAAATTATGCTGTGGGGAAACGCCTTCATCTCAGTGTAGTTTACTGTTGGTTGTAGCAAATGCTGTCTTGGTAAGGCTGCTTTAAAGACCTCCGTTCTCAAATACTCATGGTGGCGTTTCCCTGTTATTTCAGAAAGTCAGTCACAGAGCAAGTCGAAGGCTAGTGCTGCACCTCTGCTATCAATCACTTTTGAAATAACAGGTAGGTAAATTAAGGCCTCCAACCTTACCTTTTGATTAAGAGTGTGCAAAGGAGGCAACGTCCCTTTTGGGGGACCTTGTTTGCTATATGTGTATACTTAACATGTTTATGTAGCTCTGAAATAGTTAAATGGATTTGAGCATTCTCAGGAAATTTCAGATCAGTCTGAAAGTGACAGGCCAAAATTCAAACTAATGAAGTTCATGAGCCAGCTGGGATGCTGGAACAGTTGCCTGCTCCACTCCTGAACTGTTTTAGCTGGTGGCTGCTTTTCCTCCCACTTTGGAGCATTGGGAATTGTTTTGCGGCTTTAATCATAGCTGCTGTTTCCAGTCCCTTCTGTAGATTTAAAACACCAAGTTAGGCCTCTGATAAGAATTTGAACTTCCAATACTTAGCTGAACCAGAATCCCTCACGCCATTCAGGTCAGTAGGAAGAAGAAGGAGCATTGGTTGTAGTAGTTAAGCAGTGGCAATCAAGTTTCCTGGAGGCCACAGTCATTCTGCCATTTACTTGCCACTGACTTAAATTGTTTCATCTCTGTTCACCTGCTTAACTGGTTTAGGCATGAAGTTTCTCTTACTATGTGTGGTGGACTGTCTCATCTTATTCCGAGTACCTTTAAAGCCCTCGATGTAGAATGAAGAGGAGGAAAGTTCCTTTATGGGCATAAATTTATTCTACATCTGCAAATGCACATTCGTTGCCATAATAACACAGGGGAACTGCTTACATGCATGGAATTGTGCCATTTCTCAGAGCATAAGGTTCTGAATTATCTAATTTTTTTGATGAGAGAATTCAGCATTATAGAAAATGAGAAGAAAATATGTTATTTAATTCTTGGTCATAATGTGTTTTGGGCTTGGGTTTTTCTTGGGATTTTTGAGTGAGAGTACTTGGAGAAATTTCTTTGTGTTGTTTGTTACGAAGCCAGTGTGACAAATGACCAGAAAGAGAAATATGAAATTGTGTCTGCTTATACTGATACAGTCACATAAAAATTCAGTCTCTTTGCCAGCCTGGTCATTACTGGGCACTAGTCTCTTGAGGGTCTTTAGAGAAAGATGGAGAGTTTGATATCTTGATAAATGTAGCAAATGCATAAAAGCAGAACTGTTCTTTTTCTTTTCAATTGTTTTTAAAATGCAGTAATTCAATAAGGTGTTGTCCAAGGATATAAAATATATTCAGCTAAAATTTCTTAATATAGAAGATGATTTGAGGAATGGATAATTAAATCTTACTTTAGTTTTTAGGTTACTACCCTCAAACCTGAAATTCCTTGAAAACGGAATCTAATTTATTAGTTAGACTGAAGGAGAAAGAGAGATTTTCAAAATGTATTAACTTTTCTTTCTATTTTTAGCCCAAAATTTGGTCAAATTTTATATAGATCTTGTAGTATTACACACAGTCTAATCGGCATTCAACATTACTTCCAAGGAATAAAGAAAAATCTTTATTGCTGACACAAGAGAGTATGAAATGACAGAGACAAGGTTTTAAACTGTAAATATATGCATCTAGAATCATCTTATCTCAGAGTGTCTTTGCTAAACAATAAGCATCAAAGCCTATGCTCCATCATACTTTTGTGTTGCTGAAAGAAATTAATTTAAATTCATGGGAACAAGATGGTCATAAGATGCCCAGGCAAAGCTGGTTTTTTATTTTACTGTCATCTCAAAAAAAGAATTCTGGGTAATCCTGCATGAAATTCATCCTAAATGCTCAGTGATGAAAACATTTTTTAATAACCTGAAATATAACTTTTCTGTCCCATGGTTGAATTCTTTTGTTGTAAAAGCAAAATATAAGAGATAGCATTTGTACATCACTTAGGGTCTAAAAGCAGCATTTGAAAAGCATTTTGGTATATTTAAAGATTTATTGATACCTGTGATATGAAAAAACTGCTACTGCTAAAAGCTTCCTGATTAAAGATCTTTGTTATTTTTCTGAGTAAAATTCCCTGAACTAGTGTGATGACAAGTTCCTTATCATGATGAAGGCTAGAGATGAAGCATGAGATTCCTCAGAGCACTTTCTCTATTCCCTGAAGCAAGACTGTGTCTCAGGGGTGTGATTGGCCCTTAATTTCAACTTACTTGGACAATTCCCCAATTAAATCAAGGTTAAAATTGTATGAATGGCAGTTGCTTACTGCTTTTCTTTTTTTTATTAGAAACTATTCAATACAAATTCAACAGGCAAATTATGTTTACTTATATCCATTTTCTACACAAAATATGCATATTATGTTGATTATCATGCATGTTAGGTGTGCATGTCAAACTTATTGTAAAATTCAATGATATGTCATAAAATTTAATTTCAACATAGCATTATGCAAATGTTGGAATACTAGGCTTTATATGATTTTGCTTCAAGAGATTGGTAAGCTAGAGGCAGTAATATTAAATGACTATCTGTCACCTTCATGCCTTCATTATGTGAAGCAACACAGTGTAAAACTGTGCCAAAGGAGGCAATGTTGAAAACCAGAATAGAGTGAGGAGTTTTCATTCCATTTTCCCCTTAAAAAAGTGAGAATTGGACGCTTTTTCTGAAATGGTAAAGATCAGCTGCTTAGAAAACCTGAATGGAAAGACATACACACATGTCTACAAGCTTCACTGTACTTTAACAGCCTAGTGTTTACTTTCACATTCCATAAGTGGTTATTGATCTCATCTTTCAGAAGTGTATTTTTTCATATACTGTATTTATTTAATCTGAGAGTCTTTCCATCAAAAGTGGTGGCAAAAATTAATGACGTAACTTCTCCCTGGAAAAAAGATACCAAATAGAGTGAGAGTGTTTTAAGTTAAGGAATGTCATGCCAATCAGCCAAAGTGAAATAAAGTAGCAGACTTCTAGCAGATATTCTCTGCTTACTGTAGTATTTTGTCAAGTCCTGTATTATGAAAGAGAATTAAAATCTTGCTTTCAAGGAAATGGTACATTTTCAGTTAGAGTTCTGTGCCTTACTCTGGCACCTTATAGAATTGTCCTGTTCCTTGTATTACCTGGAAAGTCAAAAGAATAAAGTACGGAAGGAGAAGGGTGATTTTGTCCCAGGTTATTGATCTTTAAAGAACAAAAGACTCTGTCTTCACATGTGTCTCTATAGATTAAAAAAACTTAAAAAAAAATAAATTGGCTTGTGCAGTTTTTATAACTACATATGTACATGATGTATATGTATTTATACACATATATATAGCAAATGCAAACCATATATATATCTGAAACAAAGCCTTTCTTGAACTAAAGTTGCTGCTGCACAAATCTTACTGCTGAGTGTGCACTTGATGGTCTTTAGAGTAAAAGAAAAAAAAGTTTTTGCCATAATTTTAGCTGTGTTTCAGGTTAAAGCTTAAAAATAATCTTTTAAATATTAATTAACCAGGCCTTTGAAGTTATAGTATCATATAGCTTACATATACAAGTGCAAAGGGGTTTATGCCACTTTTTGTTCCGTTTCTTAAGAGAAGAAGTAATGAGATAGCAGGACACAAATTTATGCAGAGTGCAAAGTGAACTGCTGTTGTAGTGGTGTAATTTACCCCTCAAAGGAAAGGACTGGGTCTGACGGGGTGCTGCAATATCACCACATAATGGAATTTGACTTTGTTCATGCAAAGAGTAAACTGACTTCCATTCAATTTTTTTCAAGGCAGGCATTTTTCCATCACGTCATGAGATTAAAATCATGAGATAGCAGCCTTTCTAACTGAAGGATTGTTCTGTCCACATAGAGCTGAGGATCATGACCAGTGACATATGAGAAATATTTTAACCTTGTTTTGACAGCTTCAAGGCCAGTAGACCGTAAACTGTGTACAGGACCTCTTCCCAGCACCTCCCAGCTGTGCCATGTTCCCTGTCCTACAGAGTGCGAGACCTCGGCATGGTCAGCCTGGGGACCATGCACCTATGAAAGCTGTGATGACCCTCAGGCCAAGAAGGGTATGTAAAAATTCAGCAGAGCCTTTTAATGGTGATATTTACTATTCCTAAGTCACTAGGTTATGCAAGCACACTAAATTTTGTAGCAAGAAGTGTATATCAAGTGTCTCTGGGCATAAAAATAAAGTCATTGAATTAGGACTACATTAGATATAACTGTTACACCAAAGGTAGCAAAAACATAGCCTGTTTACTAGGCTCTCAAGATCAGTTTGGGTTTTTACAGGTCAATTCCAGTTTGAAACTTTCCTCTCAGATTGAAAGGGACACAGTTTTGTGTGTTCAAATCACAATTTTGGCACTGTCTCAAAAGGAGGACAGAAGCCTCCTTTGAGGTGTGTAGCGTACAAGGCACTCAAAGATTTACAGTTCAGCAATAGTTTAAGAATTCATCATTGGACCATAAAGCATGATCTGGCAAAGAGGTGGCACCATTTGATACGTGTTGCTGATGATACGCGATGCTGTTTTGCTTATGACATATGTGCTGGTTTCAATTTCAGCATGTTTTACAACTCACTGCCATGCAGAACAGATTGTAGTAACCTGACATCAAAATAGGAAAGCAAGAATACAGTGACAGGGACCTCATGTTAGAAGTCTGTGGGCTTCTGGCTGTAAATGAGAAAAACTGGCCTAGTCATTGCTGCGAAGTGATTATCTGATAAAATTGGGTATACAGACTTGGTTTCTTGATTGAAAACAGTTGTAAGAAGCAGCTGTGATTACTATGCTTGCTTAGCTGGATCTTTCTGGCATACTGCTAGCTTCACTTCTGTCTGGGCAGCAATAATACAAGTTTTACAAAGCTGTTTTGTGGAACTCTGACCCAACCTCGATCAGTTCAAGAAGGAAAAAGCAGTTCAGCATGCGAATCTATCGGATTAAGTCTCTTCTGAGTACAGCTGTCAAGTAGTCTGTTATTTCTGTTGCTGTTCAATCACTGAAAGTGATTGCTACATTTTCAGGAGTAAAGTTTAGGTTTGTGAGACTGATTTGGACATCTGTCTAATAGAAATGCGTTAGGATGTACGGTGTGCAAGCCTTTATTCCTGCACACATGAGCAGGGATCTTTTCTCAACTGCCAGTGTTTTCTTCTTATCTGGAAATTCTTACATTTTATTTTGTAATTGCAGTGACAGTTCTTCTGAGAGAATGATGTGAAAATTGTATAGGCACTCCCACTTTTAGCAGCATGTCTCTCTACATATTTCCAGATCATTTGCATCCTTTGTTGCTGTAGATATTGGAGTTCTTTATTTTTGAAATTATATCAGCCTTTTGTGTCAGGATTACTAAACCTTTTGCACATAATTTGGCCGAACTCTTCAATTTAGGAAAAAAGAAAACAAATAGAAATTAAGATAAATGGAAATTTATTTTTAAAGTAAATACTTGCTATAATTGAATTAAGCAGCATGTCTTCAAAGAATCAGTTCTTGCACATGTGTGTTTGAAAACTCTCCTGTTTAGTTTGTGTCCTGGTAAAAATGACAGTTGTATGCAATATTTTATAAAAAATATCTGTATATTACTAACTTACCTGAATATTGATATAAAACAAAAGAAACCGTGAAAAGATGTGAGAAGACAAACTATTTCTTGAATCCATTCAGTTTGGTCAGGTTATTCTGACTGTATTTAGTCTGTTTTTTTCAATGGGCCATCCTGAAAGGAGAGAGGGGGCTGCTTTTGGTTGCTGGAATTGACCTGGCAGATGACACAGTGCATAAAGGCCCATCAGTTTCTTCATTCCAAAATGAGTTTATGTAGTTGTAAGGAAATTTTTAATGCTTGCAAGGAAATATTGTGATCTTTATTACTGAAAATGTATTCATAGGACTTGAGTTTATTTCCATGCTTTTCTTTTTCTCACAAGGCTGTACTTTTATTCTTCCATTTTATTTTGGAGGGTTGGAGGGGGAAGGGAGTGTTTATAAGCTGGTTTCACTTGATAATACATTCCTGTTGGAACATATCTGAGAAGAAAACAAACAACATATTTGAGAAATGGTAACCCAGCAAGGTAGTCAAAATGTATAAAATGAGATGGATCTTGCAAGAGTGGTGCTCAGGAAACTATCCTGTCTCCTTCCTGGAGTATGCATGACTATGATACACATGGGTTTAACGCAAACCCTCCTGAGGAGGTTCAAAACATTGAAATTTGTAAAATTTTATCTCTAGTCCTTCTTTATTGAGTCCTTCGACCCATTTATCTAAAACGCATTGTTCTGCTGAGTGTCTGTGATATGTTTTACAGAGAAGAGAAACAGAGCTGTTCACTCAGGTGTAGACAGATAAAAAGTGCTTCACTTCACATTTTAGAGTTAAATTGTTATTTTCATGGATGTTTCAGGCTTTAAACTTAGGAAACGTCGCATCACCAATGAACCTACAGGAGGAACAGGAAACTGCCCTCACCTGTTGGAAGCCATCCCGTGTGAAGAGCCCTCTTGCTATGACTGGAGAATCACGGGGCTGGAGGAATGCATTCCTGACAATGAAAAGCCATGTGGCCCTGGTACACAGGTTCCTGTTGTCGTCTGCGTCAACAGCGACGGTAAGATGGATGCTTTTTCCACGCCAGCTAGAGTGAAGACAGTAAACTGTAGTCCAAAAGGGTATCAGTTTTTGTTCTCAGGTTTCTTGATCCTTAAAACAAAGCTGTCTGGAATAGATGTAAATGCCCATTAATACTGGAGAGGAAGATAAGACCTCTAGTTGCTCTAGGACCAAGCTCCTTCACCTACACTTTGTAGGGTTTCAAAGCTTCACGAAGTGACTTAGAGAAAATTAAATAGAAAACAGCTATTGTTTGCCAGTAGATCAGATTCATGCCTGCAGTGGCTTGACTGAATTCCCTGATGTAATCCCACTAACAAAGCTGATCCTCTGAGCCCAGAAACAAATAAAATGTGAGCAAAGTAAGATGCATTGCAGTAAGTATAGCTGGAAGAAAAATAATAATGTGTTTATTAAAAAGGATGCTTTGATGTGTGTTATGGAGTTGGGTTGACAGTCCAAGCTGTCTTGCTTCTTCAAAAGGTAAAAAAAATACCACCATTATTCAATTATCTTCTGTGAGACAAAACAGATCTTGCATGACATAGTCATAAAAGCCAATTTTGAAAGCTGCTTACAGAATACTTTAATCTACTGAAGATTCATGAATTACTGTTGTGAGAATAGTCCTTATTCATTAGTAATATTATAGTCTAGAGCAGCATATAAATTAAAATAATTGTATTGACTGCAGTGTAGTATGGTAAGCAGCTTCTAAGTTCCAACAGAGGATTAAGTAAGAGGACACCCCTGATGAGTGTTAACAGCTGCAAAAACTATTTTGAAATTAAATCAGTCAGAAGTAATAAGAACTGATTATAGAGATATTTAAATCTTGAGCTTTCATGCTGAAGACTTTTGGTTGTAATTGAGTTTTGGGGCTTAAATGGAAATGCTTAGAGATAGAATGTAAACTTTATTTTTCTGCACACACCTAAGAGAACTAGTAACCATTCTCACAGCTCAGAAAGAGATAAGCCTAGAATTACAATATTCAATCTACCATATTTTATGTCCTCAACTCAAAAAATTTCCCTTTGGAATTTGATAATTTCTCAGCAACAATACTAAAACTATTTGCAGGGTTTTTTGTATACATTTTCAGATGAAAAATGGCCTTTTTCTTGTAAATCAAGGTGTTTCCTAAATAATTGTGAAGACACTTAAAAAAAAATCTGTAAACCAAAAAGACTATATTTTTGCTTTACTAGATTATAGTTAGTTTGGCTTACCTTTATTTTGAGGAATTGTGTTTTCTCACACATCTAACCTAATTTCTTTCTAAACTGTAATATACTAATTTATATTGACTATAACATTGTATATTTGGAGCATGCAATTGAGCCATAAAACTTTGAGATGTCTTTTATGTATATGATGTTTTCTATTGAAACTCACAGGATTTGCTCTTGGCACTTCATGGGCTTTGATTTTGGCCAAATTTGACTTTGGAGAAGTGTTCAGCTTTTTTACTCCCAGTATTTCTTTTTGTCTCTCTGTCTTTCTGAATTGTATGGCATCATATATTGCCGTAAATATATGGCCTTATACATTGCCTATATCAGTAATCTGCCTCAGAAAGAGTGAGAAGTCAGTGAGAAGCCTGTCAGTCTTTAAGATTAAAGAGTTGTGGGCATAGCTTCAAAGAAAGGAGAAAACAAATTGCAATTATGTCTTGTTTTGTAAAGATCTGATCACCCAGTCATCCAGTCACAAAAATATGTGTTCAGTTACATTTGAGAGAGTGCAAAAGCAATGGAGAGTAATGTAATGAAATGCCCCAGCTCTTTGAAATTCCTTCTTTTAGTAAACAATCTTCTGTGTGCTTCACCAGGAATATCAAGTGTATTCTGCTTCGCTCTCTCCTGAGAAGGATTAGCATGATGCAATAGAAGCAAACAAAGTAAGGACCCACCAACCTCAGCAATCTACCCCTCCAAGCTGACTCTGCTCAAGCATCTTATTACTTTGCCTCCCACAGCACCAACCCACTAGAAATCCTGTAGACAGCTCTTAAATACTTTCTTAACACTACCACCTCTTCCGAGGTAGTTCCTGTCTAGTACTTTGGCCTCCTACCCTGGCTGTCAACAGAATATCCATGGTGTCCTTCACCAAACACTTGTTGTAGGCATCTAGATTCTGCTCTGCAAAATACAAGAGAGCAACACTTTGCAGTCAGGTAGGTTTTGCTTCAAGCCCCACAGCTTCAGGCTAGTCCCAGTGAAATAAAGGCTAATCCCAGTAAAACAAAGTTTGGAGAATGCTACTCTTCCATTTTTTAAACATCATGGTTTAAATTATTCATTGTAAGAAATTTGTGATATTCAATGTTCTTTGAGCACTTCTTAGAGAAGACTGCATTGACTGTCAGTTAAATAATGTACCTTTATTAACAGGGTACATAATTTGTATAATAATAATAATGTCTTGCTATATTTTTGATCTGAGTAGCACACAGGGAATTTAATTTCAGCTTTACAGGTAAAAGTGACCCTGAAGGGAAACAGTATAGTTATGCCATGATGATTTTTTGCCTTTTCATATACTCCTCTCATATCCCCCTTCATATACTCTTTTTTGCAAGATCTGTAATTGTATATGCAAACCATCGCGAGGGCTTTTCCATGCATCTGTCCAGGTGGGCATTCTCCAACATGCATTTTCCTGCCTGGATCCAAGGATCCTTAATAAACTGAGGTAAAATCCCTTTTTCCCCCTCTAACCGTGTTTGGCTTTTAATTCCAAGCCCAGGAAAAGGCATCGATGGAAAGCATTAACTGTTGCATAGGATTGCTATGTTACTCAAACTAAACTAATCTTTGCTTGACAATATTATCTTCTGCCTCTTCAAGAGTTCTTATTATTATTATTAGGTATGAAGCCAACCTTAAAGTCCCTGAATAGGAAAGGTTGAAATGAAGGGATTTAAATGTATCCAAAAAAAAGAGCGTATTGTGCCCTTGGCTTTGCATTGTAAAATGAAAAAGGCTGGTAGTGCATATTTCAGACTAAGTACTGTACTCTAGATGGATAAAGCTCTGTAGCTTTAATGTAAAATAAACCCAACACTGATTAGTATCTTCTCTTCCTCTGCACAGTTGCATCGTTCTATATATCTTAAGCATGATTAATTGGGATAATTGGCTTCACAATTAGAATCAAGCAGCAATGTTTATGAAGTTGTTTCATATAATTGGAATTAGCTTTGCTCTTCATTTTGTTGTTTAGATAAGAGTCATTACAGCCTTTGAGACAACAGCAAACAATAGGTTATCCTCCCGTCTCATTGCTGGAGGCCTGTGATTGTCACTCTTTCTACAGTGGATGGCAGTAATCAGAATTTTCATTCAGGCTGAAAAAAAGATGATATTCCCCATGTTGTCATTGCAGAGGCTATAATGAACTTTGATGTATTTTATTATATAAATGGAACTTTAGTCTTTCACTGTGGAAAGAACATTTCCAGAATAAATATTCTTAGTAAATCTTCCAGGAAATTTTACAAAGGAGTTTTTTAGGTGAAAAAAAACCACCTTTTGGTTGTGGAAGCTCCCAGACTGGACAGAAAGTGATCATAATTCCTTCATTATATACATATTTTTAATAATTAGACATCTGTTCATTGTGTTCCATTCTACAGATTAACTTTTGGTAATGATAGAATGACTTTTTAAGAATAAATTGATATTCATCTTTTTGTTGTATATGTAATATATGCAAGGCATACACACACATGCACACACACACCTGTGTACATACTATTATTAAGTGTATTAGCACAGTTCACACTCAGAAGAGTAATTTTAGAAGAGATCAATTTGCTCTATTTCTCTGTAGCTATGACCGTCTATGAAGAACACAGTTTCAAAAATATTTCTGCATTATTTAAAGTCCATAGTGGGACAGCTGGCTGCTTCTCCACTTTGTTAACAGACATATTAGTGCTACTTATATGTTAATAAGGAAAAATAATTTCTGACATAAAAATTTGCAATATTAACTAGTGATGAAATACCTTAAAATGCTTGTTCACTTATTTTTTTATTTTGTCTTTGGGCTGAAGGCTGTAGCTCAGGTACTGGCACTGGCTGGAGTGTACTTCTGATCCTCACACAGACATCTGAAATTATTTGCTCATTTTCTAAGAATTTGTAAATAATAAATTGGTTTACAGCCTTTATAGCATACTGGGCTTTGTACTGCTGCATGTGTTACTCCTGACAAAAGAGATCTCACTTTTGAAGCGCAGATTTCTTCCGGATCTTGTTGAAGCTCTCTAATTGTTGGGTTATGATAGCTCTGCAGGAGACAGACTGGAGTGGACTCGTTGCCATCATCTGCCTCACAGCTGAGAGTCACTGGCCTTGGAAGAAGGAGCCATGGCAACATCAAGGCTCTTCATGTATATGCAAATTCCTACAACTCATTGAAGTAGCAAAATTGCTGCTGAAGTTGTGTAGGCAGAGGTGCATGCTGATGTAGCTGAGTGCCACGAGTTCCTTTCTGGCACCTGTATGGAGGTGCGTGGCACAGGTCTGGTTTATCTGAGACTGAAGTGCAAATTCAAACCACCACTGACATCAGTATTTTCTGATGTAAATGGGAGGATTTTACCAGTTTTGCAATACTGGGGGCAAAGCAGTGGTGTTGGTATTAATTAAAAGATATAGAAGGTAGACTACTCTGTTTCGTTTAGACACATCACAAACCAATTAGTTTAGCTAATTTGTCTGGAGCTGAAACACTATGCTGACCAAAATGGAACAGAGGACACTTCCAGGATACCTGTCCTTTATCTGTGTTTATTCTCAGCTGGTAAGGCTAACAGAAGACACCATACTTCAGCAATAAAACTTCCTATGTTTTATTTGCCTTATAGTTTTTCTCAAGAGTTAGAAATATTTATTTCTGAAATCCTTCTTGTTTTATTTTTGTTGAATTTTACTTTAAAGTAAATCTTATAAAATTTCTACATCTCATTTAAATTTTCTTCTATAGTTTCCTGATCAGTATCTCAATTTCTTTCCTTAATTTTTTGGTTGTGGCTTTATGTCATTTTACCATAAGCAGCTAATGAATTGAGAATAAATTTCAGGAAAAAAATTGAAGTTTGGCTGGTGCAGCAATTTTTATTTTGGCTAGTTTCAGAATTGGGTATTTCTGTATATTTATGGTTTGAAGCAAATGCTGAGTAGTTTCTGGTTGTCGTTTATTTTCATGATGGGAAACAATAAGAGATTCAATGGACCTGAGCATAGGTATTTTAAAGGTGTGCCCACATGTAAAGAATCTACTTTTCTGACATTTCTATTGTGCAGCTTTATGCATTGAATGAAGAAACCATCAGACTGGTTGGATTTTATGATGATTATTTAGAAAAGAAAATACCACTTTGTATCACTTTATGACTTCGTTCTTTGTTAAGAACCAAGAGCCAGATTCAAATTCAAATTACATTGAATTATTCAATTATATCTGTAATAAAACACAGATCAAAATCTGGTCAATGCTCAGCAGTCAATTAGCAGAAAAATACAGTAGCTAATGACAGTTCCTTTGAGCTCATAGTGCCTTATGATTACAGGAACTTGGTTATGTCGGCATTAGTCATCATTTCCCAATATTTGTTTCCTTGCTGATATCATAACAGCATTGTTTTAAACTGTTCTTTGCTGCTGACAGCTTTTTGGATGACCATCTGAGGCATTTAAATCAAATGTAAGATGCATACTTTGTTCTCCACTGTAAACACGTAGGCTATGAAACTTATACCCAAGCCCTTCCTTCCTTTCCTTTAATTCTTCTGCTGACTTAAGGAACTATTGAATATGTTTCTTGGATGCTTGGTATATTTAAGAATTTCTTAGTGAGGGTAAAATACAGTGAAGTTAAAGGACTGTAAAACTGACACTCTCAGGCTACTATGTCTCACACCATTGGATTTTTAAGGCATTTATTTTTAACAAGATTTGTTTTATTTAATAAAAAGGAATATAAGGAAAAAACAAGAGCACAGTATACTGCTTAGAGTACCTCACTGAAATCTCAGAATAGTTTGATAATTGATAACTCTTCTGTCAATAAAAAGTCACATTTAATTGATGACACCAATTCTTTTTTGTCCCTCATCTTGATATTAGGAAAGTGACATGTCACTACTGAGTTTCATAAAAGAATGGATTCTTTTAGTATTTATGTAACATGTAATATTTTAATTATATGGAAATAATTAAATATATAACTTTCTTTGTCCATGTCTTTAATAGTTTGTCTGTAATTTGATGTGATGATTTCAGTTAAAGGGATAAATAAAACAAAACCAGCATTCCATCTGCATAGTCCAGTAAACAACTAGCACTTACTGCAATGGACCCTTGTTTCCAATTTATCATATATGTTTGAAGACAGAGTTGCACTTGGTATGGACAATGCTTAATGAGACATTAATGTCCATAAATAATATAATTAAGGTAAAAACAGGTGGGCCAACCTAATTTACAAAATCTTTTTCTGGTGTCACAGATCATAATGTGACTGTCTGGTCAGGCAAGTTTGGTGTATTTTGACCTGTTTACTTCTAAAATGTAATGCTGTGCTCGTGTAAAAATTTTGGACTTCTAGGAGTAGATGTTGCTGGAGTGGAAAGTGCAAATATTTTGAAAATACATCCAAGAGAGTGCAATGTTTCATATGATCCATATTCTTAGTAACTTTCTTTTGTTTTTGACGGCACAAGCAGTAGGATATTGCAAGAACTGTATGTGACTAAATTAGAAGGGAAGGATTTTGATGCGTACGTTTGGATTTATGTAATATTCAGCAATGCAGGAACCCAATTCTGATTAGACTACAAGCTTCATCATAGTAAGAATACAGAGAGGGATAATTGTAGATACACTTCATAACAATTGGGATTTTTTTAGGAAGGTCAATTTAATGCTGTACAGTTTTTCCATTTATCACTTCAAATTATGCTATTATGAAACAAGGAAGAAAATGGGGTTAGGGAGTTATGGGTGGATCATGAAACAGGATTTCTAGAACTGTATTGAACTCCTTTGGTTTTGGGTTTGTGTGTCAACTTGTTAACTCCCTAGAACATACCCAGAAAATATTAGAAATATTTTTACAAAACGTATTTTGCATCTAATTTTGTTATGTATAGAAATAATGCTACATAGTTATACATTAAGTACCACTTTCTCAGAAGATTATGTGACACAGCACTAGTCATTAATCTTTATGATAAAGTGTTCTAAAACAGTATATTCTCACTAGGTTTGATGGGAGTCAGTTTCCCATCTGAGAAAATGTTGCACAGGCCTATTTATATTTTACAACAACCTGCATATGGTCCTTTTTCTCAATGGACATTTTGATGGATAAATGTTATCAAATTTCAAATCTGTGAAACCCCTGTGTTGATAAATGGTGAGGATAAAAAGATCATCATGAACTAGTCATGTTGAGACAGAATAAATAGGAATTTTACTTTTAGTACTTCCAGCCTAGAGCACCTCATTGTCTGACCTTTCTCATAGATCATAATTTGTGTTGAGTACTGATTTATGAAAAATCACTCTTATCTGCCAAAACATACTTGATTTCAAAGACAACTGTTCCAGTGGCTACTTAGAGCCTTAAGATGATACGTGTCATTTTGCAATTCTTGCAACTCTTGTGCACAGCACAAGCAGCATCTTCACTGGATTCTTAAGAAACTTCAAACTAAAACATGCTCATACACAATGATTACTCAACATCAAGGTAAACAATTGATAACAGTCTCTCCAGTGTTCCCAGTGATCTCTTTCAGATTTTGGAATACAGGTAGTTTGTGACTCTATGTAGCCACAACCCCAGCAGAGGGAAATAGAGAATTGTACCTGGGGCTTGGTGAAAAAATTTGAGACAAGAGGAAGAAACTTGTTCTGGCCAAACAATTATGTTGAAAGCTGGGGACAGGTAGGATTTGACCCTGGTTTCTTCCAGGGCAATTTCCTGAGACAAAGAAAAGAACTCAAAGTTATAAAATGTCTCTGCATGACAAGCATTAGGAATGAATTCGGTGAGGTATTTAATCTGCTAAGGGTCAGCCCGTGGGAGGATTTGACAAGCAGCTGGAAAGAATTTTGCAGGGCTGGATGAAAAGGACAGTGAGGTGACAGACTAGGATTAGTGTCTGGAGAAAATAAGGCTGGATAAGAAGCCAGAGAATGGGGAAAAAAGAAAATTCATAACTTCTAGGGCTGGAATGTAATGAATTTTAGTCTGCTTCTGCTTTTGTCTCATGAGACCACCAAACAGAGCAGCAGTTTCCAGCATCAGTGTAACACCCATGGCAGAAATACTATTTATCATTTGAATTCTGTTTTAAACTAGAAAAGTGGAAAGAAATATTACATCAAAATTTCATATTTTAGTTTTCAAAGGCAAGCCCTCAAACATTAGGAAATTAAATTTGTCCGGTCCTTATATGAGTACATCAGAAGGAAGAATTTAATTATTTAGTTGTGCCAACATGACATTTTCTCTACAGAATCTGCCACTTATTTGTGAGACAGATATATCTCCTTTGGTGATTAAGTGGGCATTTTGTAGTAATGAATGCAATGTCTATGAAACAACTAACCTTAGTTGTCCTATTCTTCAGGGTTTAATTCTGCTCTGCTTTTGTTCAGCATCAGCAAAATATAAATAATGCTGACCCGCCACATCTTCAGTTCTGAAAATAACACTGTTCTAGTGGGCATCTAATAGTCATGACAGAAAGATCTTAGGAAAAATGTCAATTCTGTTTTAATAACACTTTTAATTAGTATGTGGTAAATAAAACATAGGATCATGACCTGAACAAAGAGCATAAAACTAAAAATACCAAATAGCTCCCCATTAAGGAGTTTCCAATCTGTGAACTGAAGGAGGAAGGGACCCAGTGGAAATGTGATTATACAGTTTAAAAACCTGCATTATACAAAGACAGCTTTCATTTTGGCATTTACTGTTTGGTTTCTTGATATAATTTTCGGGGTAACTTGTGGATTAAGTATGTAAATCTTGCCCTAGGAATTATCAGATATTTGTGTCTAATTTTATTTAGACATCCTTTATTGGTACTGATACTATTTTATGAATAGTAAATTGCTGCATTAGTGTTTTCCAGAGAAAAGATATTAAGCAGAAACTACATGAAATCTCTTGTTCTGGATGTCTCAGAATTGAGTTTTTTTTTTTTTTTAAAGAGGGGAAAAAGAAGAATTACATAACCTAGAAGCATCTTATATATTGTGGGAGGCTTCTAGAAAACCATTAGTGAAATGGAACCTTATTTTCAGGGTACAATTGATTTCTGTGAGTAGGTGTCAATCTACAGTGAAATCTCTCAGATTTCTGTGATTTTAGGACATTAGTTTTCATAACTTATTAACAGAGTAGATAGGTTGTAATGTCCCTATACTTGCAGAGGTGTTCCTGGGTTGTTTGGTTTATTTGTGACGATGCTATTATATTTCCTTCCAGCACAAATTTATAAGATGTAGTTGTATTTACCTCTGGTTGCTTTCCTGACAGCTCCTTCCCTGAATCCATACATGTAGAGGCTAGGAGAAAGAAAAAGTCAAAAGGATAGGTTAGTTTTAGTCTTCTTGGGAGGAAGACTATGAAAATGTTTCCAAAAGAGAAGATTAATTCACAGTCGGAGCTCCCTAAAGGCATGCTGTGTGTTGCATTTGTATTGATGAGAAGATATTCGCTGCAAGATGGATAAAAAAGATATTCTCCAAAGACTGCATTTTATCTGCCAGTAGTAGGACACAGACGAAAGCATCCATGAAATTAATTTAAAAACCATTTCTCAGAAATGTGTAAACATGACAGTGGCAGTGATCTCTCTTACACCTCTTGGGTCCTATGTTTTAACTGTGATTGAATTGAGCTGTCAGATTACATAGAGAGTGACAACTCTTTACTAGATGCAGCTGGATGAATAATGCAAAGAAAATGTTTACAATCATCTTTTGCCATATAAAATAATTTTTCTTATTCTCTTAAACCCCCTTTTGAGCTACATGAGTCTTTGTGTGGCAAGAGGTATGACAATGTATATGAACACACAGTTGTAAGCTTGCTGCAAACTCACAGTATAGTAGTGAAATACTAGATAATTGACCAACTGAAAAATTCACTTAACATTCTGTCAGGTGCAGACCATTAATCATTCTCTTCATCTGTGAGGTAAGCTCTTGCATTACAGAGAAGAATAACGTTGCCATGTTGGTGGCCAAATTCCAGGAAAATACTGCACTGCTGAAGTATTTACGAACCCATTTATGATGCAACTTTTTGTCGTTTTTTAGCTTAAATGTATAAATTTATTAACCAAAGATAATGTTTATGCTGAAAATGAGGAGCCTGAAGTTTGTGAAAGTCTTGCTGTTTCTTGGAAAATCCAGGCCTTTTAAGGTAGCTGCTGAAAATATGCAGATTGGTACCTCAGTGTAGGGAATCATTGAAACGAATGTGGTGAGTGCTGTCATTCTACTGACATTAGTGGAACTGTCACATTGTTTTCTTGCTACTCTTTTTCTTGCCTATTATTTCCTTTTTCTGCTTCTATTCTTAACGATATCCCTGAATGTTAATCTAGTTCAGATCAGCACATCAGAAATATCTTCTCTAATCAAACTGGTTTGAAGTCATAGACATTCCATTGCCCTTCCTGAACTTGTTCTCCAAGTTATTTTGACCTTACTGTATGATAGGGGGAAATGCACAAAATAGCACTTAGAATAAAATATCTGTGAAACCTTTTAAAAGGCTACAATAGTCTATGTGTCCATATATGATGAAGTTAAAAATTTGCTGAGAATACTCAGCAGTGAAAAAATATTACATTAATTTCCAGTGATTAATAAAATGTTGTTTTTTAAATAATCAATAAGATACATTGCAATAAATGCGTTGCATTTTCAAATCCATGTATTTTAAATCCTACTGTTACTATCAAATAACACCATCACTATTTCTAAAGTCTGTGAAAAGATTTTTCTTCACTTTTAAACACTGTAGAGCTTCTGTAACATTTAAAAAACAAATAGAAGAAGTATTTTAAATCTTTTTTTCTGGAAGTCATACTTGTATATAAATTTGTCACTATGTGAATTGTGGCTTGATTGGGAAAAGTTTATAAGAATGCCCTGTTGATCTTGGAACTAGCTATATCTTTTTAAGGTGACTTGGTGCTTTTGACAAGTGTTTTTAAAAATACAGAGTGAATTTTCAAGTGATCTCATCCTCGAGGTTCTCACTGTCCTCTTTTTTCCTTATAGCTCTGTCAGCACTTTTCCCCTCCTTTCCCCATCCTGCTAAAATGGCCTATTGGTTTGACATATTGATCCCACTTCGTCCCATGACTAATATTGATTTTATTCTCAATGGGACCGTAGCCTGTCATCAAACTTATTTTTTCTTTCATATCAAGATGACATTTGATTGGCTTATTTGACACTAGAAGGCAACTCTGCTTGGTTATGATCAATACACTTGTATTCTCTGTTCCTTATCATTCTCAGTAAGACTACATTAGCAAATGAACCATGAAAATGCTTCAACTACCTGTCAAGCAGTAGGAAAATTTTACTCCTGTTGTTAGGCAGTGTTTGGGTACTCTGCTGGAGTCTTTATTAGAATTATTGAACTTCTATCCCTGTGTTACAAGTCTACTATAGCATCAAGTTAAAAGAACAGGAGATTTTCAGCTAAAGGCATATCATATTTCAGTTTTTGTTTACTTTGCTTATATGCATGAAGACACTTTCCAAAGTTGATCCAAATTAACTGCAAAGTAATTACTTAAACTATATTAAATGTATCTGTGAATCCTCTTATTAGAAATCAAAGTGGTCTTAATTCTATTTGTCAAGAATTTTCTCTTTCATTCTGAATAAGGATAGCCATACAAAATGTTAATACAGTTTAACTAATCTCCTTCAAAATCCCAGTTTAATTAATTTGGATTAATTCTTCAGAATCCCTGTTTAGGTCAGGCTTTTTCAGAGATACTGACTTTAGTAGTTCATATACAGCCTATTTCATGCTGTTGAATATTCAGTGCTATCAGAAGTAGTGAAGAATCAAAGAAGTATCTTCTGTGAGAAGAGTTTTCCAGTAGTCTTTAATGCATATAATACAAAATATGCACTCAGTAACTTACAGGGTTGTGTCAGAGATAAAAAGGCTATTTTACTTTTTAAGCCATACTTGGTGCTACAGGACACCCTCAGTGTGCCTTTGTGTGTATAGTGAAGGAACTTGCCTCACCTATGTATCTTTTTTTTTTATTTTTAACTGGTAGCCAAGTGATTGCTGTATGGCTGGGAGAACTGATACTGTGGCTGCCATCACCCCCACCACTTAGAAATACAGGGAGAATTGGAAAAATCTTTTTCAATACTTTCTGAGCGAACTCAGTTTTCAACTTGAATAAATCTTGCAAAATATAGTGAAAATTTAGAAATGGCAGAAAGGAATAAGAGGTAAAGTTTCAAAGCGGTTACCACAAATTTTAGGACTGCAAAAAGAGAACAGTTACTCACTTTTCTTAATCTCATTGAGTAAGGAAGTCAAGCCCAAATAAGTTTTCCCTTTCATGGAAAAAAAATGCATGGTGCTTCATTGTTTTTCATTCTGTTTTTTGGGGGATTTTTTTTTCCCTCAGTTTTATGTATATTTCTATTTTAGCATAGTTATGGGATATTATTTTTTCATACGGTTGTTTAATCTGGCCAAATGTCACTGCATTTTAAATAAAAATATATTATTTGGGTAAAGAAATACTATTTCTTTCCCTGTTTTTATTTGTGTCTGCCAAATTTAGACTCTGTCTACATGACTGTAATCCTGATAGATGATCTAATATAAATGGAGGTACATATGTTCTGTTATACCAGACATGAAAATGGGATTACTGGAAGCATTAATATTGTATCTGAAGGTGTTAGTTCATTATGTTTAACCATTATTTTTAAGTTACTGCCAAATAATATACAAGGATGTTTTCCATCTGAAGCAATTACAGCAGGAAATATCCATCTTAAAAATATGTTCTTAATTTTTGTGTCAGAGTGTTCCCTTTATTGTTACCATTATTTCAAGGTATGGAGTGTTATTTTGGTTTTGGTTATTCCTGTAACTGTTTTGTATATGGTGTATCATGTATTAATGCATTATTTACCTGATGTATTAAGGAATACTGACCTGGATTTCTTATCAGTGATTCACTTTTCTTGAAATTTTGCATGATTGAAAATTTGGATGAATTTAAGGACAAAGAAACCTTGTAACCAGAACTGTCTTACCTCTGGAGCAGAATGGCTTTCACATCCTTCAGCTTTCCTATAAACCACTTGCAGAGTGTTACCTGCTTCTGCCTTTTTTCTACAGTTGGTAATATGCTGTGTTATGGGAAAGGTTAGCAAAAACCTGCTACCCTGTAAGCTGTAACTGAGCTCATTGACTGGTTTGGTTACAGCAAAGGAGCTGAAATGTTCAGGTACTCTTTTTGAAATTATATTTCTGCATGAATGTGGGAGTTCTTGAAGCCAGTGTCCTCCCACTCATCAGAATTATTTTTCCCGTAAGGTGAGTAAAGAAGAAATTTGCATAGAGTCATTAACAAGAAGTTATTGCTTGTAAAATGAGGTGTTTCATCTCATTAGGGAATAGAAAACAGTAAAAAGATCATGATTTTTTTTCTTAAGTGTCTTAACGTGCTGTTATCTTTGATTGTAAAAACAGTGGAAATGGTGGGTTTCTAAGCTCCAGCTATTTTCCTGTTGTATAGTATTACTTCCTGTCATTACTAGTCATTTGTCATTGCAAATGTTTGCTTTAAAAAAGTCAAAATCACATTTTAAAATTTATTATTTGCATAGGGAAAGGATAGAAGTGGCCTTTGCTTTATGCCACTGGTTTCTCTGTGCAGGAAAGGTAAAGATGTAAATAAGATGACGGTACCTGTGCTTGTGCTCTCAAGTTTTTTGTCAAACAAAAAGAAAAAAGAAATAGAAACATACATGGTTTTGCAATTCACAATGGGTTTTTTGAGTAGGTGGCCAAAGTATCATGTTTCCCATTTTTCTTTCAGTAAGGAATAGTCTGTATGATACTACACTGAAAGCAAAACCAGGTAAATTCGCACACGCAAACCACCAAATCAAACAGTTTACAATCCTGCAATGTTTACACATCATTAAACTATTAGAGCAACTTTGTGTCATTTTTGCATAATGAACAGATGTGAGTAACCAGTGTATTTGTCTTCATTGAAATCAGTGCCGTTTCTACTTAGGCTTCTTAGAAGAAAATTACTTCAAGAATATTAACCATCAGCTAATTAAGATGTACTTAATTAAATGCAAATGCTACTTAGCAAAAGCGATTGGGAGAAAGGCATGTGATTAGGGAATTAGCAACTGATTTAACACTTGGAGCTACCAGCTAGGCACCTAAGCATTAGAAAAGAATGTAGAAGCTTCACTTGATAAGGATAATACAAGGGGAAGATAAACAATCTTTTCACATTTTGTTTGTTGAAAACCTTAGGAGTCAATGAAGTAGGATATATTGAAGTCATAAATTGTTCTTAATGTTACTTTATGCTTGATAATTAGGTTAAAAATTGTTCCAAATGTTGAAAATTTATCAATATTTTTTGACAGCTGACTCAGGACATGTAATGGAAAATAATTACTAAGGTAATACACTTGCTGCTGTTTTGAAAGACACTGCCATTTTACTAACAATAAAGCTTTTTTTTGGAGCAGATATGAATAAATACCATCAACATGATATGAAGGATAGTGGGATTAATAAAACATTTGAAGTTTCCTATTGTATATCAAAATATGTATTATTTGCTAGTATTGAACTGATTGAAGGGCAAAAATTGTTCTGTCAGTCAGATGCTGCTGCACATGCTGCTTTTCTTTTATTCCAAATACTCTTAAGACTGTTGAGCTAAACAAGATGGTAAATGATGAATTTCATGTAAATATTATTGTTTATTTTTTCTGTGGCTTATTTGATTAGGTTTTCAGAGATTACCTTCTAAATTCTCCCTACTCAAAAATCTGGGTCAGCTTTTTGAAGCTGTGTATACATTTTAATTAAAGACACGTTCCCTAAGAAAGACAGTGTTCCTCAGAGAGCTCCTCCTGTATAAGGAAAAACAAACAAAAAAACAGAATTGCCAAAAAAAAAAAAAAAAACCCAAACAAAAAACGATCAGTCCTGGGTCCTTTTCTGATCTTTTTTAAAAGAAAATATCACACTACATCTGGAGCTTCTAGATTTGGGTGAAACATAATTTGCTGTCACTGTTCGTGCTAGGCAGGCATGATTTTTCCTGTTGTGGAGAAGTTTGGTAATCAATTAGTGATTTGAAAGAAATGCAGAAGTATTAGAAATTAAACAAAAATTTCAATTTATCCTGGTGATTGATTGTTGTCTGCTCATTTGCAGATATAAGGTGTCTTAGCATGTGGAGATGTATGAGTTTTTGATAAGTTGATAGCTTTTCTGTAATGTGAAGAATTTCCATTTTGCATTAGACTAATCATCCAATCTGTTGACCAGGTTATTACTAAAGAAAATCTAGTATGGAATGTCACATTTCGATAAATTTGTACATTTTCTTACTTAGTGATTTTCTTGAATTTTTTTTTAAGTTGTCTTTATAATAATTGCAGTTAAACTCATTAATGCTGCTTCTATACTCCTACAGTGTAGTCATGACATTCCTGTAACTTTGAGGCAGGTAGATTATGGAATGATGACTTTTTAGTGGAGAAGGATATGGTTTACTAACTGTGACCCTGGTTAAGGTTAGTTCCAAGTAAAAACAGGACTGAGCATATAGCACAGATCTGATTTTAGTAAGTTTTGAATATAGATAGGCATATTTTGTTCTTTGTGGGAAGAGTCCACACAGGATTTTTGGCTCTTCAGCCAGTCTGACACATTTTGAGATTGTAAGGGAGTCAGTGTAAGGACAGGTATAGGTCCTCATGTGAAGGGAATGCACATGGGAAACTGCATAGGAGTTCAAGATAAAGAACATTCTCAGCCATTCCAGCCTTTACAACTCATTCTAGAGGCAGTTCAATACTTTCCTGTTGATTATTTTTCTACACAGGAAAGGAAGGAAACAGGCAGTGGCAAGCAGCACAGCTCACAGAATTTGCTGTCGTGTGAAGTAATACTGCATTTTTCTCCTGCAGCCTCCATGCTTAGAGGCATTACTGAAGGCAGTTCAATAGTGACAAGGCCTTCTTCACCCACAAACACATTAAAAGTTGAGCTCTGGAATGCTTTTCCAAATATTTCAGCTGTCCGGCAGTTTTCCAATGGATGACACGTCATGTACAAGATACTGATACAAGAGAACTTTTTTCTTTCAAGTTAAAGATATAATAGTAAATTTGAATATATTGAAACAAGCAATAAATAATATGAAGTCTGCAGTTTTAGCATTTGGGCTCAGTTGCCGTCATTTCTTCTTTTATGAACTTTAAAATACAACTGTAAAATTTATTTTACCACTGTGTGATATTCCTGTCCGTTACTGATTACACAGGCATGTTAAAAATAATGTTATATATTAATGTTCAAAGCACTCTCTTGATTTAATTCCATTTATTTTTATTTTATTGTCAAAATCCACTTAGTTTTTATCAGGCTATAGGTCAGTCTTTCAGAAACAATAGCTGGTTTCCTTGTTTAGAACTGAGACCAGGCTCATTGACTTATTACATAGGGCTCCAGCAGCAATTTTATTTTATGCTGATTTTTTAAAAGTTGTTTTCCATGCCTCATTGAATCTTGGAGTGATTTTACTGTTCATTTTAAGGCTTAAAAAACATTTTGCTCTCTGTTAAGCACTTGCCTTCCTATTTACTACAGGTCAGAATTTGACAGCAGTTTTTTACTGAGCACTGAAGCATGCACCACATTAAAAGATGCACAAGAAGCAAGAGAGTTTCTTTACCATGTCTCTCTAGTGATTCCAGCTCTAGGAATGCTTCCTATTGGAACTTAAAGCATTTTACAAGAAACTTAAATATCAGATATATTTTACAGATGAGTAGACAAAACCACAAAGGACTGACATGATTCAACTACATTAACCACAGAATGTGGTCTAGCTCAACCTTTAGCATCTAGACTAAATTTTCACAGATACAATACCTGCTTTGTGAGTGTAATAAAACAAGAATGGTGATATGAATACTGATATTTATTAATCAGTTTCTCCTGAATGCTATTCACAAGCTACCTCTCTGATCTGTAAAAATTTGCCTATTCTGTAGTTTGGGATTTTTTTTCTTGGTTGGCTTGGTGTTTTTTGATTATTTGGTTAATATTCAGTAGTGGCTCTCATGTGGGCACACATACCAGGATGTCTTTGAGCCAAGAAGTTGGCCAAAAGGAGGTTTTAATGTAGTGACTTGCTTTGCTGATTGTCCAGATGGATCCAGCATAATTATTTGAGGAAGAGATGTGCACTTGAAAGGCTATCCCCTCAGCACTCCTCACTGACATAAATCTGTAAAAAAATCCCAGGAAAGGTTTAAACAATTTTTGATGTTTTAAATTTTTGAAAAAAAAACCAAACCTCTTTTGCCTCCTGCCATTTTTATGTGCTGTTATTTCCTTAAGTGCAATTTGGAGATTTTAGTCCAAAATTGTGTCTCTTGCCTAAGAAAGAAACACAGGTCAACAACATAGGCATTGTTTGTAAATATGGAATATTGCAAGATTTTCATTGCTTTTAATGAACAAGTCAACTAATAAGTGGTGAAGAGTTCTCTTGACAGAAATGTCATATTCTGTTTTCATCTCTCTGCTTTTTACTTTTTGTCATTCTGTTTGTTTAGAGTATAAGTAACAGAGCAGGGCAGAGGCCTTTCAGTAATTTTTTTGGAGTTCTGTCTTCAATACTTATGCAACATAAATTTATACCCATAATGTTCAAATAAAATCATAGAATCATTGAAAGCTTTGGGTTAGAAGGGTCCTTAAAGATCATCTAGTTCCAACCTCTCTGCCATGGGCAGGGACACCTTCCACTAAAACAGGTTGTTCACAGCTCCCTCTAACCTGGTCTTGGACACTTCCAGGGATGGGGCATCCACCATGTCTACAGACAACTTGTTCCAGTGCCTCTCCTCCTTCACAGTAAAAAATGTTTTCTTTAATCTTCTCTCTTTTAGTTTAAAGCCTTTCTCTCGTGTCCTATCATTGCATGCTTTTTTTTAAAAAGCCCCTTTTCATCTTTCTTGTCAGCCTTTTTCAGGTGCTAGATGGTTTCTATAATGTCTCATTGGATTCTCTTCTCCAGGCTGAACAACTTCAATTTTCTCAGCCATTCCTCATGGGAGACATATTCCAACCCTCTGCTCACCTTCATGGCCCTTCTCTGGACTTGCTTCAACACTCAATGGCAAACATTTTCAAATGGGACTTTTTCTAAGTAGTCTTTACACTGGCACTGTTCCCAGCTTATGGTTGAGTGGTTCCTGGTGGTTGACTACACTGCGCACTTTAAAGAGGAAGGCGAAAAAGGTCAAGTTGTTCATAAAATCACTAGTGAAATGTCAGAAACAATTTAGTACAAATAAAATATTTCCCTGAAGATAAGAAGTACCCATTATAAGATATTTCTTCCAACTACATTTCTATGCTATTAAATTCATCAGATAAGAATTGGACACTTGACAAAAACAAAATGCCAATATGTAAGATACATATCTCTAGGATATTTTCTCTGTAAAAGGAAAGAAAAAAATAGGGCCTTTGATTTTGGGAGAGATTGAAGGCTTGGTTTCACTTGAGATGCAGACTCAGACTGAAACTAAGCTAAAAAGTATTCTTCATTGTGGCACCAAATTAGGCTTGAGTTTAAATTTAAAAGCCAACAGGTGATAAATAAGTTCAGTATAGTGTTGTTTGTTTATACCGTGACACACTTTATTATAATAGTAACATTCCTTGCAAAGTATGCATGTGTCCTAGCAGTTTACCTTATTGAGTCTTATCTAGCAATGGAACAATTTGAGAGTAGGTTTCACCCCTTTTCTAGCTTTTTTTTCCTATCTGAAAAGAAGTTTACAGTCCTCTCCTCTGTCTCTTGTCCTTGAACCCAAACAAATGCCCTTCTGATGAAGGAGAAAGGAATCCCTCCTGCACTGGTGGCAGGGTGTGATGACCTGCAATATAACAGTGGGAGCAATTGATGCAAAGACTGAGTCCAGTGAGAGAAGCAGAACTTGGCATGAGAGAGCCATGAAGACTTTGGCAGGGCTCAAATTTGTATTTTAATATGGGAAAATATAGCTGTTGAGACTGACTTGATCTCAAAGGTCTTTATAATTCAGATGAGTATGACTACTTTAGGCTATTTTAAAAACATGAGCTGCAGGATTTTCCCTGGTTTTCAGAACCAAGGAAGATTGATGTTTGTAGTTCTGTTGTGCCTAAATATTCTGTATGAATAAAATATTTGGCACTGTTTAAAAGGATCTAATATTGAATGGATGGCCCTCATCTTTAACTTTTTCACAAAGAATTTGGTTAACACTTCTGGGACGCATGATCTGATTTATTACGAAAACACCTCCTGGCTTCAGAACTCAGTTTAAGAGATCCTTATTTAAAAGGTTCTAAGACTGTAAACTTTGAATGACAAAAAATGTAGTTTATGTAGTTTCTGTTTTCGTTAGTGTTTGAATCATTTTATTATTATACATCTTTGAGCAATAAAGCTTAGTTTGAGACTCGGTAAATCAGAGTTTTAAATCTTTAACTTCATTTATAATGTGTTCAGTTCTCACTGAATTAGCTCAGAATCTATGTGGTAGTTACTAACAGTAACTGATGCCTTTATGATTCAATTACAGGGTATTTGATCAATATGTCTAACAAATATTTTGTTGTATTGAAGACTTACATTCATTTGCAAATATTGATAAGACATTATTTTGTTGACATTGGCTATTAAAACAAAGGGGTTGACATGATGGATCTTAGGAAGTGCATAATGTAGACAACTCCTGTTTTGTTCTGTCAGGATCATGTAAAATTCAAGAGTGTTTCAATAGATGAATAAAAATAGAGGTTTTATACCAAAGTACAACAAAGATCATATAGCACGAAAGGCATTGAGATGCTTTGAAATGTTATCCTTTTTAGAAATTAAAAAAAAAAAAAGTGTTATGTTTACAACTGAACTGGCTCTTTCATGCCTTAATTGTATGTGGTTATCAAGACCTCAGAAGTCCAGTGTACTCTTAGATGCAACAATTTCAGTTTCTCATAGCAGGCATTATGTTGTAATAACAAGGCTAGAATTCTAAAAACTAGACCCAAATCTCTCTCTCCTTCATTTTTTCCATCATTTGCTCCAACATGAAGATTTATCATGGGACTTACTGATACCAGAATATGTGGTCATTCATTCATTCTCCCTTAATAAATATTAACTTTTTTGATCAAGAAATCAAGTCACCTCACAAAACTATCCATGTTGTGATTAAGGTGCTGTTTAGACCGATCTCAGACAGTGCTCCCACAATTATCTGATTGAAAACAAAAGCAACCCTGCTACTTAAATACTAGCTAATATTTTATTAAGCAATTCATACCAGCCTGGGCCTTTTTATTATAATGAAATGTGTACTTACAGAATACAAATGCATAGATCTTGTTGTACTTCCATGACACAAAGAGTGGTGTGCTACCGATTTGCTAACAAATGAAGATCTTTCTAACCAAACAACACTCTGACTATAATTTACTGCAGCTTTTCATATTTTGACGGATAGCTGCAATTCAAAAGATGAATTGTGGATTATAAAACTGGCTAAATTAGGATTTTTTTCCCCTTCTCCCACAAATCTGGATGAAAACATTTCTATACATGCGTGTCCACGTACACAGTTTTCCACAGGGGTGTTATATATTCCGTTGCATTTGGATTTTGTGTGGGATCAAGTATGTATCACAAAACAAAAGCCTAAAGACCACCTGGGCTGGCATTCTCTTCATGAGAGTATCAAATCAACTTAGGTTTAAGTATGGTCTTCTAGAATCGAGGCAGAGGAGACAAGTAATAAAAAATCTATTTACCTCGTTCATACAGAAGAACAGAATCTAATTTATTTGTGCGCCCATCTGGGCTAGATCGCTCATTTTAAGTTAATTTAGCAAATGATAGACTGCTACTGGCCTTTTTTATTTTCCCAGGAGAAGAGGCTGACAGGCAGCTGTGTAGGGATGCCATCTACCCAATCCCGGTGGTGTGCGAGGCGCCGTGCCCAAAGGACTGTGTGCTCAGCACGTGGTCTGCCTGGTCCTCCTGCTCGCACACCTGCTCCGGCAAAACCACAGAAGGGAAGCAGATGCGCGCCCGCTCCGTCCTGGCGTATGCAGGTGAAGGTAGGGGCCCACACTCTCCTCTTTGGTTGTGAATCCTCAGCTGCCTTTGTAATGTCAAAGCAATTTCTTGATTGACAGAATCATATTATTAAGCCGCGTTGTGGGTTTTTAAATGTAGCAAAATTGTTTAAACGGTTATCCTACATTTACTCCTGGTACCGAAAGCTGTTTTAAAGAGAATTTATTTTGCTTATTTCAGTTAATGTTACTATATTTTTATTAGTGTTATTTTTATTAGTGTTTTATTAATGGTACTGTTTCCATTTCACAGATATGATTTTCTTGTTTTCATTAAACTTAAACAAGACTAACAGTTCATCCGATACAGATTAGCAACCCTAATTTGTGTCCAGTTTGGAAAGATACAAGTATCCTGAATGCTGAAAAGATGAGAATTTTAATGGTTCAAAAGTTAGCATAAGGGTTTTGTAGTTTCTTTTCTCTAATTGGTACTTTATGTTACCCCACTAACATTGTTATTCACGGCAAAACTTTGGGTTTTGCCCTGCAAGTCTTCACTTGTGCATGGTTTCCATTTATTCAAGTGATCCTTGTGCAGTGTCTGCAGCATATGCAAAGAGAAGACATAGCTGGAATATAAAGAAGACAAAACAGGTTTTAGATACAGCTTCATGGTTATTCTTTGATGATTTTCCATGGTTCCTACAGCTCTTTTTGTTTTGGTTTTAAGTATTTGAAGGGGTGGGTGGGTTGTAGAGGAAATTCTGCATGTGACTTGGTTCAAAAATGGCCATGTCAGGTGTGCCAAGGTCCAGCTGATAAAATGCCTCACGCAACAGCAGGAGCCAGGAGACATAGCCACCAAAGAGTTCTTGGGAGATGTTTACTCACATGTATTACTGACAGAAAAGTTAAATGCCTCAAGATAAAAGGATTACATGCATGTCTTAGTTCTTCTTTTAGACTGTTAAGCATTTTATTACTTTATCTTAGGATCAAATTTAGCTGAAAAGTGAAAGCTGCAAGGTATGGAAGCAGTGAAACAGAACACTTTGCTGTTTGCAGGCACAGCTAACACTGCTAAAAGTGTACTGTGTATTTGACACAATTTGGGTGATTGTAAAAAAAATAAATATAGCAGAGCACTTTCAACCTTTTCTCTGAAAGGAACCTTTGCTAGAAATGTAAGTGGCAATCAGAACTGTACTCTCTTTTAGTAGATGATTCAAATAATAAATTACTTAGATGCATCTATGTAACAAAGTAAAAACACTTTTAAAATGATAAAAAAATTGGGTTTGTGGTGTCCCTTTCTTTAATAGTGTGTCAAACAGACTCATTTTGGGGAAAACACAGTGCCATGTAATTCAAATAAGCATGTGCTTCTTTCTTGGCCATGTCTGTCAAGACAGTAGATTTTCTATATACTTTTGTAATTTTACTGGAGACAGAAATTTAAATCCTGACAAGCATGCCACAGAAATCAAAACGTAAATTACTGAAAAAATTATTCCACTTTCTTATGCTTAATCTTAAAAAGTAACTCCTTAGTCTGACCTTGATACTTAATTACAACCTAGGTTAATTTACAAGGCTCCAGATGCAGCAAAGCTGTTCAGCATCACCTGGATTTTGGGTATGCGAATTTTATTAATGTTTGTTGTGCAGTGATCAGAATTCTCACAGAGTGATCACAAAGGCTGACAGATCTCAAACCACAGAGGCTGTAGTGAAGAAATCCCTAAAGTAAGGCTGAGAAAGCTCACTCATTACCTGGGTGGTGTAGTGCTTCAGCTTTGCTCGAACCCTGGCTTCTTTCCTGCTATTTCAGATGAAGTTATTCTGTGCTTTTTTTGAGGATACAAGCTGGTAGGTCTACCCAGCTTACCCACTCACGTCTTGATCAGATCTCTTCAATACTGTGCTCCTTTGCACTCTGTACGAACTCCAGAGAATGAAAAAATACAAATAGATGAAAGAACCCTCTGAGGCTTAGGGTATTTTTACACTCTAGCTGGAAGGTACATTTCACCTTTCTGTGTATTATATTAAAAAATGTATCAGTTTAACTTTTATTTTTCATGCTTCAGTGGAATTAGAGTTATTGTCATCTTTCTCATCATACTCCTGTTATGCCTCTTAGTCATTTGTTACATGACAAATAACTGAATGACTTTTCACATCCAGAATTCCATGACCGAGATCAGCTGTGTTCTCAAAACATAAAATACTGGGTGCTGTGAGGTCATTTCTTGTTCTAGGAGCACAGAATGTATTCATGGATTTGAACATCTGTATTGCACTGATAAAAAAGGAAGCTTCACATGAACATTTTTTGGAAAACATACAGTTCTCAGTTCTATTCAGAACTTAGAAAAAATGCACAGAACTGTAGGTGGGAGCTCTGTAAGCATCATGTATAAGTAAAAATTCCAAGTGTCATAAATGTCATACCAATAATTCAATTTACACATTAAAACTGAGCTCTGAAAACAGCTATCAGTTCTGTTCAGGTGAACAGTCACACAGGTTTTCTTTTGGATTTCTGAACCTTTTCTTGAGCTGTTGGTATGAAAGACAGACCAGTCTAGGTAAGCGATTCCATAGTAATTTCTGTATTATTTTGCCATGAGTTTTTACTCAGAACACAATAGGACAAATATATTGTACATAAATATATACTATGCCTATTATATATCAGGTTTGGATATTAATTAAAGAAAAAATATGCAAGACTGTTGCAAAGCCATGAATAAGGCTACATTTGTATTTTAAGATGACATAAGGAATCCAGGTGTGAATCCTTGGTCACACACATCCTCCTGCTAGTAATTCAGTCCACAAGCCTAGAAAGATCAAAGGATTACAGGCATTACATACACAATGAATACTGCAATCAATCAAAGTATCTGGTACATTTAATTTGTTCATTTGGGTACTTAAACATGAGCACCCCCTGAAATTTTTGAGGATCTATACATACATGTGAAATAGGTTTTTTTATCTGGCTCTCAGATGGCTTTTTATCAAGTATTGTCTGTGATTGTTCAGTTTCTCCCCTCTTTGAAATGAAAAATACTATATTCTGCCATTTTTCTTCTTAATATTGGCATATAACTGTCTGTAATAGAGCTATGTCATTTCACACCTAAGAATTTTTTTTTTCCTATTACCCAGCTGCCTCTGCTGCTGAATTGGTTTGAAATAACCATCAAGCTAACATGACTGGCCACCAGGAAACAACCAGAGTCTAATTTTTTTTTTTTTTTTTTAATAGAATAGGAATAATTCAGTAGTATTGTAATAATTCCTCCGTGCAAAGAATAGGTTCACAGGAAAAATAGAGCCATATGTAAATTACAACAAAAATAAGTCATATGTAAATTACTACAGTGACAAAGTTTTCTAATGAGCTCTGGCATATCGACTGCCCCTCCAGCACCATGCTGATTTCTGCTTGAGCCAGGAACTGGCTCAGTTTTACACCCTCTCATCATCATTTCCTCATTCCAAACAAGACCCTTTTCATGTGGTCAAGCCACACACTGCAGAGCCTCAAGCACGGTGTGGTCATGCATGTCTGGGATGGGCTTATTTACTTGCATTCAGTGGAGAGAAAGGAGTCTCTTCAAAAGATAAAGACTTACTGTGCTTTGTGAGATGACTCCATGTGGAAATGAGTGTCACAATAACCATTTTTGATATTTTTTCTGAGATCATTGTCCTCAGCTTGAAGGTTTGAAAGGCAAAGCAATTTATAAATTTGCCTGTGAGACTGTCTATAGTGTTAGCTCATTTGTGCTACTGTCAAATATATCTTCATGGTACAGTAAGAAGCTCAGAAAAGTCACTGTCTCAAAATAGAAAATGACAGCAAAGGACATTATGATGTAACCTGATACATCATATAGTTGTTCTGCATAAATATAGTAAGGTATCATATACAGCTCAGCCTATCTCTTGGATGTAGGGTGGGTCTACTTTTGGTTTATATTCTGCTTAATATTTCTGTTATTTTTTTTTATTCCCTGCTTACAGTAAATCTTATATAGCGAGTAGCGTGCACTAAGACTGTTTCACATTACTACTGGACCTGAGACTAAAAAGTACTAAATAAATCTTAGTTTTTCAGTAAGTAATAAATATGTAGATTCATTCTGTATTGACCAAACACTGCCATAGACTGGCAAATTGGTGCAATACAGCATAACACTAATGCTGTGGATACATCCTAAGTTTTATCAGTAGAACCAATTTTGGAAAAGTAAAGATTTAACACGCCACCTCCCAAAAAAACCCCAAACCAAAACCAAAAAAAAAAAAGGCAAATGCAAAGAGGAAAATAAGATTACTTAAAAGCTTAATTTATTAAAATGAGAGGGAAGGGAATTTTTAAAATTATTATTCTCTTAGGGCAGGGATGCATATGCATGGCAGTGCTTTACTATGGGTATTACATGCTCATAGATTAGTAAAGTGTAATGCCAGAAGGACTATTTGGCATGACCAGACAGCACAGAGCACTAAACATCACAGTTAGATAGAATATCGGTTGTCCATCTCATCAGATATTCTGTTTGACAGGGACCAACAGCTCTTATTTCCCATCTATCTGCAAGACTGATTTATTGAATACATAAGAAATAGCTGGATCAAAGGAGTTTCTTATCAATACTTAACAAATTATTGTTGATACGCTTTAAAATTTTATTCCTGTTAAATTCCAGTACAGTTTGACTTCATAATTGCAAACAAGAAGTTATGCTTAGGGTTTTTTAATGTATTTACTCTTCCTACACTTATTGAGTTTGTTTTTAACTTTTGTATTTTCCTGGCTTGAAATAACTGTGCTTGGTAATTAAATCTGAAAGCACAGAACTGAGTAATTGTTTCAGCAGCAAATTGCTCATTCACAAAATAATAGGCTTTGAAGAACATGATGTTTTTTCATGAAACAGGAATAAAAAAACCCACTTAGTTTTGGAACTGTGCAACCTGAATTTTCAGGCAAGACTTAATAAGTGACCTGACAGCTGTGTGAGAAAGGTGGGCCAGGGCAGGGTGTGTTACTGTGCTTCTTTTGCCCAGGAGCCCAACAACTCAGATTGCTGACTGTAGTGAGGGGTCAGGGGTTCGTATTCTATCCTGGAAAGACTTGAGGACAGACCTTGCATTTACCATGGGTCCACTCTGCATCCTGACCTGTTGGGTATTTCAGACAGGTCTGCTTGGTTTGTGAAACTGATATAAACCAGGGGAGGAAGCATCAGTGTTTGCAGAAGAGGAACAGTCTTGGTTCTGACTCTGTCTTCAGGAAGTGCAGCTGCCTTGAGAAGTGCCTGCCCCGTGCCTACAGCAAAGAAATGAGTAGCACCCATTTCACTCACTAGAATACAAGAGGCACTTAAGTTGCATCTGTTTTCTCAAACTTTAAGATTATTCCAGCCATTTTGAAATGCGTTTATTAAACTATATGTGTCTGCAAAAATGAGTGGTATCAAAATGATTAATTAAAATGATCCTAAATGCTTTAAAAAAATGTTTAATGTTTTGAAATTTGAAAGTTATCAAGTCAATGTCACAAAAAAAGATTTATCAAATCCAATCATTGAATATCCTAGAGCAAGGTGTCTTACCCACTAGCAGTTCCAAACCAGGCAGAAAAGTAATCTCAGTGTATGACAATTATGTCAGCTATTTTATGAGAAATATGCAAGTCCCTCTGCAAAGCTAATCTTTCCCTTCCAAGTCTATTTTGCTTAAAAATCCAAACCCAAAACTAAATGCTTCAGCCCCAACTGGTTTTTGTGTCCTTGCAATTATTATTTTTAGTACTGCCAAGCAGTTATTTACTGTCATCTGATCATTTATTATTAAAGGATGTGTTTATTATTGTATGTCCCTTTTTCCTATATTCTGATGAATTCAAATGTCTGTTTTATTTTTTTTCTGTGATACTCATTAACTTTTATGTTCCTTTCAAACCTGTCCTCTACTGGGGATATGCTCATAAAGTTGTTACCCCTACACAGATGTTGTAAAGGGCATCTCTAACTGCCAGTTTTCCACCCCCTTCTGCATTTTCTGTACCTAGTTAAATTTGAGGAAGCACAAGAGAATGCTTTTTTCCTGGAGAGAATGGCACATTGCTTTTTATTTTAGTAGTATTATTTCCACATTTTGTTCAGTCTTTGCATGTTTTTTAACTCCTGGTTTAATCTGAACAAAACTGGATTCCCACTGAGCTGCAGACGTTCATGCCTCAATGTTTTTCATTTACAAGTCAATGTCAATCTTTTTTTTCTCCCTGAATGTATGTTCCTGCATAGCTGTCGAAACTGAACCTAAGTTGTTACTTTATTCTCAAATGTCTTAAGAACTGGTGCCTGTGGTGTTCAATTCCGGCAAAACATTTTTTCCACACACACCCCCTTTACTTTTTGAATGTCATTAAATATTTCCCTTGTGTTTTTTCTTGAGCTAACATGAGATGGAAATACTTAATTTATTAACCTTCCTTATATCTCTTAAATTTTTTTAATTTTAAAAAATTAATTATTTTTAAATAAAAATATTTTTTATTTATTTAACCCTTTTCCTTATTTAACCCTTTTAATGGAGGAACATGCCTAGACTCCTCACATGGATCAATTTTCTCTTCCATGACAAATAATTTGTGACTTTATTATTTTTTCCTCTTCAAAATACACTCACTTTCCTAATTTACTTGCTTGTATTCCTATCTGCTGGTGTTACCTGATTCTTTTTCTTGAAGGATGATGATTAGATAACATTATGAATTTACTACATAACCATAATTTTATTTTACCTTTTTTTTTTTTTTTTTCCTTTTTTAAGAAAATGCATCAGGCATTTTGTTTTTTATGCTCTACACATTGACATATATTTTAAACAATTCTGACAGACATGAGTTGTATCCATTTTGAACCAAAAAAAATATTCAAGTTATTCTTTAATTAGATTCATATATTTGTAAGTTTTTCTAATCCTCCTTTACAAAATTTAAGATTAGCTAGTCTGTGGCATGATATTTCAACTAATATGATATTTTCTGCTCCTTAGTTAAATCAATATTTTTAGAAAAAAGCCAGAAATTAAAAATATTCCTAGAGAAATAAATTGAGAATTATTATTTTATCTTGTGTTTTCATTAGAATGAACCTTTTCTCATGTTTTCTGCAGATCTAGGCCATGCAGAATGACTTGGGGTATAAAGTACTTCTATACTGGTAACTTGATTTTCTTGTGTTGGAGTATTTGAAGCATCCATTGTTTCTTTGATTAGATTTACTTTTTTTGTTTAATTTCAACAACGAGTGCTTAAAACCCCTTCCCTCCTGCATATCTGTAGAGTAGCCAGTCAACCTGAAGTTCACTGCTGGGATATAAAGAATAATATCCTCTACAACGTGCATTTGGTGTGAGCATACATTTTAGAGAAAAATCGTATGGATCATCAGCATTAACTAATAAAAAGCTCCTCTTTCAGTAGTATTTCTTACTTTTCTTGTCTTTTAGGAGAGGCTAAAATGTTGCTTAGATTTTTTGCTGCCTTTCCATCAGTTGGAGGTAGGAGTCCCATTGTTCCTTGTAGGCCAGAATCTTAAATCTAGATTCTGTGTGTCTAGTAACACCAGATATTTAGCGGACGTGGTGTCTGCTCACAGGGCTGGACATCAAATAGCCTGTGATCAGCTCTGGTAGGAAACACCTCTTCAATTCTCCTGGAGGACTGGGAAGCCAAAGGAGGTTTGAGGAGCTTGAATATTATAAACTGAATGTACTATCTGAAACCAAACACAGCCAAGATAGCATTATCTGAGCTTTTCTTCACAACCATTGACACTTGATTGCATTTTAATCTTAACCTGCAATAGGCTTTGTTATCTTAATCTGGACCTGGAATCGCCAGCTGTGCCATCCTCTTTTGTTTACATTATATGGATAAACACCCACTGGAAGCTAGGCCAAGAGGTCCAAAAATTTTTTTTTAATTGATCCCTGAATTAGACATTAACAGTGGTCTTTACACGTGTGTAACTAGAATAATTAACCATTTCTTCTGCCTACAGCCTTCATGCATCCTTATGCGATCTCTTGCAGTCTCTTCTAGAGAACTCTGAAATGATAAGGCTGTAGATTACTTCAAGCACATTAGTGTTATAGAAGTTATGATTGTTTTGTTATCCTTTTGGTACAGACTTACATACTGCCCATGAACAGTTTGCCCTATGTGGCTTGTTGACCGAAATTTGTCAAAGTCAATATTGGGCAAAAGAAGAGCAGGAAAAGGGAACAGCATTTCTTTCATGTAATCAAACTGATAATATGTAACTTAAAAAATTTCAAAGTGGGTTTGTTGTATGTGTTTTTTAAATAAAAATGTTATCTCCTTCCAGTGAACGATCTTTTGCCCTCTTCTGTTGTTCCAGGAGGAGTACAGTGCCCAAACAGTAGTGCCCTCCAGGAAACACGCAGCTGTAACGAGCACTCTTGCACTGTGTATCATTGGCAGACTGGCCCATGGGGACAGTGCATAGAGGACACGTCTGTCTCTGCTTTCAACTCCTCTGCCAGCTGGAACGGGGAGGCCACCTGTTCTGTGGGGATGCAGACAAGAAAGGTCATCTGTGTGAGAGTCAACGTGGGACAAGTAGGCCCAAAAAAGTAAATATCTTTAAAAATATCTTCATGCTGTAATTATGTTTGGATTTTACTGCTTTATATTTTTATCACCAATGACTGCTTGCAAAGGCAAAAAGACCCTCCTCTTTGTGTTCTCATGAGGGAACATTTCATCTTGTAAAAATACAAAACTGGCACAACAGGAAGACTAGATAATACCTTTCTCACTATGGATTTTAATGGGTGGTATTTACAGTGGTGGTTCTGCTGACAGCTGACTAAATCCAGCTGGCTCCCTGCCACCATCAGGTTGAGTCACAATAAAATTCTTGGAGTATGTGCGTGACATGCAGAACAGCACCATTTCCAAGATCCTTGTGTTGCCTCCAAACAAGCAGTGCACTGTATGGATTAGTGCAGTTCCACTCAAAAAGAGTGATATGAATCTAAATACACTAAATCACTTCTCAGAACCACACCAAGGAGGTGTAGCATAGTGGAAATTGGTATGACATTAATTTGAAACATTAGTTTGAATATTAGCTTGACAAACTTTGCGATTTTTTTCCCATTTATGTGTTTTTTTAAGTTTTTCCTTTGGCCCAATGATTTGGTTTTACAGTTTAATGTGTGACCAGGGTTAAATACAGATTAGCTGCTAGTAAAATGCATTTGATAATGTCTTTGTAGGGATTGGCAGCCTGTAAATATATCCCACTCAGAACAGATTCAAAACTGATAGCAGAGGTCATTTAGAAAGTTCATGAGGCAGCTATTTTCACACTAAATATTTACTTGATGCCTCCCATTTGTTGTTTTATCCTACAGTAGATTTAAGCCTAATTTACTTTAAATGGAATGTGGGGAGTAATGTCTGCATATTCAGTAATCAAAATTGTGTATCTGTATTAAGTTGCTGTTCTATTTAGTCATGATACAATTATCTTTTGTTTGGTACATTAAAAAACATTTAAAAACCTACAAACCTCTAATGATTTATCATCCTTTTAAAATCTACTGTAAATGCCTCTACCTTTGATTTTATGTTAAATTCTAGGAGGAGGACTGTTTTATTCTTTTATAAATGAATCATGTGAAATGAAAAAAGGTCTCGATTGTTCCTTCAAATTGTCACATCAAAATCACTGAATCATTTTTAAAGACCTGGACATTTAACATGAAAATGTAAATAGGAACCTTGTTTTAAATTCCCCTTAATAAAAAGGATTACTGTGGTATGATACAATCAATATTATTGGCCTTATCTGCTTCACAAGTTACAGACTCCAGCATGTATCTTTTCTGTTTAATTTGACCTTGAGTAAGGACTGCAAAAAAATCAATACTTTGCTTTAAGCCATATATAGTAAATACAAACAATATAAAGCATAGAAATGGTGTTCTAATTGAACTAATTGCCTTGCCTAAGTATCTGAAGAGGGATTGTAGTGTTTAGCACTCATGAAAGATGAAGCTCTCTGTGAAATGGTGAATGTGTATATTTCAGGCTGTTTTGTATGCTTATAATTTCTCCTGTTTTTAAAGGGAAAAGCCAATGCAAGAAAACATTAGCAAGCCAATGTTCAATGCTTATCAGAAACATTTTTTTTATTTGAACCTTAAAGAAAATTTCTGACAACACTGTCAATATATGCAATTGGTAGCAGAGGTTTTTTTAAAGTGTATCTGATCATATCTAAATACAGGCTAGCATATAGAATCTGATTTTATGAATCACATAGAACCAAGGCACAAGTTGACTTAAAATTGTAGAGAGAGGTGATGGAGATTTGTGTTGCTATAGCTATATTATTTCATGTTTTTTCACATTGGTGGAAGGGGAAAAAAGAGAAAGGGTGGAGATCCCATTTTAAGAGGGCACCAAGGAATTGGTGCTGGTTCATGGTAATTGATCATATACTGGGAAGACTATGTGAATTGACAGGAAAATGCAGAGGCACCTGATGGAAAGCATGCACAAGCAAGTATTATTGTTGAAGAGTGTATTCCTGTAAAGCTGCAAATCAGCTTTTGTCCTCCTTACATTGCACAGGCATAGTTCTCTGCTGACCATGGAGACTGAATTTTCGTGATATTTATCATTAGACTTGCCTCTCTCACCTCTCTGGTCCCAGTTGCTGAGCACTGAAAAGAGGAAAAGCTAGTCATAGTAATGTTTTTCTGTAATGATCCAAAAGCTCCCAAATATGGATGCGATGTTTTTCTTACATCTTTACTTATTCTTCAGACAGTCCACAGTCTGTATGTTTTTAGAGCAATAGTAATTTTTAAATTATTTTAAACATTTTCAGTACTTCTTTGAGAGTTATTGTATCATTCTGAAACAAGTATTGTGACATAGAGAGTTGTTTTTCCCTGATGAAAAAAGACAGAATCCCCACAGAATGGGGAAAATGACCTGGGTAATGAGTCCCATATGTGGCAGTCCAATAATCCTTTTTATATGCTGATCAAGCCTCTTCCTAAAACAAGTAAGGTTTTCTGCCTTTTCTGACAGTCTTTTTCAGTCTCATTGATCAGGCAGTTTTAAATTCTTTTCTGGTTTCTCTCATAATCATAGCGAGCTTATACCTATTTGTTTCTGGGTTAGCAGTGTTATTTATTTCAAATATGCCTCCTTCCAGAGTTTATGGTAAAGTGTTGAGACCTGAAAATGTGTTTTACTAAGCTATATGAGATGGCTTTTCCTCATAATTTTGTGAAAGCATGAAAATAACCCTGAAAATACAGTCTAGCATGGTGAGTGAGGGATGATGATTATTTAGATTGCTTGCTTTTACCACGTGTATTTAATTGCTGCTAGTTTTTATATCCATTTTCCATCCTGGTGAATTCTGGGCAACAAGCATCATGTCATCATGTGCCTGCAGGCATTCAGTACCTCACACAATTCACTACTTCCTTGCAGAGTGATTGTTTATTGATAATGCTTCTTTGAAATTTTTTTGTTAGATGCCCTGAAAGCCTTCGACCTGAAACTGTGAGACCTTGTCTGCTTCCCTGTAGGAAGGACTGCATTGTGACTCCATTCAGTGACTGGACAGCGTGTCCTTCTTCATGTCAAGAAGGTAATTTTATCCATTGCGTGCTAATAAATTTTAAGAACATAAAAAATTAAGAGTCAGACTAGCAATCACTTTTGGCAGAATGCTTATACACATCTCTTTCTGACAGGACATATAATACCTGGTACAGCTGCTGCAGAGAGGACAGAGTTTTTGCTGAAAAGAGCAGTTATTTCTATCCATTATCTATGTGCATCTGTTTGGATTTTTTTTCCACATTTTGCCTAATGTTACAAACTCCCACTTGCATCTTACACTGATAAAGAGATAACTAGTTACGGGGTAGACACACAGCTCTTATCATCAGCTTATCATCTTAACATCAATACTTATACAGTGTTAGCATTTTAATTGTCAGATTTGAAAATGGACAGATTTTGGGTCTGGAAATACCTAAATTTATGCTGTTTGCTCATCTGAAAAACTTGAGTATTTATATACAAGGATATAAGTATGTAGCTAAGTAGATATGCAGTTGAATATAATTTTTTCTGTGTGCTTCTACTCCAAGGAAAATTGAAGGAGAGTTAATAAAAATCAACAGTCTTTACACTGACGTGAGTGGTCTGATTTATACATAAAATCCAACACCATTTTAATACACTTGGCAAAGCTCTTTGAAACAGTGCAGGTCTCCCCTGAATTTTTTATTACAATGAAATCACACATGAAGTTAGCATGATGACAGGCTTAATATTAGCCACATTTTATGCTTTTTTTCTCTTCTTAAGCTTAACATGAGGCATTTTTCTAATATGTACTATTACAGACATACTCTGTAATACTCCCTGTTCCACAGGGTGCTAATCCCTGTGTGGGACATGGTGATTACTCACAGCTACCACATTGTCAGAATGTAAAAAATATAGTTACATCAGACATACAGGCTTGGGCTGTCACGGTCAATTCTTTATGCTTGGTGAAGAACACAAGCATAAAGGCATTTCTGCAGTAATTCCTATCAGTGTTTAGTGCATTCTAACAAATGAAAAAGGGAGTTAGGAAGACTAAATTCATAACCTTTGAAGAAGAGCAGGAAATTTAATCCATTAAATCAGAATCTATTAAATAGATATTCATTATTATATGTGTTATTTTACAGCAGTATTAATTGTTCTTTCTGAAATATTTTTGCTGGAGGAGATCATATTGGGTGAAAATGCCATCCTTTTCTGTTTGCATTTCTGTGGGTTTTAAAAAAGTTCTTGATGCAGTGAGCATATCTTCACGAATATTTACCACAACTATTGTGCAGGCTTCTATAAAACAGCATATTTGTGAAATACAGGTGTTTTGTCTATTCAGTAAGTCAAACTCTCTTTATACTACAAAAATAATTTTTATTTTGTGGGGATTTCCCATTTGTGCCAGCAAGCAGGTCAGTAGCTTTGCTGGGCTGCACGTCTGTCCTGCCCCTTGTGCCAGCTCCTGGCATCTCCTGGAGCCGTCTGACTCGGGAGTGAAGGGTTTCCTCTGTGCTGAAGGGTGGCCAGGTGGTGGAGAGCCACCGCCGGGATTCTCCTACTGCTCACTCCTAATTACAATTGCTTGGCCGTGGTCCAGCACGCTTCTGTGATCAGACAGGCTGCAGCTGCTGTAATAACCCACCCAAAGCTGATATCAGCCCAGTCAGCCAAATGTCTGCTCTACTGCTCTCTGTGAAAAAAAATATAAACCCTCCAAGATTTTTACCTAACCTAGGTATTGCTGTGGAACTAATACAGATCTGTAGCTTTTCTCCTAATTTTCTGCCTGAAGACCTGATACCTGAAGATGAAAATCAAAATTCCTACAGGAACTACTTACTGTTTATCATTAATAATGGATGACCATAATAATTAAAAACTGCAAACTGTAAAGGAATTCTAGAGTGGAATTTCTGTTTCTAGTTTTACATGCAAATGTTTAGGGCGAGCTTACACCTTCAAACTGTGAAGTGTAGCAGCAGACTGAGCTGGTTTAATTTTTGTTCTCTTGAACTGTTTATTCATTTCAGCTGTCTGTTCATTTGTTCAGTATCACTGATATTGCTTTCTGTTTAGTTCTGCTTTCTGGCCTTGAGCTGAAATTGAAGTGTTTTGCTATTAGGCTTATTTTTTCTGCTTATGGGCAAAATAGCATGTCAATATTATGGCAATTGCTTCAAAAACCTTGTTTTCACCCTAATTAGTTTCAACCCTAAGTAGCAGCAATAGAAACCAGCTATTCTACTCCTTGCAGGGGGTGTCACAGTGAGGAAGCAGTCCCGTCACCGAGTCATCATCCAGCTCCCCGCCAATGGCGGTCGGGAGTGCCCAGACTCTTTGTTTGAGGAAAGGGAATGTGAAGCTTCTCCTGTCTGTCATAGCTACAGGTATGTGAGACAATCAACCAGAAACAGCTCAGACATGATTTTTAAACTTGTACTACCTCTACAGCTTGCTGAATTCCACTTCTTAGCAGTAGTTGTTTTTCTAACATGTGCTATTTCGGAAAATAGGATACATACCTGAATCAAGTTTACACTACAGATATGTAGACTCAGTTGGGCCCATAGGGAGTCACTGGTTCGTTTTGTTCCAGCTCCTTTGAAAGAACATTGCAAGAACTAAGAACTACTTTCCAGAACAATTTTTTTCCTAGAAACCATTTTGACATTCTAAACATGTAAAACAAATCTTTCTAAAATATCCAAAGTGCTGAACTGCAAGCTTATATGTTTAGGAGAGCTGATTTCTGGTGCCACACTGTTCAAACTGCCATATCCTTCATTCTTCTATCCCTGTAAGCCCTGAGACAGTCGAGAGCTGCAGATATCCCCCAAATGCCCTGTGTCCTCTGCATTGCCCTGATCTTCACCACAGAATGTTCAGGACTATTCCAGAAGGTGGAACAATTTTTGCTTAAGAAAATGTTTGGGTAGTTCTGTAATATCTATCTGAGTGTGTGGGAAGGTCTAGACATACAACAAGATCTTGTTGATGGAGACAAAGTTTAAAAAATTCTGATGCTGCACGCACATTAGATTTATGTGACAAAATATTAAATTTTTTTGTTTGTTTTATGAATAATAATTCCCATGAAACTACTATCTGTTGCAGAGGTACAAATAGAATTTAAGCTTAGTTTAATGAAAAGAAATTGAGATTAAAGAAATGTGTTGCTTTCATCATCTCATAAGAATTATCATTGCAAAATTATTAGGAGATCACAATCTATGCAACTAAAAGATATGAAAAGATTGAAAAGAGCATTGGGAAGCTACCAAAATCAGTACTTTAAACACCAGAGAAATAGAGCTCAAGAACTTTTTATAGTCAAAATGAGAGTCAGAGTTTTATCTTTTAAAATGCTGGCTGCTCCTCCTCTTTAGTATCTTCAGTATCTGAGCTACATGATAAGGTGCTGAGCATAAGAAAGAAGAGTTGCTAGAGAGTGGTAGATGAGGTCATTTATATTTCATGACACAAATTAATACTAAACACATGTTCCATATATTTCCTTTAGCATCTTTCTGACCTGCACACATGCTGTGACAGATGGACTCACACTCAGCTGGCTCATGCCTTCGTTAGTTGCTGTCCCATAGAGGCAGGTTGCAATGAAACTCGAGGTGCAAAACCATTGAGATAGTTTAAAACATGCAAACTGCTGATGGCTGGAGCTGTGGATTATTTTAGAGTTGTGGTAGCAAACAGACTTGCCTGGATTTGTTATATTTAAGGGCTGGGGTATTCTGCAGCACTAGCAGGGAACTTCGTAAAAGTTTCATAGCAGTTTATATTAATGATAGAATAATTAAGGCAGTGCAATATTGCACTTGTTATTGACTTATTTTTTGCAATTTCTTTTTGTTTGTGTTTTATTTTTGATATGGTGGACCTATTGTGTTAGTTTTGTTGGCTGGCTCTACATTTGTAAGGTGTTGCCACTCAGCAGCCCAAGTTCCCAGGAATTTCCTGAGGCACCCTTGCAATCACTCAAGCCCACTATTCCAATACCTTTCTGCAGCTACCTTTCCTTTCTGTTTCTTATTTCTCCTTTTTTCTTTCTACCTTTGCTTCCTCCTTTCTTCCATGTGTTCTTAGTAGCCTCATCCTAAAAGAAGAAAAAAAGTTTACAGAATAATAATACAGGGATAAGTTTATGCTACTGCTACTGGCTCTTTTGTGAATTGCCTGTGACCAGTTAGTAAAAATAAGCAACAGCTTATGGTGGTTTATAACACGTTCTAGGACTTGTGCTGCCTGAGGTTTGATGGCTACAAGGTTCAGATGGATTGCTTCCCCTCTCATTTCAGGTGGAAGACACACAAATGGCGCAGGTGCCAGCTGGTACCGTGGTACGTGCGCCAAGACAGTCCGGGAGCACAGGAGACTTGTGGACCTGGGCTACAAGCAAGAGGTCAGACCCTCTGTCTCTGTCATTTATTCCTCAGAAATCTATACATGCACTGGTGTGGGAATTGACTTACATTTTAGTCCTTGTAACCTAACATTAATTTAATCTGTCTTTATGTGCATCAGCAAAGGGAAATACTGAAAGTTCTCAGGACCATGTCTTGGTATGTTTGGAGTCTCTTCCAGTGTGGAGATCCTACAGCCTCTTCTAGCACTTGCTCCCTGATGCAATTTGTGTGTGTGACCCCTTATCCTTTCACTGCATATCTCCGAGACCATTTTGGCTACTTCTTCTCTATACTCTCAAATTAAGGTAGTTACAGAGAGCAATGGGAGCATGAGAGATGCAAGACTTTGCATTTACAGTGTTAAAGTTCAGTGCCAGCCCATTTCTCCAGGTTGTCAAGGTCCTTTGAATGGCAGTCCTTCCAGGTAGGTACTGACTGCTGAAACTGTCATTGCCCTCAAACTTCCTAAGCATGCTTTGTGTACAGGTTGTTAGAGAGACTAAACAGAATTGTGCCTGGAATTAACCAATGAGGTGAAACAACATTAACCAGCTGCTGGTTAGACTTCTAAACCACTGACCCTTTGAGCCCAATGATCCAGATATTTTTTACCATTTGCATTATATAGCAAATAATTTTTACATCCAAATCCAGCTTTACTGTCACCTGTCTTCATAGAGAATTTTGTGGCTTTAACAGAACCGTGTATGTGTGACTCTGTTAAATATAGCCAGGATAAGGGGTTTTTAGGTGCATTAAATACATTCAATAGGAAAATAAATGCAGTTCCTATTTACTGTGTTACAGTAATTGAATTGCTTTGAACCACTGGTCAACCTTGAATTCCAGGAAAGCTTTTTTCCTTTGTTGTTTCTGAGTGCAAACTTCTATTTGTTAAAGCACTATTGGCTCAGCAGATTGTGCCATTGCCGAGGAAGGACATTGCTAACTGCAGAAGTGAAATGTTCAGGTCATTAACTTCCTTGCAGTATTAAAGGAGGTCATAGTATGCTTAAAAAGTTATGAAGTAAATCTTAAGCTGGTAGCTCCTACCACTTACTCAGAAAGTGTCACAGGAGATCAATTTAGAGCTTACCACAAAATGAAACCTTAAGGCATTGCCTGCTAATTCAAAAGACTTCTGGCTGTGGTAATTATTTCAAAGGTCTATCACAATGGAATCTATTTCTAGCAGCTCGGGAGGATACATTCAGATTGCACACTGAGAAAATAAGATTTCTCTCTTTGATGGTAGGAATTCAAGTAGTAAAAAGTGTTGTCTTCTGTGCTTACATGGTCGTACCTAAATCTCTTGACTTTTTCTCAAAGTCAGTTAATAAAGATAGTTAATAATAGTACATGCAGATTGGATTTTATTATTCTTTTGTGTCATGACAGTTTCTTTTTATTTTCTTAAATGTAATTCCAATCACATACAGGGCACACATATATAGAATAATACATGATTTTCAAATTAATGGCCATGTAGTTTTCAAATCTGTTAAAACAGACTGGCAGAATTTCCCTTTGGTACTACACTGAGTTCGATCTTGTGAAAGATGATGTATTCAAGCAGTAATCTTAATCTTGTTCCCACAAGCAGATGAAATGGAAGCAGCTCTCTAGTGTAATGTGGTCAAGTGGTAGGATGAGTAATCCTTAATTAGGAACCCCTGGAGCAGCTAAGCGTGAAGAAAGCCAGTGTTTTTGATAGAATTCTGTGAATGTTTCTGAGATCAGTTGTTAGAAAGGAAGATTTTTGTTTACTACTGCTTTTTGTCAGGTCCATCCCATGTATAAATTCCATTGTAGAATTCACAGAGCAAATTATTCAAGTTGGAAAACAAAAGTTTATTTGTACCTCAGTCCAGGTATCAAAATATTAATCTAAAAGTTGTTTAGGCTGTTGCAGTGGTGAAAGTTATAGGCATTAAAGACAGAGGGGGTTTTGCCCAATATTTTTTCCCATTTATGTAAGTGATGTAAATTAACATAAAATATAAGTTTCCAACTCAGGTCTATTATGTATCATGTCTCAGTGTTGTAATACCTCACAATATGCTGACCATATATTTTACTTTTGTACTCAGTAATGTAAACTGATAATCTATGGGAGCCAAACACAGTAGCACAGCTTTTCTGTAGATGGACACAAGTAAAATATTTTCTCTTTGCAATGATTATGGCTTGAAAGTACAACTTGAATTTTTGCACAAAAGTAAATTTCACTTTGGAAAACAGACTTCTCTAATTCTAAAGATTATCAGCTAAACTTTTTTTTACTTCACACCTCAGAAAATTGCATTTTGAACATGAATAGTGTGTTTTATTTGGTAATATAATTTATCTCCTACACAGGGCATCAACAGATTCCCTATCCCCTCTTACCTTTAAAATTCTGCCATCAAAATAGCCATGTGTGAATTTTTAGTGATACACATTATTTTGTTTGGCCCCCTGCACAAGAGTTGATTTCATGCAAGGTGCTCACTGAAGGGAGGCTGACCTGAAAGCAAACATCTGCCTGACTGAGATCTGCCCTGGACAGTATTAGAAACATTTCACCAGTTCCTGAAGAAAGACTCCAGAAGAGGTTTTATCTCCTTGCCCTATTAATTCTTGGCTCCCTCCTGCACACTTGGCTACTCCTAAATAAAATTTCTACAGGCTGTGGAAAACTTTGCATAATAATATGTCACTAAAAAATTCTGTACTATAAATAATTTCTTTAATGGCTATTTTGTGATGTAGATACAGAAAAGACTGACGTACTACTGTGTAACTCCTTTTAACCACCCCAAAAATCACAAAATGCTAAACACTGAAATATGAAACCATTTGGTATAACATTCTGGTGCTGCATTTGTGATTGCTACTGTAATACAGATATTTTGATCAGTACATTTAATTGTTTGTTGGTACAACTGTTGGTTGGAATTCTGTACAAATATTGACCATACTGTGAAAGTTGTTGACATACCAGCATTTCTTTTCCAGTTGAGAAAGATTTCTCTTTCAAGTTTCTTGTGCTCATTAATGCAGAAATCACACATTCATCTGTTTGTGCCAATTTGCTTTAGATGACAAAGCGAAACAATAATCTTATAGAAGTAATCTCTGCCAATTGGTGTCCCATGCATTGACCTTTTGTTTTTTGTTGATACTCAGTAGAGCAAGTAATTCCATCCTTCTATGTGGAAAGAGTTCTGAGTTCCTGTTATTCAGTGCAAGGGGATGATGCCATTGCTATCAGCTTGTCCTAATTCTGATCTGATTGCCCACGCAGAAACACTGTAACACATAGATTATCAGCAAACATGTCAAATGAAAAAATATATGGAATGTACACCAGGGAAAAGGCACATCTGACCATGTATTCATTAGCAGTTTATTTCAAACAAAATAGTCTTAATATTTTAGTTAGAAAGATAATTAAATCTGAAGGAAAGATTAGAAGTTAGAAATCATTAAAAATTACTGGTTAGGTGTCTGATCTTAGGAGTCTGTGAGTAACTAGAGCATATGCATGCCTTGCTTTATATCACAGCTTTACTCTTTACACTTCCATTCTTCAGCTTTTTTATCATATTTCGTCCTTCTTGGCAAAAGAGATACTTGGGTGAATCATGAAGTTTAGAATTGTGATTCATTGTTAAAGACAGCTTTGTTTCTATCTGTCTTGTATAATGAAGGTTTTGTTACAAATCATATCAAGTTAAATGAATGTCATAAAACTGTAACTTGGGTCAATGCAGAGGAAAGAGAATAAAAGGGGTTGGTGGTTTCTGGGTTTTGTTTTAAAAATAGGTTTTCTCTAGATGTATTTTTTAATAAATGTTTGTTAGCTATTCATGCAAATAATGGGCAAGTATTTGTATCTAATCCTAAGCACAGTAAAACAGCATTTAATACTGAGTAGCAAATTCATTGCTGTAGTCATGAACTTTATTTGAATAAGGCTGGTGGTCAAGACAATTTTATTGAATTCCTATGATAAATGAAAACATGAATTTGTACCACTGATAAAATGTCTTTTAACAGTGGGTAAGCAGGGCAGGAATGTATTGCAGAACTGAAGCAACTTAAGACTTCTGTGTTTTGTTCAAAACCCTCAAGAGGAGATGATATGTGTGCATCAGCAAGGAGTTTGAAATTCCTTTTGACCCTGCCCAACAAGAAAAGGAAATAGAGAGAAAAGCCATATTTGACTGCAACAACATTTATGTTTATTTTCATAAGCTGTTTCTCAACTAACAAGATTATTTGATCAGATGTATTGATGAGTCACTTGAAATCCAGGAGAGAGAGGCACAGTGGTGGCAAATACAAAATGCCCCCTCCCCCAAAAAGAAAATAAAAATAAGACAACAACCACCAGCCAAAAACTAGACAAGAGAATAAATTATTAGTAAACCCAAGCTACTAAGTCTGAAATTGTGACCAACTTAGGCAGGTATGCATTATGTTATGCTCATATCTTAAATCTGTGTTAGTAAATCTCAGCTTCAGTGAAGGAGTTCCTTGTGAATGAACTTAGAAATACAGCTCAAATCCCTTTAGAATTGTATAGGAAAACCTAAGAAAGTTAATAAAACTTGTTTTGCCTGTAGCTCCTGCAAATTCAAGTAGGGCTTGTTGGGCTGCATGCCAATGGTAGTGAAGAGGACAAGTAGCAGATGAGAAGCTCGACTGCCCAAACTGCAATAACCGAATCACGTCATGATGTGTATGGATGGATGCACATGGTAAGGGCCATCCCAGTGACCGAAAACAGATTTGCAGAAGGATGCACAGCCTGCAGTCCTTGCCACCATGAATCTTCCTCAGAGATTTGTAGGAGGAATGGGATGAAAATTGTGAAATATGTCAGCATATTCTGTAATAGTAAGAGGAAGGTTATTTGTAAATTTAAACAGAAGTTAAAGTAACCTGGCTGTTGGAGAAAATACCTGAATAGCTGTGCTTGATGCCACTGGGAATTGGCCTTTATTAAGGACCTGGTCTTGAGCTCTCACTATTCTTCATTCACAGGGTGTATGTAGTTATTTGAAAGACAGAGGAAGGGGAGGAATCATCCCAGGATGGCCATGGGCACACAGAGAGGCTGTGCAGGCTTGTTAGAGCCGTGGGGAGGCTCGAAGGCAGAACCAGTGGTCAAAATCTCTTTTCTCACTCCATAGCTAACAGGGACAGCAGCCTCCTTCTCCAGGCATTGATCATGGAGGCAGGGGACTTTGATGTTGTGGGTGTTAAATGCCCTTATTGAAAGCCCAGGAAAAAGGTCAAAATCATGGACTGCTGCTCTTCATGGAGCGATAAACTGCTATTTTAATGTCATTGAGACTTAACAGATGAGAGTGCCCTATTGCCTGGTTTGTATTTTAGTCACTGCAAAGTACAGTGATCAACTTCAGGAGCCATAAGTAAGAATTTGGACAACTGCTCAAAAGCAGTGTTTACATGAGAACCTAACTTTTTATTTGCAAAAAAGAGAGCCACAATCTCCAGACAACTTTGTTTGGCAGAAATACATCGTTATTGCCTTTGGAAGGTAAAGAGCAGTCAGTCTTGTATTTTCACAGTATTATGGGCATATGCTCCTTCTTAAGATACTTTGTGGTAGGAATATTTTGTCACACTGTGTCTAGTCCGCTGTGTCCCACAAACAAAGAAATAAACGTATCTGAAATCATAGCTTAGATGACATGGATAGAAGGCTTAAGAAAAGTTCGTGTGCTGAAATAATTCTTGTTTTCTAGAATTGAAAAAGAATATTTTTGTTGTTAAAAATACTTAGCAATTAAAAAACATCACAAGTGTGTTGTAAAAGAAAGGACAATAGAGAACCTTAATTTATAAAGAAATTTTTAGTTATAGGAGCCACTGAATCTCACACTTCAGTGAAATGTCAGTGAAGTATGCTAATGATGGCAGCACCGGAAAGGTTTTTATATAAACTCACACATGACATGACTTGCTAGAGTACACTCTCAGTGTTTCATTATGCTAACAAGAAATATATTAGCCTGTAGTCTCCTGTGGGAACTTGGTGGAAACAATGCTATCCGATAAAGTTTTAATTACATCAAAGTCCCTTGTCTATAAAATTTAGACTGCTGTTTATTTCACACCTTTCTTCTGGGAGCTAATAGTTGTTAAATACCAGAACAATTTTATAAGTGAATGGTTTCCATGTCAAATTTGATTTTTCTGTTAGGTATACTCTTGTTTTATGTTTTCACTTAATAATTACTGTGTTTAATTCAGTAATGGAGCAACCATGCTCTTTCCACTTACTGCTAATGTCTGTAATAAATATAATATGGTTGTATAAGCAAAATAATTAGCCTGGTATGGTATAGCTTTATAGTCGTTTAAGACACTTCTCTGTATAGTGAGTAAATCATTGATCTCAGTACCCTCTACTTAAACAACCATAGGTTTGATCACAGACACAGGGGATGAGTTTGGCCAGATTAGCTTGTGAGTGGAAAAAGTAACTCCTCTAACAGTGAGAGCATTTCAGATGTCAAGACAGTTAGCTGGCCAAAAGAGTGTATTAATGGAATGTATACAGTTATCAAAATCCCTGCTTCTAATAATGGAAAAATACCCACTTTTCAACATTCATAGGGAGTATAAACCTTTCACATTGATACCTGAATCTGGAAAATAACAATAGGAAAATGGAATATAGAGTGACTCATCCAAGTCTTATCAACTAGAAGTAGCATGAATAGTTATGGACAGGCACTGTGAAAATTAAGATTCAGGAATTGATTTAGTATGCCAAACTGTTCTCTAATTTGTGTTGGTTTTAAGGTGAAATATTTAGGTCTTGAGAATGAAGTTTTCCTGCTTTGATTGCTACAGTACAACTGACAGTTCATCTGGAAAAAAAACAAAGTGTTAATCCTCAGGGGACCTTTTCACCTGAGTCTGCCTGATGTAAATTAGACGCACTAATATGAGTCTGAAAAAATTTATGGCATAATGGATATCTGCTCATGGAGTAATGTTCTATAACTAGGAAAGATGAGGGACTGAATATTGGTTTTAGAAAATGTCAATTTAGCTAGAAAGAAAGAATGTTCTTTGGTGGACAATGTTTATGGTCCTATCCGAGGGCTAGATGGAGAGGCAGTATGTAAAATGAGTATTAAACTTTTGAAGAATGTTATTAAAGGATATTGGCTAGTTAATATTAGCTAGTTAGTTGACTGTCTTTTAGTCCTTGGCTAGGTATAGTTTTCACTGCTAAAAATGATGGCCTGTGTCTCCCTGAGAATGCAGTGAAGATAATGAATTAGTTTTGCTGATGTGTGCATATATCAAGGCCAAATTCAAGACAGAGGATTTAAGTTTGACTTCTGTGAATTTCCACATGGTAAAACTAGTCTGAACTATGTTTTTACCTTAGGGATATTGATGTGTGCTATTAGCAGAAAGGAGCATCTCACAAGAATCCAAAGCTGTAGCCTAGGCTTCTATTGGAAGATAGCATTTTGACTTGTGTTTTTTCCAAAATATTTGTGTAATCTTAGGAATCTGATAGTATGGATTTTCAATTTTTAGATATTTAATTTTTCTCACTGAATCACTGTAATTATATCTCAAAAAATATTTCCTCATGTAAACTACACTAATAGTAATAGGATTTGACAGAATAATTGTATTAGACAGTGTGCAGCTGGTCAGTCCCCCAATAAGCACAACTTAATGCAGTACTGAGCCTATTACAAACAGTGCTGGCAGCCCTGCTCCAAAGGGCAATCAAGGATCAGGGAAGTTGTTTGCTTAGTATCACGGGAAGAACAGACTCCCTTCCCTTTCAGTGTTTTACAGTAGACGTGTGGCAAAAACAATTCCCTTGGGACCTTTGGATATGTTTTAGTAGGCACACGGACTTGAAACGGAACCCACGGTCATCAAGTTCAGCTTCCTAAGTCATCATGAGGCAGAAAGTTAGTTTAGAACTGTCAGAGTAAAGAGCTTTTTAAAGAAATCATAGGTTACTAGACCATTAATATTACCTCAAAGCAATCTAAAGACAAGTTCCCTTAACTATGCTTCCTTTTTTCCTCCAGGAGGAAATAGTTATAGAATCATAGAATATCCTGAGTTGGAAGGGACCTGCAAGGATCGTTGAAGTCCAACACCTGGCCCTGCACAGGACAGCCCCAAGTGTCACACCATATGCCTGAGAGTGTTGTCCTAATGCTTTTTAAACTCTGTCAGGCTTGTGACCATTTCCCTGGGAAGCCTGTTTCAGTTCCCAGCTGGGTGAAGAACCCTTTCCTGATGTCTAAACTAACGCCCCCTGACACAGCCTCAGGCCTTTCCTCACATCCTTTCAGTGGTCACCAGAGAGGAGATGGGCACCTGCCCCTCTTCTTGCCCACTTACAGGCAGTTTTCTCTTTTGTTTTGAAGTGTTGCATTCATACTCCCCTTCTCTCCAACAGTTGAACCTGATTCTCTTTTTTCAATTCATGCTAATAAAGCAATTATTGTCTGCACAATTGAAGAGCTATGCTTAAACTATGGAGTGTAATATAAAAAGTTATATTCCTTCATATGAATACAGAATGCAATGCTACTGCAACAATAGGTGACCCAAATTATTTTACAGTCAAGCTACCACATCTACCCTGTGCTGTCAGATGCCAAGAAGCATAAACATAATTCTATTGTGTGAACAAACAACTAGAAGTTTCCTATCTTGTTGATATAAAAGTCTTATGATGTTTTGGGGAAGGAACTAAAGTTAGGTTTATTGAGCTTAGAATAGATAAGCAACCATGCTTAAAAAAAAAATACTTGAGAAACAAGTATAGAGAATTGTTGGCTTTCATGAAGGGGTAGAGTGCCTCCTCAGCAAGTTTGCTGGTGATACAAAATTGGGATGAGTAGTTGATAACCCAGAGGGCTGTGTAGCCCTTCAGAAGGATCTGGACATTTAAGAGAGATAGCCAGAGAAGATCCACCTGATATTCGACTAGGGCAAGTGCAAGGTCCTGTATTTGGGAAGGAATAACCCTGTACACCAGGACTGACCTCGCGGAGAGCAGCTCTGTGGAGAAGGGCCTGGGGGTCCTAGTGGACAATGAGCTTTCCATGAGCCAGCCCTTTGTGGCCAAAATGCCAGTGATGTCCTGAGGTGCATTAGGAGGAACATTGCTGGCAGGTTGAAGGAGAGAATCNATCTGGACATTTAAGAGAGATAGCCAGAGAAGATCCACCTGATATTCGACTAGGGCAAGTGCAAGGTCCTGTATTTGGGAAGGAATAACCCTGTACACCAGGACTGACCTCCTGGAGAGCAGCTCTGTGGAGAAGGGCCTGGGGGTCCTAGTGGACAATGAGCTTTCCATGAGCCAGCCCTTTGTGGCCAAAATGCCAGTGATGTCCTGAGGTGCATTAGGAGGAACATTGCTGGCAGGTTGAGGGAGAGAATCCTGCCCCTCTACTCAGCCCTGGCACGGCTGCACCTGGCATCCAGTTCTGGGCTTCTCAGTACAAGAGAGATATGGAAGTCCTGGAGCAGATCCAGCTGAGGGTGACAGTGATGATTAAGGGTCAGGAGCATCTCTCTAGTGAGAAAAGGCTCAGAGAGCTGGGCCTGTTCATCCTTGAGAAGACTGAGAGGGGATCATATCAATGTCTGTAAGTATTTGAAGGGAGGATGTCAAGATGATGGAGCCAGGCTCTTCTTGGTGGTGCCAAGTTTTAGGACAAGATGCAGCAGACAGAAACTGAAGCACAGAAAGTTCCACCTGAACATGAGGAAGAGCTTTTTTTACTGTGAGGATGACTAAGTACTGGAACAGACTGCCCAGAGGAGTTGTGAAGCCTCTTGAAGGTATTCAAGAGCTTTCTGGGCACAATTCTGTGTCATGTGCACTCAGGGACCCGGCTTGAGCAGGGACCTCCAGTGGTCCCTTAACATCAACCATTCTGTGATTGTTAAAGACTATATTAATGAAACTGCACTCCCTACTCTTTGTAAATCCTTATGTTCCAACTCCTTACTTTTGTGTGACCTGATGTTTCCTTAAGGAACTTCTTTTTCTTCTTAAGTAAAAAGCTTTTATTCAGGACATGGCTATCCTATTCTATAAAGTTGTACCCCTGTTGGCTGATGACCTTTACCTAGGAAACATGCTGTATTCTTCGAATCTTTTTCAAGACCAAAAATTGCTGAAGAGCATCAGGGAGCAACACTGCTGTAAAGGGTTAAGTCGTATCCAGAACTCAAATATGCTTCTAAATTTTAAGTCTATCCACCTTTCTAAAATTCAATCTGCTGATAAAACTTTATAACTTACACAATTAAGTTACTTAAGATGATATTGCAAGTTTTTTTATGTCTGTCTGAGATGTAGATTGTGTCAGTGATATCAGGAGAAATTATAATGTGTAAAGTGGTGCAACAGGTACAGATAACACAGTGCAACCTTTGTAATATCTACAGTTGTCTGTATTTTTTGTTTTCCTGGTAAGCCCTGGTAAATTATTTTAAACAAAATCTTAAGTGAGAAATGTCAAATGTATTCATTCAAGGTAAAACTGGTGGCAAATATTAAGTTGTTGTATAGGTATCCTGGGCTTTCAGATAGAATATTGTAGACTTTACTTAATTGAATAGAGACATTCATAAAAATAAAAAAGGTGAATTAGACTCCATCTCTTTTTGTTTCCAGCAATTACTTGTCGCAGACAAGATGGAGGACAAGCTGACATCAGTGAGTGCCTTAAATACTCTGGCCCATTACCACCCTTAACACAGATGTGCCAGATTCCCTGCCAAGATGACTGCCAGTTTACGAACTGGTCAAAATTTTCTCCCTGTAACGGGGACTGTGGAGGAGTCAGGACAAGAAAACGCACTCTTGTTGGTAAGAGTATCAAGCAAAACAATGCTTCTTTTATTAATTATTGAGAATGTTTTGTTTAAAACCTGAGGATTTCAGAAGTTCCGTTAAGACGGAAGTGTTTGTCATAGTGGCAGAAAGCAGATCCAGTGTCATGCTCTATATACTGCTGGTGGAACAATACCCAGGAGTAGAAACTCGTGCCACAAGTCAGAGACCCTTGATATGGGCAAGTGGCTAGAGAGAAGATGGGACAACATAGAAGAATACCTTTTTTTTGTTCTAAATATAATGCACATAGTAGGGGGGGTTTTGTTCTGTTGGGGTTTTTTGTTTGTTTTCTTTTTTCTGGGGTTTTTCTTGACAGAAAGGTCAGCAATCATCTCACCTTAACAGGATCAGATGTTAACCCAGTTGCCTTCCTCTTCCCACACCTGGTCTCGGCTAAAGCAGACTTCCGTCTCTCATGGTGTTTTTTGGTGCATTTAGAATTACTATGGCAGCTGAGTGTTTTTCAGCATTTTGCTATAGGTCACCATTTTCAGCCTTAATCTTTGGCTTAGCTCTTTTGAACTTTGCTGCAGTCTTGAATGCCAGATTTCTGATTAAGCCAGTTGTTTCTCTGGCTGAGTGCTCTCCCAGTTCTTCCTTTCGCCATTGTCTACGTCCAGCACCACAGACCACATGAGGCAATACACTGCTTATTTTTTTGCCTTCTTTCTTGAGACAAGAAAAATAATGCTCTTATTTTGTGTCCCAAGAAGCCTCTTTAAGTTTTACTTAGCAGAATAAAAAGATTTACCAGTGATGCCCTCGCCACAGACTTGTCCTAGTTCTACATAATGGACACTGTTCCACTTTGAAACATTTTTTTCTTCAACTTCTTTTTAATCTGTTGTTTGTTGGGTGTAGGTTTTTTTGAAATTATTTTTTTCTTCTGCAAAAAATGAGAAAAAACATGCCCTGCTTCTAAATTATAATTGAAACCTCAAGAGTGAGACTTGGCCTCTGTCACAGCACTCTTTGCCAATTAGTCTGTATTGTCTGTGGTGGAGGAAAGCTAGCTAAGGGGGGTGCCCATTAGCAGGCTCAGAAAGAATGTGATAGGATCCAAACCCTGTCCCCATCTCCATCCCCCTGTAAATCAGAAGACCAGTGGAAAATGAATAATTCATGGTCTTCAAGAAGCCTTACTGTGACTGCCTAATAATTCCAGTAAGCTTTATGTCAGGTTTGCTTCCACAAGGGAAAAAATGAACAAAACTGACTAACAGTATTTTCCCTTATTTTAAAAACAGTGCAAGAAAGTACATATTCTCCTACCACAATATTAACGCTTTGTGATACTTCCTGTCCTCATTTAAGTTACCCCTTCAAACTGGCCAACTCTGTAATATGTGCTATGGTGTATTCTCTGTGGCAGTGCGTTACCTAGACTAATTTGTAATGCTTGACTTGGAATAAATTCATAATTATTCCTGGTAAATACTTCCAGAGAAGAAGCATGCATTTAGTAAGAACTTTTGTTGTCAAAAGAATGATAAACTTTTCTCCAGGTACCCATTTTCTCTTCTACTATTCTAAATGAAAGCAGTAGCAAATGCAAGAGCTAAGGATGCTGCAAAGTTATGTCCAGTGTCTTGTTTTGAATAGTGAGGAAAATGCTACAGAGTATTAATTTACAATAATATCTAAGTAACAACTACTTAGATACTACTTAGTAGCAACCACTACTTTTGCAAAGACTACTACATTAATTTATATAAACTGTCTGGTATGGAAAGGAAAACCAAGCAAACTTTACCAAAGAGAAAATTTAAATATATTTAATGGAAAGAAGAAATTGAGTGGATGGCTATGCTCCAGTTCAGGAAAGAAAACAAGAACAGTTCTGAAGGGGAACAAATTCAGAGAAGGAGCTAATTCTATTAGAGGGGAAGAATGGTAATTATGAACAAAGGTACAATAACAGGTGATTAAAGAATTTTGACATTTTGAAAGAAGGTAGCAAAGATGCATATTGCTTCCTTCTTGTCTTCTTCCTTCAACGTGAAAAAGCTTGATCCAGATAGAAATCTTGTTATTGAACTGAACACTGCTGATGAAATAGGAGGAAAAGAGTGTATTTGTTTAATTGCTAGCTTTTTCAAACTTTACTCCTGAAACATTTTTATCCAAATTAAAAACAAATTACATCTTCATTTTAAGAAAGAAATTGCCTTTGTACAAATTGTATGTATCCACTACTTTAGAAATTAAAGTCAATAACCAAATTTAATAAAGATTAGTGTAACAGGTATTAGGTGTATGTATGTAGTTGTAAGCACTTGTTACAGAAGTCTAAATGAAATTTTTGGGAGATAAGCTGTAAACTGATACAAACTTGCTAATAACTACTTCTTCTTTCTAGGAAAAAGTAAGAAAAAGGACAAATGTAGAAATTCTCAGTTGTATCCTCTGATTGAGAATCAGTTTTGCCCGTGTGACAAGTACAGCGCTCAGCCTGTGGGAAATTGGTCAGACTGTATTTTACCAGAGGGTAAGATGGAAGTATTGCTGGGAATGAAGGTTCAAGGAGATGTTAAGGAGTGTGGACAAGGCTATCGTTACCAGGCCATGGCATGCTATGACCAAAACAATCGACTTGTGGAAACATCACGATGCAACAGTCACGGTATTTACAAACCTATTTTCTTTCATCTCTTTACTTATGTGCTTTATTTAAATTTATTGTAATATATGTACAAGTAGAATTAGCAGATTAATATTTATTGGTTAGGCTGCCTTTTATCCCAAGATGCCTGCAAACTCAGCACATTTTTGCTGACTTTTAAAATTGTAAAATTAAGTAAAATCATGGCAAACTGCTAACTAGGTATTTTAATTGAAAAAATTTAAATTGTGTTATTTTTTCCTGATAACTATACCTAGAAATTTGAGACTAAAGCCATTTAGAAGGGGCAAATTCACAAAAAATAAACAAGCACAGGACTGTTTTGGAAAGGCTGAATTATTTCTACAGATTCTTTTGATAGCTTTAAAACCTTAAGTGGCCTTATCTCTACCATTTGCTCTTCAGCACCTTGACTAACAGGCATTCATTGAGCTGAGTTCAACAGCACACAGCACTTTTTCTCTGTGTAAATCTGTCATGTGTAAAACTAGGATGGTTAAAGACTTTATAGTCTTTGTATTTACATTGCTCCAGGAAGGAACGGTGTTCCTTCCTAAAGGGGATGCATCTGTAGCAATAGGATCAAAACTGGCAGTTTCTGGTTTTCTGTGAGCCAGAAATGTGCTAATTGACATCAGTGCAGTTTTTGTGTTCATTTTTTCCTCCTTGCTGTGCAAACTTGTATCTTGGTGCCGTTAAAAGATCAATTTAAGTTTAATTCACAGATGCGTTCTACTCTCTAATGTTAAATTGAGATAACAGAAATTTCATTTATTTACTTGGATATATTTAAAATGACTAATCAAAGAAATGGAATTAAATGAGGCAATTTTAATTTGCACTATTAATTCCAGTTTAGAGATATGATAAACTAGAAATTCAATGTATCAAGTCAAGGTGTTAGCATATACTATGTTAGAAATTCATGACTTTTCAGCATTAAGTTCAGACAGACCTTTGAAAAGTGGAAAACTGTAAAAGCACTTCAGTATGCAGGAAACCAGAGGAGTGATGGCCCACTGCCAATCAGTTTTCAATGACTTGAAGAATGGGCACTGCCAGCTTTTGTGTCAAAAAAAGGAAAGAAACTGTCCAAGAGCATGTTGTTGGTGTTGTATGTAGTGGGTAAGATGCTGCTGCTAGGAAGAACTTTTTGTGTAGAGCAACTATTGATGTAGCTGCTTTCAAGCCCTGGCAGTGCATTTTGAGGTGCAATTCCATTGCAAGAATCGAAGAAATGGAAGAGGAATAAAAAAGTATTAAAAAAGTATATTCTGAACCATCACTGTTTACCCTGACATACCTCTCTCTTCATGATAGTAATTTCTGATCCAATAGATTTTATGAGTGAATGTGGCCTACATCCACAGTGAGCACAATGAATAATAATCCAGTGGAAAAGCTGCTAACAATGTGTTACTGTTATTCCTGCTATAGCCAGGGCTACTGTTTATATGATATTAGCACTCACAGGCATCCTTCCAAAAACACAATATAGCATTGCTTTGTTGTGCTCTTCCTTTCTCAAGTTCCATCCCTTTTTCCTCCTGGGAGTCTTGAACTTTTAACTTTGTAAAATGGAAGTGTTTCCTTGCCATTACTGTATTTATTGTAGGTTGGAAGGCCAAACCCTTTGTTTTTAGGTGTTGTTTTCTTTTGAATTCTTTCTTTTTAGATCAGTTCACTAATGTGTCTGGTTTCTTGATATTCCACTACACCACCCCTCACCTCACACCCGTCCTGTCTGTGTTTTCTCATCAGTTCCATCTGAGAGGGAGAGTACACATTAACTTGGCCCATGGTGTAATGTGTGAGCAGATGAAGCTTGGAATTCATATTGAACTAATCCTGTATTCCTTCTACTTTCCTCAAATTGTTTGACAGGAACTTCGTGTCTACAGGGAATGAAGTATCTAACATGATTTTGATGATAAAGGTTTAAACTGATGCTAATGTATACATAACTAAATTTATGGTTTCCTTTCCAGTAGATCCTCTGTTATTGATAGGTATTGTACATAGTATAGGCTTACATAAAGCTTACTTAATTTACTGTGTGCCTTCAGCATTCTTCCAGGTTTAGCATACTTTTGCAAATATATGGGAGCTAGAGCAAATTATATAGATTTTTCAATCTAATTTCAGTATATGTTTACTGCCTTTTCTGAGTAACTACTTTGAATTCATGGATTACATTGGTGATTTGTTTTATTTTTCTCAGTGTATACAAACTGCTGCTTTGCTAGTTAAATCTTATTTTATATTTTCCCAGTCTCTATTTACAATGCTTTTCTTGTTATTCTCATGCCCTTGTTGTGTGACAGTTCTTCAGTTTGGCATCTTCTCTAGGTTTCTGTGTGCTGGTTGTTTTTGTTTGTGTTTGGGTTTTTTTTTTGTTTGTTTGGTGTTTTTTTGTTGTTGTTGTTTGGGGTTTGTTTTGTTTTGTTTTCTTTAAGAACAAACATAAAAGCTATATGATGCCAAATCAACAAGGGACGTCTGTAGTATTGCAATAGTACCCCACCTGCTAGAAAATAAAAGTGCCTTGTAGCTTCCCATCAATCTACATTTGGCTTTTCAAGCAGAACTTGACAGGACACATAAATCAAGCCTTCTTGGGTTATTTTTGTAAATTTTAACAGAGGTACTTATTTCCCTACAGCAATGATTTTTCACTGATTCTATAACTGATTTTTCATTGGATTTTTCACTAAATTTTAACTGATTCAAAGTGTCATTAGGTTTTTCTCTTTAGGTTTTACTCTTAGTTCTGGTGGGTCTCCTATTTCTTTTCCAAGTAATATAGTATGTAATTGCAGTTTTTATAGAATATGATTTGTCAAATTAGCTTACACTAGGAGAGAAAACAAGACCAACATTTAAGGGAAGATGTTTCCTGCCTGGTATCCAACTTGAACTTCTGTTGTCTTCTGACACTATGAAACCCTGAAGTGGGAAATGGAGATAATTGAACTTCTTCAGCTGTGACAGCCTCTAAATCTGACAAGAGGGACAAACTGAACCCACACTAATGTTATGAATACATCATGAGATATGTTTTGTGATATATTCAAATGACACAAGAAACTCAAACTGTGAGACTTTCAAAAGTTTCATGTAAATATTGCCATGTAAATTTACAACAGGTTAACAGGTCGGTGTTGCAAGTCATGTTGTTTTGAGTGGAAGGAATGAGAAGACAGACCTGCTCTGCTGTGCCAAAAAATTCATAAGCTGTTTGTTTTGCAAAATGTTGCTTGCTTATCATCACAATTCGGTTGATTTATTCAGAAAATAAAAGGTAAGCAGAAGCAGAAGAATAAATACTTCAGGGCTCTTTTTCCTGCTTGACACATCTCATGTTCAAAAGATTTAAGAAGAGTTAACTAACAGACTGTTTCACAGATACCCAAGGAGCTAAAGGACAGATGTGACACGAGTACCACCCTAAATTAGTGTACCCATCCGAGGATTGTTGTGGTAATTTTTGAAATTCCCAGGTGCAAACAAGTTTCTCAAAAAGATAGAAGTGACTTTAAAAGAAAAGGAAAGGCGAAATATAGTTAAATAAGTCTATTGTTACTGCTAGGTTAGAACTCTGGGAAGAAGAAGGCAGAAGTCCTTCTGCAGAGGGTCCTGAGCTTTCTGTACCTTAACAGGTGCTTCAAAAAAAATCCCAAAAAAACAATTGAAAGCAGACCTAAGTTTCAGCTGCAGAGAGACAAGGTGGTTTGTTTTTTCCTTTCTTTCTTTTTTATCTGTTTTATATATACCAAGTATTTTGACTTTTGTTTTCAAAATATTTTGTTTCACATTTGACTTAAATTTATTGGCAGGAAAGTTTACACTATTCAGTGGCCATTTGAAATATTCTGCCAGTGGTATTTTTCATTCATTCCACTTCTGCAGAGTGTGGGCAGGAGCTAATAGCTTCCAGGTGTTGGCAGGTGTGGTAACATCAGCTAAAAGTGGTGACTGAGCTGTTGTTTACCTGTTTTCCTTAGTGGAAGACATATAAATTGCCCTTTCTCTGCTTCCTGCATTTCAATACTACATAGATAATTTTATTGGAGAAATACAAAAACTTATTTTGTTATTCAAGTGTGAGAGGGTTTTTTTTTTCCATTAGAAAAGCCACAGTTGTTTTTCATAGCTTTATCCCTGCTGAGAGTAGTGTACTAGAGCTCTGTGGATAATGACATGTGTTTGCCAACAACCTGTTTTCCGTGTATTTGTGAAAAAAATTGAGAGACATTCTCTTCATTGTTCCTTTAAATTGTACCTTGGAATTTTCATGACAAAAAAAATCAAAAGCAAGCCACTACCATGCTTATCAACCAGATCATTTGCTCTTCAGTATCTAGTTTTTCTCCACCATATATCAATTATGAATCGTGACCCACATAAGCTGAGCTGTGGCTGTGTTTGTGTGTGCCTTCTGCAGGCAAACAGAGTAGCATGGCAGACAGATGCAGCATTTTTATATAGGTCGTATTACTCTTCTTAATTCATGTCCGTTTACTGTTAAGACCTTAGGCACAGACAAGCAGTCAGGATAGTTTGTCTGCTGCCTTATTAGTGTGAGATTATTTCCCCCTTCAGCATTAATTAAATGAGATGCATTGATTTGTGCTGACTCTACAAAGCCCTCTGTGGCTACAAGGCTTATGTGGAGGATTAGAGAGGAATATCTGCATATCAGTGAATACTTTTGCAACAGCTGCTAGGAGTATCAATGTGAATGGAGGAATTTTATATTTAATTGCTTATATGTGCAATAAAATAAAATCTTGTATGATATAGTCTATATAGTCCAAGATGTCTCTCACAGCTTGCTTTATCCACTTTAATTAGGATTTTAGGATGTGGTTTTTTCACTCTCAGTAGTCTAACCCGAAGCAATGCAAATTTATCCAGAAAAAAAAAGAAAAATCAGTGTTAAAATTTAATTGAGACTTTCTGTTGGATGTTTATTCAAAAGTAAATATATTTCTCCTAGGAAATTCTAATCTAGTATGGTAGTAAGCCTAGGTTCTCAAATTGTTATTAAGATACTTTACTGTTTCATAGCCTATATATTTTCTCATATTTTTAAAAATCTCTATATATTTATGTCATATGTTCTCTAGCAATATGTTACCTATTGCCCTGCACCAGAAGTCCTACCTTAGGCCTCTGAATTCTGGTGCCTCCACATCTGCCTTGTCAACAGGACATCAGACTTAAAGCAGTCATCCATCAATCCAAAGAGCTGTAGTTAGTTCACCAGAAGAAGAAGTTCTGATGCAGTAGATAGTTCAGCATTAACAATTGCTTTCAGATTTTGAGGTTTTGAAGGGTAATCCTGGGGGGAAAAAAAAAAAAAGAAAAAAATCTTATGGTGTTCAATCTATCATTTCCATGGCTCAACAGAAATATGAATAGTCTCTAGAAACACATATCTTCCTATACAAATGAAATGCAAATACTTGTATATTTTTTTATTCTGGAAGATGAGATCCATGAACTTTGTATTTCCTGGAAAAAAAAAATCTTTGAGAACAGTATAAACCATTTTGACATTTCAGGCTTTTTTCTTTGAAACGTAGTATGACATTTAGCCATGAAAGTAGGAGCATAATTCCGTCAAGGACAAAAGAGTTCATGTAAACATTTTGTGAGATGTTTATGTTTGCACCTTTCAACTGGAGTAGTCAGTCTGTTCCTACACATTGCACATGCAGTTTGTGGGGAAAGGCCTTATATCCACCTACTTATCCTGTTTTGTCATTTGAGGAAGCGAGAAGTCCATTAAAGTCCTCCCTTATAAATTATCCATCACATCTGTTAATTACTTTGCTCTAGGAGTCCAGCTTTTATGGCCAATTAGCAGTGGGATAGTAAACTTTTCCCTTTTACTAATGAGTTCAGTTCATACTAGTGGTTCAAAGCCATTTGTTAAATTGTGGTTCAGTAATCTTTAATGATAGAATAGCCATGTTCTCACTCATAACAGACAACTGCCCATTTCACAGCCTTATAGGAGCTGAAATAATTGTGAAACTCCTGCCCTGGGAACAGACACAGGCCCTTAGATATAAGCAACTCTTTCCCTCTTTCCAACACCTCTCTGGACCATGCAGGGCCTGTGTCCTGTACCACCGCACACCATGGTCTCATCTCTCCAACATCCCTCAGATGTTGTGAGGAGAAGGAAGTGATGCAGGAAGCCTGCAGTGAAACACTTCAGTCAGGATGAGAAACAGCAGGCAAAAAGTGAACTCCAGAGAACATATCTTCAGCCTTTAAAGTGTTGGTTTTCTATTTCACTGTCCCTCTGTCACCTTCTCAGCTGTCCTTCATAAACATTTCACTGCTCTCATTCTTTCCTTCTCTCTGCATCTATTGTATATTACCTTGGTAATTTTTTGCTTGTTCTTTGAACCTCAAAGTTCTGGTATGACTTTTGGTACAATTATATTAACCAACAATGGGCTGATATTCCACCACAGAGACACTTGTCCACACACTAGAGGTTTGTTTCTGTAGTAAGGTTCTATACTAACACACACATAAGGTTTGTCTAACACAAGTGGCACCTTTACAAGGGTGATTTGATCAAACTGAAAACAATACTGAAAATTTAAAAATGGCTCCTTCACATGCTTTTCATGTCAGAAACTATGTATCTGCATCACCAGTCTCATTGACATGTAGCATTTCTCATTTCTGCATTTCAATATTTTTCTATATAACAACATTCTGTCTTCTCACTTGCTATAATTTTTAGTGTGAACAAAGTTTACAAGTACAAACATCCGAAATCTAACAAAAACAACAACAGCAATAACAACAACAACCAACTTTTCAAAGTTCCTGAACATCTGCTTTCTTGGATTTGAGGGAGGATTGCTATGAACTTACGGAGATCACCCTTAATCACCCTTAAAGATGTGCTGACTTCATACACAAAGAAAGGCATCTGAGGTGATGACAAGTCCAGAGAAGCTTTTCCTGAAAAGTAGCATTTGATAGGTAGTAAGTGGAGTGGAACAAGTAATTTTCAACAAGTAATTTATTTTTTTAATTCACTCTTCTTTCTTGACCAAAGTGCTATCTGCAAGCAATTTGAAGTATGCTTCTGCCTCAGTTCTAAGGGAGTCTAGTAGCATAGCTAAATGTTAAATAGTCTGTTGAGCAAAATACTGAGGCCTGTGAGAGGAAATATATGCCAAGGGATGAATATGCCAAAAACTTTTTGATGTCAGATATAACAAGGTCATTTTCATTCTGCATACTAATTACATATGGAATGCAAATCAGAGAGCACAGTGTTTTTATTTCTTCCCTTTGTCCTCTATTTTGACTTGTGAGAACATTCTTCGTTACATTTCACTCTCTGGCCAGAGGATACCAGCGCAAGCTCTTGAGAGCATTTTGTTCTGTTTGTGCTTCACCAAGATATTACTTTTGGCAGGATTTTTATTTCTTTTCTCTTCTTTCTTTGTTTTCTATCCCCATGCAGGGTCTCCTTACAATTCTCTTGACTTTATATTAATTTATTTCCTCTTCCCTCTCACTGTCTTTTCTTACCCTTTCCTCTATTCCTCCTTTGTTTTGCATTTCCGCTGTTGTTTTGAATTCTGACTCTTTGCCATGAAAAATAACTTCATAGAATTATATCCTGAGTTGCAAGGGACCCACAAGGATCACAGAGTCCAACTCCTGGCCCTGCACAGGACACCCCAAGAGTCACACTATGAGCTTGAGAGCATGTCCAAACACTTCTTGAACTTCTTGAACAAGCTTCATGCTGTGACCACTTCCCTGGGGAGCATGTTCCAGTACCCAACCACCCTCTAGGTGAAGAACGTTTTTCTAATATATAATCTAATCTTTGTGTTCCTCACTTATTTATTTTCTTTTCTTCTGTTAGGAGAAGCTGTGAAATTCCTTTGTGGACCCCTTAACAATGTTCTTAGTATACCAGTGGTTAGGAGTTTTTTAATGTTTGTCTTACATCTTACAAAAGAATAAGTGTTTTTCTCTCTGCTCTCCAAAAATGCTTCACAATTCCAGAATCTCCAAGCCATCCTACCTTGTTAGAGCCCCTTTTTGGTGCTTTCATTGATACACTCCATTCTTTTTCTCTTCTTAACACGTCTTTTCCATTCTTCTTGTTCAGCTGTTTAACCTTCGTATGTGGAGTTTGGGTCTTGACACTTTTCTGAGAAAATAGAAAGCATCATAGGCCAGATATCATGGAGATGGCAGAGGAAAGAGCTGTATGGTGAACAGAAGCTATTCCATGAAGCTTGCAGGATTAAGGACCCAGTATAAGATTGCAGTTCAGTATTTTTTCATTATAGAGTGTATGGGTAATGTCATCTGGACCACTGCATTCTCTACAAAATGCATTAACATGTCAGCAGGTTGCAGTTTTCCATGCTATAACTCTTACTAAGACTCTATATTTGTAATGAGATGCTGTTTTTTGCCCTTTTTGCATCCTGTGGTAAGGCAGTTCCAGTGGCTGACTTCAATGTGGATATTTCATGGATAGTATAAAGGTTGTTCTAGTGATATGGTTTCATTTGATAATTTATGGAATCACTTGGACTATAGCTCAGGGTAATTAAAATGTTACCTGGAAACATATAGTAGTTGCATATAGTATAATGTACTTGATAAAACTTCTGTCTGCAAGATTCTAAATATGTTATTAAACTTTTTGCCCTTGTTTGGATGAATTGAAGGGAAATGAAACAAAATAATTTGTAATTTGTCAATTATTTTGGTTTAGTATGTTCCACACAGTCTCCTTTTGGTAGGCTATGAAGTGTTATCAAAATCCCAAAATACCGTGGTATCCCAGAGAAGATCTTGGCAAAGAATGGGAAGATCCCTTTGAGAGTTATTAAGACAAGCTCAGAGGTCTATGGAAGTCCTTAAAATAAAGTCTTCCTGAAGCAGCCTGTACTAATTCAAGTTACCTAAGGATGCACAGTATATTTAAAACAACTTGAATTTGGGTTTTCCTTAATTACCAGTGATAGAAATTTAACAAATGGTAAATGGCATAACTGTGTTATGGTAGAAAAGTTTCTCCAGAAAAAAGAAAAAAAGTATTTAAAACTTATGCTGAATGTAAAAGCAGAATTTCAGAATCACAAGAAATTTCATAGAGCAATGAAATCTTCACTTAGTTCTATCAGACAATAAATATCACTAAACATTTATTGTTTGGAGGGAATTGTTTCTTTTAACTTGCTTTGGGTTTTTTCCGTTTTCATTCAGTTGATTCTTGATTTTGTGAGTACATGGTTTTGTGTAGCATCCGAGAGGACTTGTTGAAAGCTCATTTCTGGTGGAGGTACAGCCTTTGATATTTATGCAATGCAATTAAGTGCAGGATGGAGCTCTGAGATAGGGTGCATCAGATTTCTAGGACTCAGAGATGTCAGGTAAGGTGAAGCGTAATCAGTTTTGCATCTACTACTGCAGGGCAATCTATGTCAGCACCTCTGATATGCAGGGATGTGATCCTCAAAAATGTATTTTGTCTAACAGTCCCTTTCATGTACTTTCACTGATCTGGTCACTCAAATAGCAGCAGATATTTAATAAAGATGCTTGTAATTCAAGGTAATAATATTGTAGTCATTTTAAGGAAGGTACATTTGGTGAGCAGTAGTTTCACAGTGCTCAAGTCTAGGAGGTGTTCTGTATATTTATTTAAATATTTAACACTTCTAAACAAAGTAAAACCATACAGAATAAAACCATCACCTGAATTTGACCATAAAATACTCTAAATGTTACTGTATGTTTTTTAAAAAAACTTATTTTCTTTATATCTAAAACAAATTAACTATATCTAAAACAATAAAGTAACTAGAAATAGGTATATAGAATTGAAATTAAGTGTTTTGATTCTTTACAAACCTTGAGATTGGTTTTTATTGGTTGCTTTTAGATGAGACAGAGCAACTTTACTTAGAAGCATAGGTTAAAAACAATTCAGCTTTGATGAAAAGACTGATCCCTGTCAAATTTAAAAAATTCTATATATCTGACAAACAATTGAAACATTTGAAGCCTAGCAAACCATGACAATCTTTTGAGAATGATCTTAGCCAAGTATGTGCCAATTTTGCAACTATTTTAATTAAATATTTTAATGAATTATTTTAGTACAATTTTAAATTTACCAAGGTTTTTAATCTGTAAAGTGAATATTTGCTAATAGTAAATACTTTGCAGATCTGACACAAGTAAGGGGAGAAGAGAGTTCAGGATATAGTTGTAGTAAACATGCAGTAAAGCCTGGCTTTTTTGTTTGATGTATTATAGCTTCTCCCTTAAATATTGGAATAAATTACACATATTGTAGAGCTATGGCATATGTTGCTTTTGAAAGAAAGACATTTTCACTTATTCAGTGAATTGAGGCCTCATGTTACTCCCTGCAGACCATGTCATACCCCCTTCCAACCTCTCTGGACCAATGACTTATCCAAAACAAACATCTGCTTTTCCATTCAGTGCAATTATTCACTGTGCTACTGGGGGCAGATGGTTGTTAATCGGCAGATCATTAATGTGGCAGGCTACTCTCTCTTTCTAGCCTTTAGAAAGGTCACAAGGTGTTAAGTTCCCTTGCTCCAGGCTGGCAAGATGCATTTCTTCTCAGCTGGATTTTTGATGTATAACTGCAATTGAATTACTTGATACAGTTGTGGAGTATCCTTTAATTAAACCTTTTTTTCCTTAAAAAAATTACATATCATTTATACAGAGTAAGAATGATGCCACCAAGAGATGGTTAGTGTCAATTACACTGTAGCTGTCAGAAAGTTTGAATGCTGAAATCTGGAGAGTGTGAATCCTAATCAGATGGGATGATGAGCAGTGAGGATGCTCAGCTGCTACTCTAACAGTCTCCAGCTATATGTGTCAATTTTCTGCAGAATTTAATTTATCCCTAATGATGAAGAAATCTCTCTATTCACACAGTCCTGTCAAGTCAAACTTTGGAGAATCTAAATGAAGCAGACGAGAGCTTCAGGGGGAAGTTGCAAACTGACATGCTGAAGAGATTTCACTTTCTTTTCCATTCACACAGGGTATATTGAGGAAGCCTGTATCATTCCATGTCCCTCAGACTGCAAGCTCAGTGAGTGGTCCAACTGGTCTCGCTGTAGTAAGTCCTGTGGCAGTGGGGTAAAGGTTCGGTCTAAATGGCTTCGTGAAAAACCCTACAATGGTGGAAGACCCTGTCCAAAGCTAGATCATGTCAATCAGGTAATTTGATTTATATTTATATTACTGATACAGCTTTTTCCATACCTCAACCCTTTTATCTGTATTTTTTGTTGTAGAAAAATGTTATAACATAAGGAGCAGATGGAGGTAGAAGGAGTATGTGTTGGTTTAGAGTTCCTCAGGCAGTAAAGGATCTGTCTTAGTTACTTCCTCATCTGCAAGAATTTTGCATATTTTGTGAACTGCAGGCTGGAGACAATAGAACATGCTTACATGCAGATTTTGAAGACTGTGTTTCCAAAGATCTTACCTGAAGGGATTCTTCAAGAAAGACTGAAAGAAACTTTGTACAGTCATGTAGTGACAGGACAAGGGGGAGTGGCTTCAAACTGAGAGTAGATTTAATTATAAATTAGGAAGAAATTCTTCTCTCAGAGAGTGGTGAGGCACTGGAATGAGTTATGCAGAGAAGTTGTGAATGCCTCATCCCTGGGAATGTTCCAGGCCTGGTTGGATGGGGCTCTGAACAAACTGGTCCAGTGGAAGGTCCCTGCCCATGGTAGGGGGCTTGGAACCTGGTGATCTTTAATGTCCCTTCTAATCTTCTAATATGCGACAGGGGGTAAAATGTCTCATTACTGTTGCTCAAACTGGCAAGATTTTTAGTGTCACTCTCTGACCATCTTAGATCAGAAAACAAAACTCTCAGACAGACACACAGTATCATCCCAGTGTCCCTTAGTGGGTTCTCCTCAAGCTGGAGATCGACCTTCGTGGGTACGCTTGCCCTGGCAGTGCAGTTCCAGTCACAAATGCACTTCTGAAGTCAGTCTCCCCGTTGTCCCACAAACTGCACTTGATATTGCAGTATGGAGCACTCTGACCATACAGTCTGGATCCTCTTCCAGTGAAACTAAACCATAAAATGTGATCCAAGAGCACTCTGGGAGTGCTGGAATGCTTGGATAGCTAATACACATTTAGTCTTTGGGACCAAGTTTAGCACTAGCCCAAGTTAAATCCCTGAAGTTTCTTTCCTTGGAGAGTTTTAGAAAGGAAAAATATTCTTTGTCAATTAACTTATGCTCTTCAAAGTTGATTTATATTCATATTACTGTTGAATTTAATTTAGTCTGCAGAGGCATATTAAACAACCACATGGTCTTTTCTGTAAATACTCAAAGATTTTTAGAAAATATGCTCTCAATTTACATTTGAATAAAAATGCATGTACTTAATATTATCCTATTGACATTTTGCTAGAACAAAATGAAATGGCTTGTTGATCTAATTTTCTCCTTTAGGAGATGTAATTAGTTCTAATTTAGAAAATCATAAGTGTTAAACCACAGCTAATAAACCAAGTTTGTGATCTCCTTTAACAAAATACGGACTAGAATGAGGGTTACTGGATTTGGGTCAGCATGTAAATATGCTTTAAATTAGGAGGAACATGTTTCAATAGGAGCAAATTATAGTCTACACAGAAGTATTTTTCCTTCTTTAATATTCATGTAGTACATAATAGGCTTGTATTTTTCTCCATCAAAGGTGATTTTGCTGGAGGGCTGTTCACCACTTTTATGCAACACTATTGCCCTCTGCCGGTACTTTGGCTCATTTGACAAACAATAGTTGTTTCAAAGTGTAATTATTGTAAAAATAAATTTGAAATACAGTACTTTCACGAGAAGGACGTTCTACAGATAATACAAGGACGTTGAAGAATATAGAGGTTGTATTTTTCATTTTTAAATACATTCCCTTTCAATTCAGAAACATGCAGAGAAATACCCAGCTATTCCAATTTTGAATTAGTTATTCAAACTAAAAATGATCCACCATTCAGCTGGAAAAGAACTGACTTTTCAGAGTCATCATTCAACAATCATTCAATATAGTTTGTTTTATAGTGGTTAAGATTGGATCTTTGGTGCCCACAAGTACAGGTACTATGATTTACAGAACTATGCTGTATGATGCCATCTAGGAACTGTGAACCTGGGGAAAGATTCAAACATGTTGTCTAGCCCAGGGAATGGGAGATGGGAGGGAGAATGCTGGCAGTCTGCTAGGATGTACATAAAGGGCTGTTGCAGAGGAGGAAATAATCCATTTTCCATGGCCATCATGGATAGGATAAAAAGCGGTGGGCTTACACTGCTGCAAGCAGATTTGGGTTAAGCCTTTGGAAAACTTTCTAATAGTAAGGCCAGGGAAACACTGAAATCAAGTGCTCAAGACCTTGTTAAGGAGTCATTCAATGTCTGTCAGGGCTGACGTGTGCCTGTCATTTGAGGAAGGATGGAGCACAGTGAAAGCTGGATGTGTCACTCAATGTCTTTCCTCCTGGGCTGTGCATGCCAGGGTGGCTCCCAAACCACACTCCAACTGAAAAAAGCTTGCTCAGTACTCACTTCAGTAGGCTAAAAGACATCATAATTACAGTAATAATAGAGTCAGGTTTGATATAAAATCATGTCAATGGCCATCAGATGGTTTCAAATGAAGGGACTAATCTGAGATTATTAGAGAAATTAAGGATGTCTATCTTTTCATTGATTATAAGCATTTTTTTCTGCCTTATCAGGAGCTGGATGGGTATGCAATTATACCACCCAACTGCTGTGGCCTGCAGTCACAGCTAAAAAAATGCCAGTAAGGTCAGGAGAACACCACCCACATGTGCAATGCAATATAAAGTCCTCCTCTGGCTTTCTGTCAAGATATCCAAATTTTATGTTACTGTAAAAGCTGTTGCATGTGTGGGGTTTATGTATTTCTTCTTATGCTAACCAGGGTCAGACATACAGACATTTCCTTGAATTAAGGCTTTCCTATTCTCATTTTGGAAATTCTGGAAAAGAATTCTAATGAAAAAAATTTCAACAGAGTCCAGTACCTTCCTTAACATGCATTTTCACCACACACTTTTATGCCTTTTATTGTTTATGTAGTTCAGAGAAGGCCCAAGTATGCTGATTATGCTGGTGGTCTTGTGCATGGGCTGATCAGCTGCATAGTGATATGATATCAGACTCTACACATTTAGTGTTCAAGGCATTCTGTTTTCTGTGGTATTTTGTTGCAGGTTAACTATCAAACCATCAGTCTTCTTTTTCTACGCAGGAAGTGTTGCTGAAAATAAATCAAGAACTTAAGACAAGTCTTAGATTGTCCAGCAGTTTTAGTTGTGCTGACTTTATATCTAGAATGATATATCAAATTAGCTGGTATAATGTCAAGACAATGAGCTTTAAGTAATTTATGCATAATTAAGACATTCCATGAAGGACTTAGGAACTTTGGAAGGATGAGAATTGACAGTCCCATTTATTTCTTTGAATCTTAGTGCTGTCAGAATAATTTCAATTGATAGAGCAGTCCAGTGTCCTCCAAAAACACGGAGGATTTTCTCTTATCTGAGACTGGATTCCCTATTGTGTAGAGGTCTGATGCTCAATATAGGTAAAAAGGGAACAGTTCAACTATCTAACCAAGACACTAGGTAATATACAGTTTCTTCCTACCAGTTGTGATTTATAAAATTTATTTTCTTCCAAGGGCAAACTTTTTGCAAATTACCTTATGTCAGCAAAGGAGATCCAAGAGAAAAAATTAATACCTTTTACTTTGCAGAAGTAACAGAATGTTGTCTATAATAAAAGCTAAATTGATGCCATTTAAATACCTATGCTTCACTCTAATAATTCTAACTTTTTCTCTTTGCTTTTTTCCTTTCATTTGGGTTCATGAAAATACTTTCTTCAGGCACAGGTAAGTGTTTATAAAATAGAGATTTAAGCTCAACATGTGCTTCTTTCTCAACATGTGCTGTCTGTCCCTTTTTTGTAAATTATGTTTGAGTCAGTACATGGAACAATGTAAAAATTGCTATATGAGATGCCATTTAAAAATTTGTATTAAAATCTTAACATAATACTAATGCTGGTACACAAATATATGAGAGTGATTTTAAGCATACACAATGAATAAATAAAGTGAATCGATATATATTGGTATAATTTCTCTTGAGGTCACCTCTCCTTAGCAATACAAAACCCCCACAACAAATAACTGGGATAATAATATAATAGTAGTGGGATGGAATCGTAGAGAAGAGATGTGAAGGACAGAGCTAAAGTGCTAGCAGAGTTTTAACAGCATTTTTAAAAAAGTTGTACTCACGAGCTAGCCTAGTTACAGACTTTATGTTAGTTCTGTTGATGTTTTTGGTGGAAATGGCACAACATGGGCTTAGTGGCAGAGAAAACCAGAAGATCCATCATTCAATAGCTTCTGTCTTTTTGTTATTTGAGTCGTTTTCTAGCAATTATTTAATCTGTATTATTACTATAGTGTCTAAATCATCAAGTTTGTATTTTTTATTCTTCACAAAATGAGCATTAATGCTTTTTCTGTATGATCACTTTTGCATGTTTATCTTACTTGTGTGCACCAAAACTGACACTGAATGTGGATTCCAGGTGTATGAGGTAGTCCCCTGCCACAGTGACTGCAGCCAGTACATATGGGTTACTGAGCCCTGGAGTGTCTGCAAGGTGACCAACGTGGACTTAAAAGAGAATTGTGGAGAAGGTGTTCAAACAAGGAAAGTCAGGTAAAACAATATTGCTCCTGCTTCACTTGAAAGGACCTTCACTTTCAGTTTTGGCTGTATTTAATTTAATGCAATTCTGGACTCTGTTGAGTCCAGACCTGGACCCTGACTGATATAAATCAGAATAGATTCAGAGAGTGCAATACGACTCTGTCTACTTGTTATGGATATGGACCTTGATTCCTAATTTAATCTATTGGTAATTAAAAGGCTTCTGTGTAAATTAAGGATTAAAACTAAGAATATAATTTTTAAAAAGTTTTAATAGTCCTGGATTTAAAGTTATCAGCTGAAGTATGCACAAAAAATGTCTAAACCATAGATGATTTGTGTTATTCTGGTTTAGACGTAAGCTAATGTCAAGGAAATCACCTGCCCAGGGGCTCTCAGCAAATGACTGATAGGGACTGTCTAAATTATGTGCATGCCTTTATATTGCTGTCATCTGTGAAAACAAGGATTGTTTTTGTCTCTTCAGCTTTTCTTGGATATTCATAGATCAATACTTATTTCATTTATGTGCTGACAAAATGTTAAAATGCCTCAGAACACTGTAGAACACATACCACACGAAACCCATGGCAAATAAAGTTAATGTGCAGCTCTTTTTTCCAGGTGCATGCTAAACACAGTGGATGGTCCTTCTGACACAGTAGAAGACTATCTGTGTGATCCTGAAGAGATGCCACTTGGTGCTAGGAAATGCACATTGCCATGTCCTGAGGACTGTGTTATGTCTGAATGGGGATCGTGGTCTCAGTGTTCTTTGGTAAGAAGTATATTGAAGTGCCACATTTATAGTTTTGGGAGGGTACTTTAAAAGTGTATGTATGATGTGTTTTGCAAAGATGCTGAACTGATTACACCTGTAAATACATATATATATAGTGTCATCTTTAGGGCTGTTTTTGTTGGCTGCAAATAAAGTGTGACATTATTTTCCATTAAGCTAAATTCCTCCAGAACACAGACTAAAATGTGCCCAGTGGTCACTCTTCCCAGTGTGGGATGCCTTCTGTGTGGTGGAGTAGCTTTGGCAGTGGCTTGTGAGTCTGTCTTGGAGCCTAGATCTGAGCCTCTGCATAGGAGCACAGTCACTGAACTAAAAATGTCACTATCCTGGTACGAGTGACGAAATCTGCAGATCAAGACTAAGCATAGAAAAGTAATTTTGTGTCTCCTCTCCCCTTCCTTCCTGACAGCAATTTCAAAAAGAAATGTCAAAAAAACCCAAAACAAAAACCAAATGTGTTTCAGGACCTCTCAGAGGCTTTGGTGCCCTACATTATAGCATTTGCAAAGTGAGGATCTCAATATCCTGTTTATGAGTGAAATAGTTCCAAAGTTCTAATAGTGAAATATGCACTAGTTAGGAAAATAGAGTGGTGTTACTAGGTTAAAGGAAAAAGAAAAGGGTTTCTCTTATACATTAGCAGGAACCTGTTATTTTACACTTGTGTTTTGTGAAGAGATTATTTAAAAGGTTGTTGTAATGCTGCATAAAGAGGTACCAGGGTGCCAAAATATTTAAGCTGTTTCCAATCTTACTTTCAAGCCATGCAATGGAAGTAGCGTCCGTGAAAGGTCAGCTGAATGCCTGAGACAACCAGATGATGGAAAGCCGTGTCCTGCTGCCACCGAGGCAGAAGCCTGCACTTTGAACAAGAACTGCTACCACTATGACTACAATGTGACAGGTATTTGTGTTCTTATGCTCTAGTGACAGCCTGAGACCACATCTTACAGCTCATTTCTATTCACCTTACAGGATGGATTTTTCTGTTTTCTCTTCTTACCTAGATGCAGCTGATTGTACTTGTACTGAAAATTGATTCATGCTGATTCAGATAAAATATTAAATTGAGAATTTGCCTGTGAAATGTGCACGCTGTAACTCCAGGAAAAGTATTTCTCATATCATTTTGTGATTTACTCAAAATCCATACAGACAAAACCAAATATGAACTTTTCAGGAAGATACCGTGACATTGACTATTTGCAGTAAAGATCACCGTTTCCAAAAATGTGTAGCAGCTGGGCTCCCTGAGCCTTTGCATGTGTAAAAGTTGCTTGTGAGGGTTATTTTAGGCCATGAGAATTAGGTGGGGGACTGGATCATTATGAATTCTATCTGAAAGTCTGCAATGCTAATGAGCTCCTCCTTTGCAGACTGGAGCACGTGTCAGCTCAGCGAGAAGGCTGTCTGCGGCAGTGGCGTCAAAACGCGGATGCTCGATTGTGTTCGCAGCGATGGCAAATCGGTTGACCTGAAATACTGTGAAGAGGTGAGTGGGTACCTGTGAGAAAGCTCCCTTCTAATGGTGCTAATTAATACTGAGCCAACTGAGCTGTATGGCATCTTCACCAGATGTTTTGCAACACTATTCATGGATTGTTAAGTACCTCTGAAATGAACCGAGCCATCAACTGATTTTTATGCTATTTCCTTTGCTTACTTTTAAGTGCTTTTGTGAACATATGCTAATTATTATGTCCTGAAGGAAATGACTTAGAAACAATAATTAATAAAGTAGAATAAAGGTAATAAATCTCAATCAGAATACTAATCATAATTCTAATTTGATACAACTTCTGCATGGAGTCTTGGACACCTGCCAGTATCAATCATTTACTCAATGTGTTGAAAAATATTTCTCACGTGTCATTCTGCAGCTGGGCTGAATGCTAACTTCTTGTATCCAGCTGTGTGATGCAAAAAATACCAAAGCTAGTGTGAAAAAATGTGCAGCATGAATGTAATATTAAGTAGGAGCCTATATGGAGAACTAGCTAGCAGACAGGAGCCCTTGAGTTTTGAAAGAGCCATTTTGCCAATGTTCAAACTAACCTCCAATTTGACAGCACTGGTTTCCTGACATTTTGTGTGTTGGCCCCAATGCTTTCAATTGCATGGAGACTGTGGTATGAAAAAGACTGTGAAGACAACACCAGTACTACTTTAAGGGCAATCCTACAAGCATTTCTGATGGAAAGTAGCTGCACTTGTTTCAGCTGCCATTCCCCCACCATCATGACATCAGAAATAAAACTACTGGCAATGGGGGATAAAGGGGGAAAGGCCCCCATAGCAGTTTTGGCACCAACAGCTTTTCTGCAGAGCCCTTCTGGCTACTAGCTGCTCTCAGGATGTGCTCATAAAAAAGAGTCTCGTCAGAAGTGGAGGGAGTCAGGAAACTCATCATTTACTTTGGAATATAATTTTGTAATGTTGCATCTGACCTACTTAAACTTCTCCAATCTCCTCCGACATCCTGGATTCCTGAATCAATAAGTTCTTATCAAAGGCAGAGAGTTTCAGCTGAGACTTCCTTCTGTCCCATGTTCCTCCTTCCCTTGTAGTTCTTGTGTTTCTATTCAAATCTAATAATTTCACAGAATCATAAAATTGTGCCCATTGGAAGTGTTCTTAAACATCAGCACCTTAAAAATCAAAGCCCCTTCTGTGGGCAGGGTCACCTTTCACTATAGCAGGTTGCTGAAAGCCCCCTCCAACCTGGCCTTGTGAACACTTCCAGGAATGGGACAGCCACAAAAACTTGTGTCTCAAGAAAAAACTCAGGGTATAACTACCTACCAGCAAGTTGCTGTGAAGTTAATAAGGCAATGCATTAATGCTTTTTATGTTTTAATATGTTAGAAAGCAATGTCCGTCATTTCTGTCTTTTCTAAGAGATTGTAATAGTGATTAATTAATACCAAGACATGGTGTAAAATACCCATCCAAATAAATATTTCAACAGAAAAAATATGATTTATTTGATTTTATGGGAAAATATTTTTTTCTGCTATAAAACCAAGAAATTATTCCTGTTAAGCACATTTAGAAGTGATTGCATTTTACACTGAAATCTGATTTCAGAAAACCTCTAGAGTTTTCCTGCATTTAAGAAATGAAAGTTTATTATTCAGAGAAATAATGAGGGCAAGAATATAATCTCTCAAGAGCTACTTGCTGTAAATGACTGGCCAACAGACATCACTGCAGTGGTGTCCTGGATTTATCAACAGCCACTGTGCTGCATTCTTATTTGCCCTTTTGATTCGCTAGATCATACAGAGATACATCTTGTAGAAAGCTCTGATCCACTCCCTAGTCACACGGTTAAGACTATTTGTTGAATTATGGATGTGTAAGCAGTGGTCCAACAAGGTCAAAGGCTGATCCAATAACTGAGGAGTAAAACCTGTTAACCTGATTAAGAGGAAAGCCAAGCTGTTCAGATCTTAACAGACCCTTCACTGTAAAGATGTGAAAGCCAACTCTGTGACCTTTCGGGTCATGAGAGGAGAGTATTCAAGAAATTATCAAACTGTGAATACATACTATACACTTCTTGCTAATAATCCTTCTGAGTGGGGGGTTCCGCTGTGTTTTTGCATTATAAGGGCAGTGCAGAAATATTAAGTGAAGTTCAAAATAAGGTGCATGTGGTTGGAAAAGTTGATGAGTAGAAGAAATATGAAGTAATTTTGTAATGACCTAGAAAATGATTTTTTTCTGGGCTATCATAAGGCTTTGTACTACAAGTATGAATAAAGATTTGCTTACTTTATGTGTAGGTACATTTATTAAATTATGTTTCTTATTATTATATGCAAAGAAGAGAGTTCATAATAGATAAACCTACACTGGTCCCTAGGACATTAAGACACATTATTGCAATGAGTTTCTATGTAATATATGGTTCAAGAAAGTATTAACGCCATATATAAAAAAACCCTTCATGCTGAATTTTGTTTATATTATTTTGTCTATATTTTGTCTATAACCATCTCCAGGTATGAGCATCAGCAGAATTAAGTACTAACATTCCATCTGAGCCCCTGTGTTCTGTTTTCCTTATGTGTCCATATGATCTTGTGTTTATTTGAGTTAATCAGCTAAAGAAGATAGCCAGTCATCCTGATTACTGCCAAGATAAAACAATTTATAGAGCTTATTTCCCAGTCCTGGTTATGTTAACGTAGTTCTCTTCAAACTCTCAAAGCATAGTAATAGTGGATTATTTGATTTCTACTTATCACAAGAACTTGACTTCTCTTTCTTTTGAAATATTTGAAAATCAAATCACCTAAAGCAAGCTGATCCTGTTAATATTCCTTTTAATAGACTTATTTTCATTCATTTGCCATTAATTAAAGATGAGAAAAGCCTAGAAAATACAGCAGTTGTGTCTGTATTAAAAAGCAGACTTTGCTGGTTTATTGGTGAATAGTCTGCTTGTCAGACTACATTATTAACCTCCAGCAGCAGGGTTTAATCTTTGGTGCCAAACATTCCTATAAATAAATACAGATACTTCTTGTGGATCACAGGATTTAAAGAGCATGCTGGTGTGGCAGCCTGCAAAATATGACATGTGTGACCAGAAGCACAGAGTGCACAGGGGTAGCTTTCAGTACTTGCTGTTGTTGAGTCAGAAACCACAGCTCATCCAGAACAAAAGCTTTAGGGTAGGGGAGATACTGAACACTTTTTCAAATATTTTCTAAGCTCTTCAAGTTGAATTGTGGTTCATCAGTTCAAGGAAGGAGAGGGACGAGAAAGGAATATGTGAATACTATTGAATTTCAAACTGTCAGCTGTTTCACAGATCTATTCAAGGAGCACTTCAGTATCTAAGACATGCAAATAGGAGGTCACTGTGGGTAATCTGGCCTTCAGCTTTCTCCTCTTCACTGTTAATATCTTTCTTGGGCTTTTCCCTCTTGAGCTGCTAAAGTCCAGCTGAGAAGACCTGTCTTGAAAGAGACCAGTCATGTTTCTATAATTGGCAGGAATCAATTCAGCAGGCTTCAAAGCCTTTGCGTAGAAGGTTTGACCCAAATGTGGACTTCAAAGAGGTTTCTCTATCTCCCTAATCATCCAAATTCCAGATTATCCAAAGGTTTCAGGTGTTGTCTGTGTGTGATAGCTCTGTAAGCAAGGCTATACTGAACCACTGAGAAAAGCAAAGAACTCATTCTTTGATGTATAAAAGCGAACAGAGGTCTAAACCCTCATTTGTCTCAATAAATGGTACTGCAAATTCAAATTTAAAATTTAAATATCTCCTCTATCAGGAGGAGATATTTTCGGTACTTGTGGTAGTTTATTTATGGAGGGCATGGTAATGTTGTGCCTAATTATTGCTCTATGCTTGTATTTAGTAGGAAATAGTGAATTTATCTCCTTTTTAAAGTCTTAAATGTTGGTTTTATATCATTAACTTTTCCAGTCATTAAAATTAATAGGTTCTGAAATGTCTAGTTTGCGCTTTTTTTTTTTAATTTTTTTTTTTACACTAGGTGGGGATTTTTTCTAGTTAAAGACATTCACAACTGCTTAGGATTCTGAAATGCCTCTATGATGATCAAGGTCTGCTGGTGAGGTCCAGTGAAGAGGACAGTCCTTTGTGCTGGAAAGTTGTACATCTGTTCATATTGGCAGGACTGATTTTCTTTCACACTTTAGATCATACACCTTATAACTCACCTACCCTTTTAAATCAGCTGTGCAGGATGCAGGCATTATTATGCTAATATTCTTGCTATCAGTTGTATTTCATCTTGCATCATATATTCTCATGTGTGTTAGTGAGAATATCTGTTTCCTTGCATGGATGGGGAAAATCTGGAGCATGTGAGTTTATAAGAACATAGAAATGGCTGTCCAGGATCAGACCAAAGGACCATGTAGTTGTTGTGCCATGTCCTGAGCATGATTATAGAACTCTTCCTTCCCTGGGGCGGGGCGTTAGGCTGAATCATACCTGGGGAAAAACTGAGAACAGAATATATTTTTGGGAAAACTTGAGTCTTGAGATTAATTTCTCTGTCCCTTTCTCTCAGACTCCTTCATCAGCTGGAGCTTTTACTTTATGGATGTTAGAGGATTCTGTTTTTTTGCAAAGTGTTTCAGAAAAAATGCAAAGATGTGGGGTTTTTTAGACAAATCATTGTCAGTGTCATGTCAATATCTTTGTATGGATAGGATGATGAATGGAATGGAATGGAATGGAATGGAATGGAATGGAATGGAATAGAATAGAATAGAATAGAATAGAATAGAATAGAATAGAATAGAATAGAATAGAATAGAATAGAATAGAATAGAATAGAATAGAATAATCATGCACTTATACAGCACATTAGGAAGAAAACAAGAGAGACATAAGCAGATGCCCTAGGAAGAGTAAGAAGCACAGACATACAAGAGTTTTCACAGCTTCCACCTGTTTTCAGCTCTTGAACTGCATTTGCCTGATGGGGTTTGTGTGTGTTTAAACCTTCAGATTTCTCTTCCATTAACTTGTTCAGTCTCTCTTGAGCTCCTGTTAACTTTTAGCATCTGCATCTTCTGAATATCCAATACATGTTCATCCTCCTCCTTTTGCTAGTTTTGAACTTGGCTTCTGGTATCACTTTTTAATAGCTTCAATTCACATATTAATAGCTGTTCAGTATTTTTGCATCTCTCTTTTAAAGTACTTCATTAATTATTTTGGCCTTCACCTATTGAAAAAAGTAATACTGTAGAGATGAAGCCCTCCCTTTATAGGTTCCAGTTTAGAAAATGATTGATGAAAATGGGATTTATGCATGTATATAAAGATCAGTATATGCATTAGGACTGTCTTGAAGTGAGAATTTTCAATATCCTAGTTACTTTACTTTTTATCTTGCACTGATGATACAGGCCTGGAGTTTTGTGCTGACCAATTAACATTTTTTTTCAGCTTGGTTTGGAAAAGACATGGCAAATGAATATGTCCTGTGTGGTGGAATGTCCTGTGAACTGTCAGCTCTCTGACTGGTCCACTTGGTCTGAGTGCTCTCAAACATGTGGCCTTACAGGTCAGTACATACCTTTGGCATATTTTAAAGACTCAAGTTCTCTTTTTTTCCTTTAATAAAAGTAATAATACCTCTCTTTGCAGAACTAAAAATTGTAGCTAGATAGGGAGAGTTACAGGCATGTAAATCAGCCTTTTTAATGAAAATAATATGCTTGAGTGAGACTGTGCTCACTGAATATAATGGGAAATAGGTCCAAATATTTTCTGATTCTGGGAAATAGAGTGAGATATGATGAAACATATATTGAGACAAAAGTAAGAAAGTAAACACTGATTTGAATATTTATTTTTCAGCTGGTGAGGAGAGGGAGAAGAGGGAGGGATTTTCTCCCAAGTTTCATTATTAGTGGTGAGATTAGGCAAATAAAATTGCTCCAAAAACAAATTGGAACTGGTCTTTTTCAATAAGTTATAGCCATGCAATAAATCCGGTGACCACAAATCTTAACTGCTTTTGTGCACCCACGCAAATATCCATCTAGCTGAGGAAAAATTTTGTGTGTAAGAAGTCTGCTCTTTGCTGTTCTTTGGAGTTTTCTCTCCAGTACTTTTCAAGAAAATCTTTTTTTCTCCTGTAACATCTCAGTTGGAGCAGCTGTGAATTCAAGAGTGATGAGGCTCCATTTGGCAAACATCTTTCTAGCTGTCTGCAGTGAGCACAGCTGTCTGGGAGATTGATACTGTTCTGCTTATGCATGGTGGCTTGTGTAGCTTGCTCTCAGCAAAAGATTCATGTTATTATCATTAGAGTACTCAATTGCAAATGCATGAGATTGAAATGTGGAATTAAAGATTAATTCTTTTGGCTGGCTAACATCAGGTGTTATATAGGTAAATCTGTATAATTCCTCAGTTTAATATAAGCCTCACTATACAAATTTAAATAAATACATATTTTTTCAGACTTGTCTCTTATATTTATCTATAAATATATTAAAAAACCACAGCTGTGTTGATTTTGTGGAAACCTTTGTGATGTGACAACTCCAGACCACCCATTTGACCACTCCTGACACAGAAGGAAATTTTCAGTTATATCACATGAACTCTCTCTAATGAAGCATAGTAGTCTAATGTCCACAGCAAGATGAAAGGAGAAAGAATTGCTAAAAGGATAAAAATGTGTTCCTCTTTCAGTTTATATAAGTATTTGAAATAAGACCTCTATCTCAGTGAAGCTGGGTAGCATAGTTCAAGAGGAGATAATTGTTGGAGAAGCCTATTGTATTTTAATTTTCTTTGGGCCTGAGTGAAGAATCCTCCATCTTCTGCAAAATCTGCATGTAATGTTTTCCACACAGACAGTGACAGAAAGTTGCAAGCGCTTGTTTGCTGGAATCAGACAATTATGGGACACGTTTCTGTGTTAACTTAGGGAAGAACACAGCATGCTGGCCTCTTCTAGCAGCAAGTTCCAGATGAGGAGCAGGAGTCTCCACTGAAATGGGCAAACATGTTGTTATGTTCATAAAGAATATTTTTCTTCAGGCTTCTGAACTAGTAAATTACTACTTTTGTTTGCTGTTACAGGAACAATCCTAATCAGACATCCTCCTGCACTTCTTACACTACAAACAAATGACAGAATATAAAGTGTCTGACTTGGAAAATATGAATTCACATAACAGACAAGAGCCAACAGATCAGCTTTACAGTCCACTTGATCAAATCTGGAAAAAATTGCTTTATTCAAATACAACATTTTTCAGCAAAATAGAACCATCTTGATGAATAAATCAATCTAACCACTTTGCTGTTAATTATACTGCTGGTTTTTGTTACAGGAAAAATGATCAGAAGGAGGACCATAAATCAGCCATTTCAGGGTGATGGGAGGCCTTGTCCTTCTCAGATGGAGCAATTCAAACCCTGTCCAGTAAAACCTTGTTACCGATGGCAATATGGTCAATGGTCTGCCTGCAAAGTAGAGGTAAAAGCCATATGGGTCTTTGAAGTTATGAAACATGTGGATCCAGGCATATTTGTGATATGCCTGGATCCCTCCTTATCAACTGTAAACAATTTACTTCCACCTCTCTTTTACAAAAACTAAAGTTTGCTTTTTTCCTTAGGTTTCGTATTTATCAATGGATGCAACAGTGTCCTACAGATATTCAGAGTATAAATGTAAACTTTGGTACCTGAGCAGCATTTTTGCTAACAATTTTAATACTTCTGTTGTAAAAGAATATGAGCAGAAACATATTCACGTATTAGAAGATATCTTCACTTGACATACTACTCTGGTTGCAATTCAAAGGCATAATTAGCTCCATAATTTAAGGAAAAAGAAACAGCGACCAGAAATTTTAGGTTGGGGTTTTTTTTTTGTTTCAGAAGTAATGAACCATGTCTTCTCTTTTTTGTCTTCTTTTTCTCCTTTTTGGAATGAATAATTAGTTAAGCAAAAATAATAGGAGATAGAGTGACGTGTAACTCAGATCTAGTCTTTTGGCACTTTCTTCTGTTCAGTATCAATCAATATATGTTCTCCTTCTGTAGGATGCTCAATGTGGAGAGGGAACACGAGTGAGGAACATCTCCTGTGTAGTTTATGATGGATCCATTGAAGATGTTGGCAAAGTAGTAGATGAGGAATTCTGTGGAGAAATAGAGCCTATTATAGATGGTGATAAGAAGATAATACTTGAGGAAACCTGCACTTTCCCTTGTCCAGGTAACAAACCTGTTCAAATAAATGTTGCATTTCAAGACTGGTTTGGTGTCATTCCAGCTATTAGGAGCTAGCATTAGCCACAGGCAATTAAATCTTTTTCATCTGCTTTACTGATTGGATTCATCCATCAAATGACCAACAGAGTTACTTTCTAGGAGTGGCTTCATGACAATAAATCAATTAGAAAAATTACTCAATTTTAAATTTATAAAAAACATGATCTCTCCTGTCAGAGAGAGAGCTGTAAACCAGCTGGTGTTGGTTTACAGCTAAATATTAGTGTTAAGTGTGTAGACTATCTAACAGCTTTATTAATACTTTTACTAGTGGCTAAAAACCTGATGTGTTTTATGGGTGTCTAAGGAAGATAAAATAAGGCATCTTATTTTTTTTATAAAGGTTCTATTCCAAATGAAACTAGAGGTTTGATCTTTGAGAAAACATGAGTGCCTCTAGTTGTTTAGCTCTCTGGATGTGACGTGCACTATCATTGCCTTTGTGAACTGAATCTAAAGGAGCTGTTATGAATGATCAGGTCCAGGATGCTCATACAGAGAAGGATTAAGAGCATATAAGAGCTGTTTAATTTCCAGTAAAAACCCTCCAGTTCATTCCAAACACTTACTTGTAGAATTTGAAGTATATTGCTGTTTCTTAGTAGCCATTAATGATTAATCTTCAGAAAAGGTGATAAACTCCTTCAGTTCTAATGTAGCTATCATTTCACACCAGTGTTCTATTTTCATTCTCTTGAAACCCTCCTCCTTCCCTGAGTTTTTTTCCCAGTTAATTTCAGACTGGACTGAAGGTAAAGTTGGCTCAATAAAGAGAAATTAATAAAAAATGGAGAGATTTCCGTCACTGCTTTGTACATAGCCTTCCCATTGCATAATTTTCATGTAATTTTACTTCTTAAATAGAAACTGGAAGAATACAAAGACTCTAGTTACGTTTTCATATTAGTGAATTTTATTTAAAAAAAATATAGCTGCTTACTGATTGTTTTAAAAATTTTGCTGAGCAGGGACCTGTTTTTCAACAATCTCACATTTAGCCAGCAAGAATAAGTGCCCTGTGGGGATGTGCTAATGATACATTCCAGCTAATGTTTCCAAAAATCACTACTTGTTTTCCTATTATGTATACATCAGTTCGTCAATTATTCATTTCTTTGCATGCTTTCCTAAGGTTGGCAAATAAAATTCCTTCATTAATCAGGCATCTGGTCAACACAGTACTGATTATATCTGTCATCAGTATAATGCAAGGTAGCATGAATTTTTAATGGCTTTCTCACTGAAATAATGAGAACTAAGAGGTTTATTTATGAGTTTGTGCACAGTCTAGTCCCATTTTCAACTGCAGTTTTAACAAAATGGTTTCTTTGTGTTGTGCCTCAGATCTTCCTTAAATGTTCTTTAGCTGATCATGCTAATTAGTGTCATTAGTATAATTTTATTTTTCAGTTTTACACTCTAGAATTCTACAGGTCTATTATCCTAACATGAAATAGCAAGAACAGACATTTTAATCATGTTTTCATTTCCCTTTCTTGCAAAGAATTTTCCATCAGTTGCTTCTAGGTCTGTTTAGAGAAAGAGAATCAATAATTAATCTTTTTAATACTAGACAATATTTTCTAAGATCAAAGATGAATTGAAAAAAAAGATACGTAAATTTAGCATAAGACATACAATGCACAATCTCTTAAAATGTACAAAAATCTCGACATTGGGTAGAGCATTGCAAAGAGATTCATAATGAGGGTGATCTCATGGGAAAGCTGCAAGAAACTAAAACTGCTTTAGAACAAATAGGCCCTTGTATAATCTTTTATAATATTTTCTATGACACAGACATTCAGATAATATCAAAATGTTACATTTTCTACACTATGAGTCAAGCTTTAAAAAAAGGAATGAAAGGAACTAAAAAGAAGGAAAATTAAGAAACTGTACTTGGACTTTTTTTTAAGACATATTCAGTGCAAAAAAACCTCTTCACATACAATGATCATTCATCTTAAAAAATTGCTCTTTGACAGGGGACTGTTACTTGAGAGAGTGGTCAGAATGGAGCCTTTGCCAGCTAACCTGTGTTAATGGTGAGGATCTTGGTTTTGGAGGAATACAAGTCCGATCTAGAGCAGTGATCATTCAGGACTTAGAGAATCAACATCTCTGTCCAGAACAGGCTTTGGAAACAAGACCATGCAATGGTAAGCACCAAAATATATGTAAGGCTGGTTCCTGTAAGAAAAAAATACAGAACAACCATAATTTTGTTTACTTTCTCCATGGTATTGATTTTAGGCAAATGCAAATTTGATAAACAGAAATGCACTGAAATTGTTGTTTTCCATATATCAGCTGTAAAGAGAAAAACTTTCAAGTGGTAACTATCATGTGTTACCCCTCTAGAATTATTCTTTTTTCATAATGACATTTCTTTTTATATGGGACAAGGAGTTTCTTTATATGCTTAATAACATTAACAAAAGGAAATCTCTGAGTTTTGATTCATAACCAAATTTGGATTTCTCTCTTCCCCTTGAATTGTTAATTGCATGACAATGTCATTAAAATGACAGCCATGCTTACCACTGGTAGTAGACAAATTGTCTAAGAAAAGTAGTTTCCTGTACCGACTTACCCTTTCAGAGGCTGCATCAGAAAAAAAGAAATTTTATATTTATAATAGAGAGCTAAGGTGCAGAAGGACTTCATGATTCATCCCAGACCATACGAGATATGCACAAAAGAGCTGAGCATGAAGCCAGATACAGACCTGGCCACTTGGCCAAGCACTGGAGCACTGGCTGAAGCTCAGTGTTACCAGGAAAGGAACCTGACCCCTAAATGAATTTTGCACAACAGATGGGCCACAACCATTACGAGGTTATTGGAAACATTTCTTTTACCCGTTAACTGCATTAGGATTGCTCATAATCCTAGTTAGTGTCTAGGACACATCTGGTCTATTCTCTATGTCTGCAGTAAGTGCAGAAGACCCTGGGAACTCCACGTGTGTGGTGCAGTGCTGGATGAAGGAGAAAGGGGCTGACTTAACTGTACAAGCCAGTAATCATAGTGAGTGTGGCCACAAAATGAGTATGGTCTGCTGATGAGTGTGGCTGCTGCCCATGGTAGTCCACAACCTTGTCATCAGATTTCTTGAAATGCAAATGTTCTCTGTGCAGATGGCCAGTGCTATGAGTACAAGTGGATGGCTAGCCCATGGAAGGGATCTTCTCGGACCGTGTGGTGCCAAAGGTCAGATGGTTTAAACGTCACAGGTAACTACTTTTTTTTATATACACAAAATAAAAAAGTCTGGAAAACAGGTGGATAATGTGTTTTACCAACAAAGTGAAAAAAAAAATTAAAAAGGATCTGCTAAAAACACTTCCTGGGGTATGAATCAAAATCATCATCTTTTTGCATATTAAAGATGTGGTTTCTTTTCTAGAATCATGCAGCATGTTATGCTAAAAGTAAATATTAAATATTATCTTCTATAGTGGACCTGAAATGTTTTCCGTTGTATATGTTTGGGGTTTTTTTACCATAGGCATCTTTACACTTTTAAATGTAGGGTTTCAAATTTCAGGCTTTACAACAAATAAAATTTGTATGTATTACAGGTCATTTCAGTGCCTATACAAAGGCAGAGAAAGTTGCCGAGCTTGATAATATCATCAATATCATGATATATCTCCTTAAAGTTACAAAATATAAAATTTTAATAAATGTGCTAATATGAGTTTATTTCTTTACTCCAATGCCACAAATCTGTATCAGGATACATAATGGACTGCTCTGGGATGTCATGACATTTTGTGCAAGCCAAAGCACAAAAAACATGAATTAGGAACGACTGAGATCTCAGAAGAAAACCTTCATATGAATCTATATGGATTTATATATTGGCAATAGGGATTCATTTAAGATAAGAGTTATGCATTTATTTAAATAATTGTTGTATCAGACCAAGTGATAGTAAAAGAATCCCAGAGACTGTAAACATATCCTCAATGTCAGCTGCTGTCAGGTCAGTCACAGCAGCTGAGCTGTTATTTTTGTATTGCCACCACAATACTTCTTCATGATGGAGTCCACCGCTACTGTCTGTTGTAACAGGAGAAATGTTATATATTTGTATTGTTAATAATGTTAAATATTTGTATTATTTTTACAAGGTTTTGAAATAATAGCTCAAAGTCTCTTGCAAATCTTACCTTGTGGTGTAGGACTATTAAAACACATCTTGTTCACAAGAAATGCAACAGGGCATTATTTATGCACCTTGATTGCTTCCTGCTTAGCTAAGATAGTTCTATGGTAAGTAAAACTCTAAGTAAGAATTCTTATTAAGATGAATATAGGATATTATCTATGAAAGGTCCTATAGGATTTGAAGTAAATAGCATCTTGGAGATTATGACTCTGAGATGTTAAAATCAGAATATATTCATAAATCATAGTCACATGAAAATAATTTCTTCTGATGTGACTGAATACAGCCTTGTGATAAATTCTAGGAAAGACAAATGTATGACTTGTATTATTGGCAGATTTTTCGTAATTGGACCTCCAAGGCAGACAAACCTCAGGTCTATATTTTATCACTTTTTTTTCAAAGTTTGTATATGGCTTTAAAGCTGTGGTAATTTTCTGATTTGAAAGGAAGACTAATGGAATATTCCAGAACATGCAATTACTGGTCTCCATGCAACACAAAACTATATTTTTCATATGTTTCTGTTAAATGCAAAACTATAGTNTTACTGGTCTCCATGCAACACAAAACTATATTTTTCATATGTTTCTGTTAAATGCAAAACTGGATTTCATGGATTTTATGATAGTTTTCAAATGCAGCACTTACATACAATATTCTATTGTATTGATATATAACGTAGAAGGAACTTCTCTACATTAAATATACAGTAGTGAACCAGATTTTAATTTACATTTGTACATTTTCTGGAAGTGTTTTGTATAAACTGCAGTATTTATGAACTCATAGATATGATAGACACACATACATGATTGATTTAAATTTGGATTATCTATTTTGATTCAGAAGCAACTCATCTCTCTTATTACTGTGTCTTGTCAGCCTTATTCCTGCACATTTGGCTCTAACATAGTGTATTTTAATTCAGACATTATTAAATGACTATTGCGAGTTCTGTTGGTATTTTAAGGTCTTTTTCTATTTACTTACTTGCATAATGTCATTGTGCTGAATAGTTCTTTTTTACTTGAAGGTGTTATTTCCCATGGGCGATGAGGCAACTCTTTCCTTCTGCTTCCTTGGATGACTGATATTTTATTACATAGATTCCCACAGGCATGTGATTTGTATGCTAGGATGTATGATTTTCTTTTCTGGAGGTGGGGAAAACTTATGGCAACCAGCAGGGTTTTCTTTGTTCTTCACCAGCCATCCTGTTAACCCTTGGATCTATGTAACCACAACTAACTGCATCTGCTATGGTTGTGACCAACCTCAGCTATCAGGATTTCATCATCATGTCACACCAGTATAAAAATAGTATTAATTTGGGAGATGCACGATAAGTTGTCCTGTAGCAGTATAAATTTTAAACAATGTGATGCATATCCCTCTTCTATAAGCTAAAAGGAAACACAGGTAAATTCAAACTGATTCTAAATGTATTTTAAAGTCATTCTGGCTGAAATGATAGTGAAAGCCTGATTGTGTATATTGGTCCATAATAATAACTGCACTATATAAAGCTGTAGAAATGAAAACTAGAAAAGAGAAAAGACTGTATAAAAAGAGAAAAGACTGAAACCCACAATATCATCAATATTGTAACATTCAGTACATGCTTTACTGATAAATCTGCTTTCCTTTCGTAAAATCTCAGACTAACATGAAGCCTTGATTCATAAAGGCATGTGTAAAAGCGACCCAGTAGCAGCAGAAAACAGGTATCCTTTCATAAACAAGATGAGTAACTTAATTTCAGTTCAACAGGAAAAGATATAAATAAAAAAGATGCTTTTATTTCTATTGTGGCCACAGTTTTAATATGTAAATCATAAGGAGGGCCCTAGAGAACCAAATCTGTTCCCTTGAGTACAACAAAGCATTTAAATTGTTTTTTTGGCAATCTACCAAAGGAAAAAAGGAGAAAACAAAAGGCTCCATTGCCAAATATTAGTTCTCTAAAATGCACAGGAAATTAAATGCATTTGCTGTATCCTTACTCTGCATATAAGAAAATACTTCCAATTGTCCTTCACCTAGGAATAAAAGGACTCTTACATTCAAATTGGCAACAAGATTGTCATCCATGATATAGTGCAGCAAGTAATTTCATCAGTGGTGAGGTATTACCATGTGAAAATATGATTTTCTGTCCTACAGGGGGCTGTTTAGTGATGCGCCAACCAGATGCTGACAGGTCATGTAACCCACCGTGCAGCCAACCCCACGCTTACTGCAGTGAGGTATGTGCTACTGCATTGGAGCATAGAACACTCCCATGAGGGCTCCCCACACATCTCCTGATTACAAAGATTATGCCTACGAAAAGTATTTTCAAAGATTTTACTAGCCACAAATTTGTTAAAATCCACCTCGCACGATTTTCTGCCTTTCAATTAAATGTTAGATAATCTCTGTTGATATGGCATGAACTAGGATAAAAGTATATGAAGAGGTACTCTCCAGGCTAGCACTCATCAAATCAGTCTTCTCTTCCAGTCGTCCATGTTGTTGTGCTTAATAGCTCACAGAAAACCTTGTTTTTCTGCTCCACGTTGTAAAACACTTGTTCCCTACAGACTAGAGCATGCAGTTGTGAAGACGGATACACTGAAGTGATGTCCTCTGATGGCACACTCGAACAGTGCACTCTCATCCCTGTGGTGGTGATCCCCACCATGGAGGACAAAAAGGGAGATGTGAAAACCAGTCGAGCTGTGAACCCTACCCAGCCTTCCAGTAACCAGTCAGGACGAGGAAGGACCTGGTTTCTACAGCCTTTTGGGCCAGGTGAAGTCATGCAATGAGCAGTTCTTAGTGCTAAGTACTGCTGCAGGGTCTGGCATTTAAATTTTTGTATACCTAGGAAGACCAGAAAAACCCTTTACTCTTCATTTAAGAAGGAAATCATATACTCTCACTGCAAACAAAGGAACAGACATAAGTAAACACCTAGTCCTCTCACTATTCTATCAATATATTTAGTGAAATCTTATATTGCAGATTTCCTTTTAGCCATTCTACCTGTAAAAATTCACAGAAGCTATTTGAAATGCAACTGCAGAAGGGAGTTTGCTGCAAAGGTGCAATCCAGTATATTAAATTATGGTGTCTCAACCAATAATTCTGTTGACGAAGGAGGGAAAAGATAGCACTGAAGACTGCAAAGAATAAAGGCTTCTTAAAATTTGTAGCCATAGCATAAATTGTAGGAAAATAATTGATATAGACATGCTAATGCTTTTCTGACATATCCATATTTAAACTAATTCATGTTAGTCAAATGCTAACCGTATTATTGATATTTAGCATAGGCCTGCTCTAAGTCTCTATGAGCAGTATTTGTTTTTATGATGGACCATGTTCTTTAGAGCTGAGCAAAGACATATGCAAGAGTGGCGTAAAATATAACAGTTTTTTCATAAAAAATACATCATAAAGTCCATCATGTAATCAGATGTCAGTAAATATTTTCTAGTGCTACTAAATATTTGGATTTAAAAAAAACTTCAATTAACAAAATACTTTCACATAAAGAGATATGTTACTTGTCCAAAATATTATTAATGTGGAAGAGAGCAACTGGTTATCATCTTAAGTGTCTCTTAGGTCACATAGGGAAAATACACATGTTCATTAGGGTGGTCATTTTTTTCTAAAGGGTTTTTTGATTCTTTTAATTGCAGAATTGAAAGCACTATCTTTACATGCATAATCCGTAAGATGTTTCAATTCGAGATTTATAAAAGTATTTATAATAAGCAGATTAAATAATGTTTGGGTTAGAAATTAGAAATACTTATGTTAGATCCCATTAGTCCTACTAGAATTTACTATTATTTGTACTTTGATATTATATTTGATACCTGCAATAAAATGGTCTTTACTCCAAGTACTTTAATCAACAATAAAAAATAGAAAATTAAACTTCTCTGGTCCTCTTTTAAAAAACAGCATCTTACCCAATATGTTATCATTTACTCCTTTTAGCTAACCCCTCCTGAAAATGCCAGAGGGCATGTTGTAGCACGCAGAGTGATAACAATAAGCAAATATCAGACAACCAACTTCAACAGTTCAGGAATATGGACTCTCATGTGAGCTCAGGGAGGGTTTTGGAGCAATGTACATTATGAGCAAGTGTGAGAGAAAGTGAACATTTTCAAATTCAGATGAGATTTAGGCTTGATTGTTTTATTTCAGGATTGGATGTCTGTTGGAAAGGTTTGGGTTTGTTCTGGCATGATTATTCTTTTCCTCACAGTTTCTAAGTCTAGATCTAAAATAGGTCTTTCATTTTCTTCCACAAATTACATTGCAGTTCCAGAAGGTATTAAAACTGACCTCTTCAGTTGTCTGGGCTGAGGTAATACCACAAAAAGATGAATCTGAGATGCCAATCCCCTTGCAAACTTAGAAATAATCTGTCCAGAGGGAATTCAGAAAGCCTGAGTTAGAGGTCAGTAGTTGCATAATAGGAATGACCTCATTAACAGAGTTCCTTTGACAAAAACAAATAAATCCGTATACAAGATATTGCCAGCCTTTTTTTCAAGGAGATGTTACTATTTTAAAAGAAGCCAACCTGAAAAAAAAAACTAAACCTCTTACATTTACCAATGGAAATAAGACAAGGAGAGAGGAAACTAACCTATTTAGCAGTACTGAGTTCTTCTCATTGATATTATCATATCATAGGATATGTCAGGTCAAATTTACTGTTCTATTAATCTTTAACAGATCAGTTATTTCAGTTATGTCAGTTATTATCAGTTATAATGTTTCATTAGGTTGATTAAGGTAACGAAGGTAAAATGTTCTGATATTGATAAGTCTTGAACAACTTGTCCACATGACAGCAAGACTTTGCATTGCTACAGACCAGAAAGCCTGAGCATAACTCCATAGCAATGGAGAGCACTACTGTGTAACCAAGCAATCTTAGTCTAACTTCTGTTAATGTTATTGTGGAAATAGAAACTGCATTGATGATGTCTTTTGGTTCTGCAGAGCTAACGAGAAACACTAATTGGTGAGAAAAATTTTAGCTGTATTTGCTTACATTGAAAATACACACAACTTCATGAAATAAAACTTGTACCACTTGAAAAAGAAATAATTCAGTTTTATAATGATTATTTTTTTATTGTCAAGGAGATGCAACAAGGCTAGCTAACCCCCTGGAAAACAATGTTTGCAAAAAGCTATTTAGAAGTTTGAAAAATGAGTTGGATAAAAGTAGTGAGTCAAAAAGCATGCACTCACCTTTAGTAGTGACATGATCATTTGGGGGCAGAACAAAATGCCACAGACAAAGGCACATCATTTTCCTCATAGACATGGGTGCATCTGAAGCAAGAAGGAGAGTGGTATGTATGTCTGAACCTCCAGGGACGTCATGTCCAAAATATGAACTGCACAGGCTGCACATAAATACAGTTGTTATTAACAACAGACAGTTGTTTTATTTATGAGCATGGGTTGTCTTTTTTGTGTATTTTTATTCTGTGAGGAGAAGTTATTTATAACAATGAAACTTGCATTTGGTAGGGAAAGAAACTTAAAAATTTTATTACTTTATGCAGTAGTAAGAGTTGTGTATGTGCAGTTAAGGGATGGATGGCCTGCAGCATGCTAAGGACATTTAAAAACATACAAGTAAATAGGAACAAGAATAAAAGTAACAGGCAGATTGCTTTACCAGAGCTAGAATAGAAAGTGATGCTAAATGAGTCCCAGGTTGATGCACTGCCCTGTGATCACACTGAGGGATTGCTCACTACCAGAGGGCCCCAAAGCTGAGTTTCTGGGTCTCTCACCTGCTGCCTCTGCCCCAGATCTCAGCACCATTTGAATTATCCTGACATCAACTGAAAAGCAGAGCACAGAGCACAATGTTAAATAACATTGCTCAGGTATTTAACAATATTTGCTCTGATTAAATTGTAATTGCTAGTGAAGACATTTATTTTGGATTATTAAAGTATTTCTGTGCTGTCTCAGAACTAATAATTCAACTAGACTAACTCAAACACTACTGACTAACATTCATTCCTTTTAGATGGGAGGCTGAAGACCTGGGTTTATGGTGTAGCTGCTGGTGCATTTGTTTTACTCATCTTTATTGTTTCTATGATCTATCTAGCCTGGTGAGTTCTTTAATTATTTATAAGAAACAGTCCCCTCACAGAGTGTAATGAAAATGTTTACATCTGCTGCTGTAGAAAATGCAGGCACTTCTGTGAACTGCAGTGTTTAATTTGCCATGTCCTTTTGTCCATACTCAGGTTAGCAGATTCTGGTTATACTCTAGATGATGGATCACCACATGCTCTTCTGAGGGTATAAGAACTAACAAATATGGGGTAGCTTAGTGTACAATTCATTTTTGCTCAGTTTATCTCAGCTGTTATATACAGTGTCCAGAACAATTTTATTGTGTCTGTATCAAAAAATGCTGAGAGAAATAGCAACAACGAAATTGAGTGACTAGGCAAATAATATTTTATGTTTGACAAGATATACAGAACCAGAAAAAATCCGAAAACTTTCTCATCTTTTTAATACATGAAATAATACTTTTTTTAACAAGTCACCTTTGAGAATGTGCTCCCTGAAGTTTTCTACGTCCTGTTTGGAATTTCTAATCTACATGGCAGTGCAGGTGAAAGGTGAGGGAAGTGTGGTCATGTACATCAGGCTCTTGACTGTACTGCATTAGTAGGCATTTGGGGGGCTTCTGGGTATTTTTTCCATTCAGTAAAGTTTGCCCAAAACCTCACTTCTGTCTAGGTAATATAAAAATTCGTTTGGGTTGTTTTGGTTTGGAGGTTTTTTTGGGTTGGGTTGGGTTGGGTTGGGTTGGGGTTTTTTTTGGTTGTTTTGTTGTTGTTGTTGGGGTTTTTTTGTTTGTTTGTTTGAGTTTTTCTGGTCTTTTTTGTTGTTGTTAGTTAGTTGGTTTTTGGGGGGGTGGAATTTGGGGAAATTATTTGCATTCAACAACACTGCAGATTATTTGGACTGAAACCTGTGGCTACTGCAAGTCATTGTACAAAAGCTTTCATATAAAAAAATCAGATTTGAGCAGCCTAAATGACACAGCTGAAATAAGATTTTGGACAAGACTGAGGATGCACAGGCCTGATTTAAAGAAATCCTTACATTACATTCTAAAAGAAGACAAGCACTAAAGCATGGATAAACATTAATTTTCCTTTGGCCTGGTAATTTTTTAAAACTATATCAAAAGGATTGGAAATACTGCTGGATTAGAATCTAATTCAAGGCTAGACAAGGAATGTTACAGCAAACAACCATACCTCTGCTATTAAAGACTGGTTTGATTATAACATCTAGAATTAATTGTAGGCATTCCAGCAAGTATAATGAGATAAATCCAATCAAAAGATGGCTCTTTCCTGCAGAAACCATTGATGTGTCAAGAGCAGTTTAATATGAGTCACGTAATTTAAAAGAACCTGATTGCAGCTTTGATACATGACCAAATATTGCATGGCAGGCTCTGAATTCTTCTGAAAACTGAGTGATATTGCAGGAGTACCTGCCAAGGATTTCATCAAGTCACATCAGCACCGTAACAGCTTGTTTCTGAACAGCTGAGCTTTGAATTAGATATTGCTTTGGGTTGATAAACAGATAATTAGTGATCCCAGTGAAGGTTTTAGGCTTAGAGCTTTTAGAAACAAACAACTGAATGCATTATCAATATGCTCATCTTTCATTTAAGACTGAAATACATATCTGTGTGTTATTATTTGCTTGTTCTATTTACAAATTATCTTATTATTTCAGCAAAAAGCCAAAGAAGCCCCAGAGAAGGCAGAACAACCGACTGAAACCTTTAACCTTGGCTTACGATGGAGACGCAGACATGTAAAATACAACTTCTCATGGTGACAAATGGAGTCTAAACTATAGGAATCAAATCAGAAAGTGTCCAAAGCCACAGGAATTTTCTATGGAGTGGATTAAGTGTTTTGAATTTTTCTTTTTTGTAACTGCACCATAGATAAAGAAGGATGGATTTCATAATGCCTACCGATATTCGAGGTATTATTGCTTTACTTTAGACCATCAGCACTGAGAAATCAGGCAGAATCACATTAATAGACACTGCAGTTGAAGATCTGAGGTGTTTCCTCAGTCTTAGAACTGAGCACCACTTCTGCCTCCAGAATACTGTAGCTGACATAGAATTAACACTTGGAAGCCCCTGCATCATTAACCAAGTATAATCAGTACGCATGACGAGTTTGTACCAAGCTGTCTATGACTCTTTATATTCAAACATAACATATATACTCAGTTGAACTATATGTATTATTCTATCAGATTATATACATGATGAAGAGCATTTTAGTGCTTAGTACAATATTAACTTTTAACTGGGATTAACCCACTGACCAAGTTCAACAGTTTGTCAGTTGATGATAACTTGTGTTAACCTGCGTGTCAGAGGGCAATGACTCGCAAAATTATGTCCTGTTACCACTCCAAATTATAAAGGCCTCATGTGTACATCCAGAAAGGAGGCTTTCTCAGATTCACTATTTTCTAGTGGTTGGTGTCTGGAAAAAAATACCTGCTGTAAATGTTACAATACGTTTCTACTTTCTCTAACTCAAACTGTTGCCTGCATCTTTTTTGCTACATGTAAGGCAAATTTTTGCACTATATTAGTGCAGCATGATATGCACTTAACTAGTATTGCCATAGAAACTGCCTCTTTTCAGTAAGGATAATGATGTATCTTGTGCAAGGAGTGTCAAGTAGACAGGTCTTGAATCCTGAAGAGAGTAGTGTTCAGTTTGGACTGTGAGGGGATGGAATCAGCTACGACGTTTGCTGTACACACACCGTTCCTCATCACAGCAGCCATTTGTACTCTACACCATGGCAGTAATACAAGTGTCTAGTTTCTTGCCCCATCTACCTGTACTGGTATAGATTGTCCTGCTGGTTTCTAATTGTACTTTGAAGGCTGTTTATGACTAGATTTTTTATATTTGTTAACTTTGTTAGAAAAAAAAGAAAAGAAAAAGAAAAGTGGTTGCCCTGTAATCCTGAGTGACATACTTCTTGTCTAAAAAGGTGTTCTGATTGTTCAACTAAAATAAAATGGTTTTACTTTTATTTCCTTCTGTTAATGAGAGCTTTTTCACTGTTACTGGCAGTGCAATACTCAGAGATGCTTTGTCTTTTCTAATTAGGATAATTCAATAGACTCTTTTAATTATTCAGTTAAACTCCTGAGTGTACTGGCAAGTAAACAATAAGATGAATAGTTCTGCCATTTTAATACTCATGACTTTTTAAAAAACTCTGGCAGTATGTTAACCTCACTGTTAACCTCTTCCGTGCTTATGGCTTTTCAGTGTTAGGCTTCTAACATGAAGCTCATTGACTTGCCACTCATGTGACATGGCTGTTACAGATGTGATCCATGACCTGAGACGGGTTATTCTCCTCAAATGGCTTCTGTGTGCAGCCAGAACATACAAGTGACTGTGCCACTACTAAGCAATACAAAACTTCATTAGGCAACCTCTCAAAAACAATTGTTACGTAGAGTTCGATGTTAGGTTCTCAGGTCTTTTTTATAACCTAAACCACTTCTGCCTACTCATCACTATTTACTCAAGAAGCACCAGTTTTTGCACACTGAATGAAACTAGCTTTGCAAACTTTGGCCCAGATCCACTGAAATCAATGACAAGACTCTCATGGACATCAATGAGTGATATCAGTTTTTTAAAATACACACCTTTGTTCTATGTAGAATGGTTCTTGAAACCAATGAGCATTTTGTGGATATTCAAGAGAGATTATGGTCCTACTTTAACTTAGCTGCCATATTACCAGTGTGATGTTACTGCATCAAGAAAATTACCTTCATCCCACTGTGTATATATTCCCCAAATGGGAATGATGAGCAGAGGATCAATGGTAACAACCTTTGGTGCAGGTTTAATTTCTCATTTTATACCTTGATCCAGCTGCAGCTGATGAAGTTTCATGGCCCCCTGCCACAGCAGTGGTTCAATCATATATGTGTTTCAGGACAGGAGTATTCAGTCTTACATCACTTTGTAAAGATCCATTGCAAAAATACAAATCTTGATAATTTTAGTTTTCAGCATTCTTGAGTAGAAAGCAGGAAAAACCTGGTTGGTTCCTCTTTTGTCAGACATACAAAAAAAACCCATGTAAAAATTATAAAGTATTAAAGAACAATAACTACACATGGAGACAGATTTTAATAATGATTTCTGTTGTTTTAAAAGTCTGATTCTGTGTTGTCAATCGTTTTGGACCAAGAGGGCATTGAGGGAACAGGGTTTCTTTCATTGGCAATGAGTTATCTTTATTTACAACACTGGCTGGTCTTAGCAGGAGCTGTTGCCTAGTTCTTGCCTTGAAGAATTTTGTCCTAAATCTAAGCATTTAGTAACTTGAAGACAAAGGTATGATATCTCCTTTTCCTTACCACATTAAATGGATAAACAGAGAGATAGTAGGGTTTTTTAAGTATGTTTGGCCTTTGCAATCCATGCAAGTATTTTAGTATGTGTTACATTTTATATCTGATCAGTGAATATCTGGTGCACATCTGCATCATACTAGTGCTGCATTTAAAATCTAGAGTGCGTTTTTATTATTAATTTTTCTATGAACAAAGTGCATGGAAATTTGAAGCCAGAATCAAGAAAAAAATACTAGGCTGTAAGGAGGGCTGAAATTTTATGTGAATCTAAATGTTGCAAAGGTGATTAAGCCCTCTAGCATTGAAACAGAAATAAATAGTACGTGAATCATCAATATAGAATGAAAAGCAATTTGCTTTAAAAATCAGAGTGCTTCTACAAATCCAGTGCCTAAAGCAGCCACTACTGTAGATTATTAGTTTGTGAAAGTAATGTTTCCAGTGATCAAATAAACCATTCAGAAAATAGCAAAGTAGATATTTTCCTGTTGATGTGGTGGTTTATATTTTCCTTTTTAAAACTGTAGTTTCTAGCTTACTGTGTCTGCTTTGAGTCCTGGAGCAGTTCCTTTTTGAAGCTTTGATGCAACTGCACAAGCCTGTTTATGTTTGGAATAAAGCATCAGTTTTGAAACCCCCTTCCTCCTGCCAAAATGTAATAAAGTTTTTTTCCAATATTACAATTTGAAGAGACCAATTTAAAAACTCTATGTGTAAATCACTGTAAAATATACCTTGAATTAAGTGGAAATCTGTCTTTTTACCTTTATGTAAATTGTTAAGAGTTAAGAGTTTATTTTGCCTAACTAATTTACTTGAATATTTATTTTGTAGAATGAGGAGGCAGCTGTCTGAGGAATGTTTACCTTTTTTTTGGTTAATGTTAATTTGTAAATTGTGTAATGCATTTTTATTTTTTAAATTATGTACATTTCTTTTTTAATGCACAAAATGTTTACGTACAACTACTACTGCAAATTTGTGTATATTGTCACTAAGCTTTATTCATTTAATACAGATTATGTGAAAATGTAACAAGTCTTACATTTTCATCTGGGTTATTTTTACATAACTGATGTATTGCTGACAATAAATATAAACACAAAATCATTTAATGTCTTTTTTAATAAATGTAGTATACTATGCTGGGATAGAGAAACAATAAAAGCCAGATCCATAAAATATCACCATCTTTTAAACAGTCTCTTCCTTTTTCTGAAAGGCATTAGCAAACATATTCTTGTTAAAAATTAGTCTTTCTATTTGAAAAGAAAAATACTTTCTGATGCTATGGTAACAATCAAGTCTGTTGCTACAGTCCTAGTTGACTTGGAAATTTACAAAACATATTTTGTTGATTGATAAATATCCAATAAATGAAATAAAAAATAATAAAATTTTCTTCCTTGCCACTTTTATATCAGAAAAAACAACTAAAAGACATCTATTCACTTCAAGTCAAGCTGAATCTGTCACTGTCCCTACACAACAAGAAAAAGAAGCAAAGAAGTCACTTTGCACTTTTACATAACTGCTCATATTCGATCTCTGTGCTCTCCAAAACTCAATTCTTTTCATGTCCAGTTCTGCTGTGTAAATTACATGCCGTATCATGGGGGGTTTGTCCTGTTTCAGTAGTTATTACCTCCCCAGTAACCTTTCCAAGCTAACCCCTAAAAGATTTAAACACAATTTTGAGAGCACACAACTCCGATTTTCAAGAAATTTCAGAATTTTCACAAGTAACCCCTACCTACATTTTCTCCTGCTGGAATCCACAGTAAAACCACAGAAGCATTGGTCTTGAAGTCCCACCTACAACCTAATAGAGGAATTTTCAGATAATTTAAATGTATTTAATTCAATACAGGCAAAATACTGCGACCAGTTAAAAAAAAAAAAAAAAAAACGAGAGAAGAAAATTTAAATTCTCATGTCAATTTAGAGAATTGTGGTATACTAATGAAGAAGCTGTGGAGAAGCTGTGGTATACTAATGAAGATGATAGAGTCTTCACATTCAGTAAAGAAAATGTGGTAGGACTTTAGGCAACTGTTTGCAAGACTTTTAGATTAATGGGAAAGGGTAGTCTTTCTTTTAAAAAGAATCCCAAAACATTACAGGAGAATATGTAGGTAGAATATGTAGAATATGTCTGATGAAAGGACATGAAGTGAGAGGTAAATCAAGAGACTTCGATAAGCTTTGCAAATGTTTCAGCCTTCTAGTAGTGTGAAAACCTACGATATTGGAGAATCTAGAAAATCTAGAAAATTATTCTGCTGAAACAGTAGTGACTTTGAGCAGCCATTCAGGATCTGCATAGCATCACTATCAGTTTAGCTACAGAAAATGTTATCTCTAAATCTTCTGATTTTTTTTTTTTTCATTTGGATACAAGAAAGCCAGCTGTCTATCTAAAAGCTGGTAATGACCAGGCAGATGAGCAAATACTTGCATTTTTTGGGGGCACGGTAGGGATGGGTTGGGTACATATGTGTGTGTATCTTAGTCTCTGCTTGCCTGTTGATTTATTTTTTGGCAGGGGCTGAGGGTGTGTAATTTTGCTTTCCTTCATTGAGGCAGTGCCCCCGGCTGTGGAGGGCATTTCCTGTGGTGACATTTTGGTGAAGCATCTCTATGTCCTTTTGTAAATGGGCATCTTTTCTAAGTCCTGCTTAAACAGAAAATTTGGAAGGCTTGCCTCAAAGCACACCTTAAATAGGTCATATGCCATTCCTGTTTCTGCTGTCAGGCAGCTCTGCTCTGGGGCAGGACTGAGCCTCGTGAGAGCACAGCAGTGTCAGGGTGACAGGTTGCCAGCACCAACCCGTGGCTGTATCCACACGTGGCGGTGCTGGACGTTGGCCCTTCCAGCCTGGAGCGTGAGCCAGTTCTGGTGCTGAAATTCTGACCTGCCTTGGCACGTTGATGCTGTTGGATAGTGCCTAATCCTGCTTGTCCTAGTTTGGTTAGGTGACAGCTCTGCTGAAAAGGGCCAGCGTGCTGACCACAGCTCAGCTGCAGACTGGCACTGAGGGAGGCAACAGCACACAGGCTGCATGGACAAGAGCTCCAAGGCAGTCATTAGTCCCTCCAACCCCCCCAGCCTTCTTAGGGCTCTGCTGGGAGCCCCAGGACTGATTTGGACCCCATTTAGGCAAGGGAAAAGTCCTTTGATTTGTCACTATGGTGAAGGTAAAACTTAGCCACAGGATCATAAACCATGGTCAAAGCTCTTGTTGTTTTCCATTTTCAAAGAAATCTCATTTCAAACCGTTCATTTACTGAACCTATTTAATTATCATTATGGGTTGATGTATCTAAAAATCTTTGTCTTTCAGGGAAAATAATATGTGGTACTTGTCCATTTATAGATGAGGGGTTAGAGGCTCCCCCATATGTTTTAATATTTTGTGGATTTTATTCAGAACCTAACCCTTACATTTATCAGAATTATATGCTGAAATTGAAATTATAAAATGAATGAAGTTTACTTTTATTTTCAAAAATGCCCTTCAGAGTGTCATATAATATTTTAAAATGGCAAAAAATTGTTTCTCAATTAGTTTTGTTTAGCTTACAAATAAAAAATGTTTCATCACAATTTCAGTGTTGCATTTAAAAACAAATATAATTTTTTCCTTCTCTGAATAATTATATTTAGGCAGTAAACTTTCTTTCTTACCTATACATGTCAAAATGTGACTTAATTTTCAGCTTCTTAACTCTTTCCAGTGCTTCTCCTTAAGACATCTATGTGGAAATAGCAATATGATTTGAGCCTGTGACCAGAATTTAGTTAACAGTTCTGTGACTGGACATTCAGTTTGTTAGTAGTCCAGTACTGACAGATTATTTTCAATGCACTCCCTAATGAAGTCCTACAAAAACCCCTCCCAAGCTGAACCCAAACTAATTTACACAACTTGTGACATGTAAAAATTATGAAATTGTCATATTAGACAAAGGGTTACATATTGTGTCTTGCTTTCTTACTCTAGCACAATTCCCTTAACAGCTTTCTTCCTGTGTCCCCATTGTGTCTTGATGCTTGACACAAATGCCAGATTTCAGCCTTATGTGGAACTTTTCTGATTTGCACTGAGTGCTATCATAGCCTTAATTCTCTTTTGAGAATTTTAGAATTAATTCTCTTCTGAGTCTTAAAATCGCAGTGAGACAACAGTAGTTGCCAATTGACAACTTACAAGTACATGAAGACATGCTGTCAAAAGTAAAAATATGCATATTGAAAATGTGAATTTTGAGGCTGAAGTAATTTTTCCTCTCTTCCTGCAACTAAAGGTGCAACTATGTATTTAGAAACCTTGAAGATACCTAAGTCTACATATTTTTGTCATGCTATTCTATTGTTGTTACTTCACATTTTTCTCTACTCTTCCCTTTTTATACTCATTCTGTTTAAATTTTAATTGTAAAATCATAGTAAGGGCTCTTTCCCCTGTGTGTACAATCACAGAAGGGAGAAGTCTCTCTTTGAAATCCTGACTGTGACATGACAATAAACAATCATTAACATAAGCTCAAATTCTCAGTATCTATTATTTTTCCAAGAATTCTGGGGTGAAACATTGGTGTACTAGTTTGGAACAATTCTCAGGCTGTAATGTCCCTAAAGAGGGAATCACTGCAGGAATCAATCAACATCCCTATTCCATGAGCAGCTCCATGGCAAGAGGTTATTCACATTTACTGCTTTGGAGTGTTATTTTAAACACATATGGATGTTCTGATTTTAGTTACTTTATCTGTAAGCTGTACCAACAACTTAAAGTCCAGATGACGTAGCACAGATGATCTTGAGGTATGTTTAAAATAGTTCCCAAGAAGTGTCTAGCATCATCCATGTGTTAACAGAGCTGTGTTCAGGTAGATATTCTGTATGCAAGGTCAGGAGTGGCATCTCCACACATGTATGTTTCAATTTTGGATCTCATTTTCAGTTTTGATGTTCCACAAAATGAAATTGTCATAATTTAATTTGATTTGTACTGAGATAATAGAGATTAAAACAGCCCATGTACTTAGTACTTAGGAAAATTACTTCTCAGCCACAGGTCTGCTCCTTTCCAGCCAGAGGGTTGAACACCTTGAACCTCCAATTTGGTTATTAGTCCCCAAAACATAAACTAAAAGTTATTAATAAAGGCCCTGTGACCTACTAGCAAAGAACCAATTTCCCATACAGTGTCTGAATCCCAATATAGTCTGAAAAACTAGTAGGAAATAAAGTTCCACTGATTCAGTCTTACCTGCTTTTAACAGAATTATGTTGGTGTCTTCCTCATTGCTTTGTTTCTTCAATCTTCAGAATGAAGAATTCTGTAGCTCCATTTTGTGAGAGGAAATTGGTGACACCAGGATTCACTCAGCTGAGGAAAAAAAAAATAATTAGCTGGCAGTTTTGCGGCTGCCTGAAGTTGAATTTAATGAACTGCAGCAAAAGCTTTCTGCAACATTAGAACAGCAGCTGGAGCTAAATCCTACATTTCTGTCTTAAATGGCCTTCACTTACAAGTTGATGAGCAAAACATTAGTAGCAGTCATTTGTTCAGTTTTACAGAAATATAAAAGGAGGGTTTGCAGCACAAGTGAGAAGTTAATTATCAATCTCAAACTGACTCTCCAATCCTATTACAGAATTGCAGTGCTGAAGAAGCCAGGGCAGAAGTCTAACGGCCTCAAGACTTTAAATGGGCTCCTTCAGAAAGGCAAAACATTATTTACATTAAAATTTGCCATACTCCATCTCTCTAACTGCATTGACTTTGAAATGAGGTGGTACTGCAGGTGACAAGACTTTCATTTGCCACCTTAGATCAATGAAATGGCAGTTCAGTATGTGTCTCCAGAATACTTCATGGGTCTCATCAAAATGCTGTGCCATGACATATTAAAAATTGTCTTTATGTTTAACAAATTCTTATGAGCTATGAAGCTGTCTGCTATTATTTAAGGATTTATATACCAACAATAACACTATATAGATTATAAGAAAATAAATGATAATAACATTTATTAATACTTGATTTACGTTTTTTAAAGCTTTTTATGTTCTATTTAAGCAGTTGTCAATTAGCATACAAAACATTCTGGGCAGTCTCTGCTTAACTGTATTGAATTATGTGTATAACAAGAAATCACATACGCAACAGGATCAGGAGGGTTGTTGGTTTGCTGTTTTTTGGTTGTTTTTTTTTTTGTAGTAGGGTCACAGGACAATTAAATAAAAGTACACTAAATTGCTTTTAAAGAGGGAAAAAAAATATTATTTTAAAGAATTCTCCAAATCACTGAATTCAAATTGCTTTTCAGAAAAGCCTCCCAGATCTACCATTTACCATACAATTCCAAAGGACAAGGAAGTTCATTGTGGTCTCAGTTTCTCTGTGAAGAGTTTGCACAATCAATTGCTTGTGAGTGTCTTCAAATTCTCAGAGCCTTTTTCTTTTTTCTTTTTTGTTTTTTGGTTGGTTGGTTGGTTGGTTTGGGATTTTTGTTTCTTTATTTGTGGGGGCTTTTTCTTGCTTGGTTTAATTTTGGGGTTTTCTTGCTGTTTTGGGGTTATTTTGGGTGTGGGAGGGAGCAGAGTCTTTCCCTTTGTTCTTTTTGTCAACATTGTACATATTTGACTGTCAGAAACATGTATCTACATCCATGTGTTTTTATTCTCTGAAGTTCTGGAAGTCTTTTAACCCAGGTGAACTAGTTGGTAAGAGCATCAGCAGAGGAGAACAAGTTGGAATAGCAGGAAGGGTACCACATGTCTACATTTAATTTTTCTTTGTACCGTAGAACCATAGTTTTATAAAGATAGCAGTAAGAAGCAGTTGTTCTGTGCAGAATAGTGATTAAGACTCTAACATGATGACTGCAGACCTGGAACTGTTCAGTACAGGTTTTAGAGATAACAAGGAAATAGTGTCTAACATACACAAAAGATGCCCTGTGTAGTAATTTGGGTGTAATATGGAACAACAGATCAATGAAGACAGAGCAAAGGTGTAAAAGGCAGACACATAAAAATGGCCCCAAATTGATCCTAGAGCAAGGATTACCACAAAAATCATATTCCTCCCACTGAAAGGCTCCAGAGGCTGGCAATTCACTAGCACCCCACCACTGCAACGAGTATGAAACCCCACCAATCTCAGCACCCAGAGCAGCAGTGGAGACGTCCCTAACACTGGGAGGTAGGCACTAGGAGGTGTATGTATAAACATTTTAACTGCATTAACCTTCTTTTTTAAGCAGTTAGATCTAGACTAGTAATGGTTAGAGTGCTTCACTTTCAGTTATGCTAATAATATTTTAGCTTTACTTACATAAGCAAGCAAGATTTTGAGTGCAGCAACTCTGTAGCAGCAGAGAAAATTCTGGGGCAGATGGATGAGAAAAAAGGATAGATGACTTTTTGAGTTATATGAGTAGAGATACACTGATCTTCTCTTGGTACACCAAGCTTTGAAAAGGAAACAGAAAACCTTGAAAGCTAGATACACTTTGGTTTCAAATCCTTAGAAAACTATGTAGAAATGAAAAGGTTGTCATTACTTTGGAGGCATTTCTTGCTATTTTTAATTAAGAAATTCAAGCTAGTTTTGTAGGATAGTTTAATTTAGAACAGAAGCAAAAATGCTAAATTTACTGAAATTGCACTATATGCAAAGCAATGTGATTAAAAAAAGAATCAACAATTACAATTATTATACCAAATATGTAAGTATTTTTGAGCATGAATAATACTTTTATCTGAACCATAATGGCAGAAGTTGTGTCACAAGGGTGATGTTGCTCTAATTTTGTCCACCTAATATACCAATGAGCTAGAAAACTGTTCAATGTGTACAGACAGGTTAATGCTAAAAAAATACTGACTGAGCAGACATGGAAAAGAAGCCTGGGGCTAGTTATGGAAAGTATTAAAATCATGATCAACTGGAACAAAAAAGTGCCTAAGTGATCTAAAGAGTAGCTAGAATTAACTGCAAAACACTGCAAGATAGCAGTAGGGGAACAAAGAAAAGCAAGGGAAAAGAAAGCAATAAAGCAATATGCCACAGCAAAATCCGATATGATCAAAGACTGACAAAACGTGCTGTGAGGCTTCCTCAAGAGCAGAGTAGAATTATTTCAAAATATCTTACATTTGTGATGTCAAAGGCAAATAGTGCCTTTAACTACAGCTCAGCAAATGACCAGTGAAGACAGGGACAGAATAAGAGAATTGTTCAGCAGTAGTGCAACGTCTTACAAAACAACTTACTAGCAAAAGATATTAATGAGTGGAAAATTTGAAATTAATCTTTAAAGAAAAATAAAAAATGCAAAGTTTTCACAGCACTCTGGTGGGCTATTTTTTGCATTTACACTCTCAAGCCAAGTATTATTTGTGTCAGGACTCCCTAGGCCAGCAGTCATCCCCCAGCCCCTGTATCTGGCAGACTCAGGTGGCTTTAACTTTTATGATGGGGACCAATTTGTTTTTGAACTTGTGCCATCTCTTAGCATCTGTTTCCAGATCTGTTCCCTTCTGTTTCCAGGGTGGTAGGTTAGCAGCAGACCTGGGGTATGGTTTACAGCAGGCAGCATTGCCACAAATCATAAAAGACAAGAAGCAGGGGAGCTGCTCAGTCTTCCTTTTCCTCAGAGTGTGACTGTTCCCAGAGCAGCAAGGATCACAGTGCACAGGGAAACTCCTGAACCATGCCTGCCAACCCCACAGCATGGTGAAAAGAGTCTTGACCTGAAGAGAGAGGAACAAGATTCTTAAGAAAGGAGGATTTGAAGGAATGTAAATGTCATATGATCAGTCTAAAATTCCAGCAAATTCAGATATTCAGTGTTCCTTCAGAATAAGGCAAGAAAAACATGTAACTCAAGTGCATGTAGACAAAAACATACCTTGATATATGGTCTGATATCTGGCCTTGAAGAACCAATATCAGCTCCAATATTCATGATTCTTACAATAAAGCATTAATTCTCTCCAGGCAGTAGAGAAAAGAAAGCAGTAGAAGTCCCATCTGTCAAAGTATTCAAAACAAACTACCTACAGCAGTGGAACATTTGCAGAGACAAACAATCCTGCTGGCCAGGGAGGGCACCCAGCTCCCTTCCATTAGGGTGAGCTATGCTGCTGATAGGCCAGGTGGTCTAGGCTGACACCTTTGCAAACCCTGCCATTATGATAAGTTGTTTTTCTTGCTTATAAATTCATTGATCTTTTTGCAATTTAATATTGTTTTAAAGCTTCAGCTAAAATTGGATACCATATATTGAGGTAATTTTCTTTCTAATTAAAAAAGAACCTTACATTCCTTTAGTAAAAAGCCTTAGCTTTTCATTTATAGGCCCTTACCTTCATCTATAAGCGTGGTGCAAATTTTCTGTAGACTTTGGTGATGTAGTTGCACCTGGATGTCTTCTTTAGCAAAAAAAATATCTATTTCATAATCTTTCAACAGCAAGCAGAGTCAGGTTTCTGTTTCTTCTCCACAGAAGGTCACTATATTGCTGCAAGATGAAATAGCTCAATTACCAGGTTTGGTTTCACCCCCATACCACCCATAACCAGAGCCTGCATGACTTCCCAAAACCCTCTCTAACACTAGGGATTCTCACACACTGGACTCCAGGCAAAGCACCTCGAGGTAAAATTATGTCTGTAGCCATAAAACAGGTCCAATCAGTTTTGATTCCCAAAAGTTCCCCTATGGTTTAACGAGAACAGGGCCAAGGCACAAGTTCTGTATATGTGGATAGTGATAGGAGGCATAGCTGTGTGAGCCTATGGAAAATAAACCCCAGCCACAACAGTGGAACAACCTATAAGCAATCATGTTGTTAGGAAAGGGTAAAAAAAATAGGGAAAAACAGCAAAGCTCATTTGCATAGCAGAGGGCCAGTGCAGCAATTCAGCTCTTCTGGAAGCATGTAATAGCAAATGATTCAAAGGATAAAAAAATGTCAGCTTCACTGAAGTTGGTATAAAAAAGAACTCACCGGTCAGCCTGACTCACCAAACTAGATGAGACATTCAGGTAAACATACAAACTTTACAAAACTTCCTCGCACTGACCTCCTTAATTATTGCAATTTCTTCTGGTTCATAAATAAAAGCTGAAAAAAAAATGTCTGGGTACATGGCAAAACAACAGAAATTACAAGAGCAGTGACAGGTTGTGAGGACCTTAAATGACTCAGGAGATCAATTAATAGAAAATATGTGAAATGAAGCAATACAAAATAAACTCTTCACAGTATCTGCTTTGATCTTACAGCTGGCACTAGAAACAGCAGTTCCAGTGAGTACTAGGCCATGAAGAGCAGAGAGCTGCAGCAGCATTATGAGATTGTGCAGCAGCTGCAAGAACAGCCAGCCAGCCAGAGAGCTCCCACATTTGCATGTTTTTCTTGTCCAACGCTAACAACTGTTCAAGAAACAATAAAAAACAGAAAGAAATTAGAGTATTCACAGAACATGGGCAAACTGCTGTGAAAACCCACAAGCATCTCCTCCCAGAGGCAATACCAGAGAATTTCAGATTCATTACAACACAGAGTCCACCAAAAATACTATGGTATCTTGACAACAGTTTAATTTGAAGGCAATAAATGCAGTATTTATTTCAACTACAAGGGGAGAAATAGAAAAATATCAAGGTCATAGAGGATGTCAGATTTCATATCATCCATTGCAATTCTTAAAAGATTTAAAATTTTAAAAATAAATGAAACATGCCTCCTTGGAATATACCTACAGTAACATAATACTGTAAATATCTTTTTTCCTGCTTACTTTTACAGAAAAGTTACCCTTGCCATGTACAACACACGTTCACAGGTGTAAGTGAAGTGGCCGTGGCCTGAATGCCAAGGATGGCTCACCCTGCAGCAGCTGGGAATTTCCCAGGCAATGCAGAGATGGAGCCATCACAAAGCCTCTCTGGGCACTCAGGGATGTTTTGGTGCTGGTTAAAGAAGAGGCAAAGGAGAAGTGCAGCTCTGTTAAGGCCAGAGGTGCCGTGTTGGTTGTTCCCAGTTCTGGAGAAGACCTTAGTCCATGGGCTATCATTAGTGTAGATGTATCCACAAGGGCTCCAGAGAATGCTGTTAATGGCAACTACTCAGGGAAGTGCACCTGTGCTTCCAGGTGTCACTGTGGTACTTGAGATCCTGCAAAATAGAGAGAGACTGTTAATATTTTCTTAGACTTCATATATATGTTCTACAGAATTGTTTGTCTTTTTGAAAATAACATATTTATACTTCTGTGTGCTTTTTCAAGTACATATTGTATGGAGTTGCTTAGTTTCCTTTTAACCAGTTCAGTAAAACCAGGTGCCCCCATCTTTCTTACTGCTGTGAAGATAATAACACCAGTTATTAAAATCCCATTGTGTGAACTCCCAATGTTCTTGCCTTAGAAAAAGAACAAAGACTCAACAGTTTCAAACGCTTTTCCCTTTTCCATTAAAGCCCCCTGTAGTCTGAGGTAAAAGCAATTTAATAAAACCTCCTTCTGATGTTTACAGCCTTAAAAAGAAGAAAGGATTAACTTCAGAAAAGTTTAACAGAACACTAAAACAAATTGGGGGCATGTTTTTTTCTGTCACTTTTGTGATGTCCTCTAAATGCTTTCACATGTCATCGGACCAATTAGCCAAATGGAGACCTATCAGTGAAACAAACTGAGCCAGTATTACTTCATTATTTAGCAGGAATAGCACCTTTTCAAACAATACCATCCAACTTTCATTTCTTTGAATCAAAGAAGGACTTCAAACATGTTAGATTATCAGCAAAGAACCATAACTGATGAAAAAAAAGGTGATGGACCAACAAAAAAAAGATTAATCAAACAGAGGTGCAAATGAAAGCAATGAATCTTAAACAGATTTTTTTAATACAAACATTAGTCTAGGCATGTCAAAACACGAATGACGAAAAACTTCACAACATTTTTCAAGTGCTAATTATCACAAACTTTAGACACCTGAAGAATTTACTGATAGTTTAAAACTGATCTGCTTGTATATATATAAAGTTACGTGTGTATATATATATGTGTGTGTGTAACTGGAACTACCAGAGTGTTACATTGCCTTGGTACAAGCCCAGGGAGGAAGAACAAAGTGTTGCATCAGAAACCTTTCTACAAATATAAGGTGTTCTTAGTTTGTGTATGTCCCACATCCATTGCTAGGGGCCTAGCTCTGGAAACCATGCTAACAATACCATTAATAAATGAAAAATGAATATAGGAGCAACTGCACACAGAGTACCAGCTATCTCAGCAAGGTTCCAGTGAGCCAAGACATACTTCTAAGCCCAAGATATAAGACAATTTTTGAATACATAAGGCCTGAACTTGGATATGTGGATGACAATACATTTTCAAAGGCTTCCCCTTTGAGGTCCTGATTGTTACAGCCACATTTTCACTCTTGCAAAAAACCAGAGAGGATACAACACCTAAGAGCCCCCAGAACCTCCTGGACCACCACCCAGGTGTCCAGTGCTCTGTCTTGCATTTTTGAGGGGCTGAAAAAAGTAACAACACCCTCTGGATAAGTATTCGTTGAAGTGAGAGAAAGACAATCTTTAATTTTTAGGTTTAATATTATCCACTAAGAGCTCCACTTGTGTTTATAATTATTTTCCTCTTATCTTACAAATCAAGTAACATCTCTCTCAGAAATGAAAACACATTCACTACCAAGAAAAGTAACATCTCTTTTTACTGTCAATGCTAAGCACAGTTGAACTCAGAGTGAAACCTCCCAAGAACTGAGGTGGATACATCCAAATGCCTGTACCAAGGTAAAGTGGAGAGCAACGAGACACCTCCCTTGGAACAAGTGATCCCTGTGGTGTCCCAGGAAGGTGAATTTTCTAAGTCTGGGCCAGTTAAACCTGCCCTTTACCAGAGGTTAGACCTAGGAAAGTTAATGGTGGGCCTGCAACAGAGACCCATATACAGAAAAAAAACTTTTATACCTTGTTCATAAAACCAGGTATTGCCCTATTTCTTCATTTGGAGTCTACAATTATTAACACTATTACCAGAGGTTTTGTTACTCTTTCTTCATGCCAGTGCTCCTACAACACAACAGCTATTTCCAATTCATTCCTCAGTAACAGATGGGTATGAGAGCTCCTGCACTGAACACGTGAATAATGAACAAGGCATACTTTTTGGATGAGAACTACACAACTGAAGAGTCTCTCCGGTCCTCTGCTTCTTTCTGTGTTGATGTTATTCCTATTTCATTATTGTCCTTTCGAAGATTTTCTTTTGAGAGATCACTGGAATTAAATTACTTCTCTACTTTTGACTGACTGCAAAACTGCTGTCACGTAACCAATGTCACCAATGTCCCTGACAAACTACAGTAAATAGCTTCTAAGATAAATCTTGCTGAGCTGATTTTGTCTAGCAGCTCTGATGCTGAAAAGTGCACTGGACTTATATAGGAGGAGAGAAGAGTATGTGGCAATAGATAATAAAATGAAGAGACAAACCTCATGAGATTCTAGCCAGTGTGAGCTTATATGTTTTGAGAATGAAAAAAGATAGAAAATGGGAATGGAAATGAACACATGGGTAATGTCAATATTTCACATTTGGTTATTGGAGGGCCTCATTACCTGAAAAATGCTGTCTTTTATTGTGAAAACACCTAGGTTGGCTCTGAAAAATCTTATCTCTGTATCCATCACAATCTTTAGGTGGTGAATATTTTGGATATGAAAAAATTATATATATATATATTTATTTTTTTCTGGAAAAGG